>PKRV01002974.1:22723-92445 GCA_003709505.1 Hyphantria cunea
ACACACACACACACACACACACACACACACATACACACACACACGAACACACACACACACCACACTTACACCAATACATATATTCACTCAACGACATACGTTCCATAAAGATCTTATTTTTGCATATAGTCATGGGTGTACAGAAAAAATGTAATTGTAATTCAGATTTATATTCATGACTGAAAACTGCCACCCAAAACACTAGTATCTGATTAAACACAAGTATCAAATGATTAGTTTGGGAGAAATTATTAGTACCAAAAGTGCAATAAATTGACTTGTATGTAATTATAAGGCAACCTGTAACTGTAAAACTTTGTGAAATTAAGATTATCACTACTGTTAGTACAAATCACCAAATGTCATGTTATAAATAAGTATATTGTAAAACGGACAAAAAATGCGTTTTTTGCATGTAGATATGGATTATGATCACTTAACAGATTAACAGTTTAGTAATCATTATCAAAATAATGATTAGTAATGAGGGTAAATGAAAGGTATAAAATCACACAAAATGATAGTAAGACAACAGTGATAGGTGTGGCTCCTCTTTGATAATGAGTCCGCTTGTTGTATTCGTAGCCTTCCTGGCTGCGGCTGTAGCTATTGAACTCCCACATCCATCTACATTTGCCAAGGTTTTTAATGAAGATCAGTTCGAAGACTATCTAGATTCTTGGCTTGCGCAAGAAGAACCGAAATGGGCAAACGCTAGTTTATTTGGTCTCTCAGATATCAGTCCTCGAAGTGGTAAATACATTTTATGCACATTTACATTTGATTTGATCTTAAATATTTTAAGCATATTTATTTATTAAAAAGTTCTTGTTGTCTGTTTTTTTTTAAATAAGGAGGTAAACGATCAGACGTATCGCCTGTTAAGCGATCATTAACTAAAATCATATTCATTAAAATGATAAGTTGAGCGATTACAGCCGCCCATAGGCACCCACAATACCAGAGATGTTACAAGAGCGTTGCCGGCTTTTGGTGCATGTGGAGAGGGATTTATGAGCCTCCGTTTTTTCTGTCTATTTAGTTGATTTCTATCTTAAAAAAATCTTATGCGATACAGTTAACCTGTACTGCGAAATGAAATAATAAGGCGTAAAGTAGTTCTGACAGCATTCAAGTATATTATTAGTGTACTGAGTTAAAGTTCTTTAAAGAAATTATGCCTGTGAAAACTACCTATCCATGACAATTGCTGTGAAGAACATATCGTGATTATTGCAATTGCCATACTATTAATGGTAGACGTTTTATTTTTGAATCCCCTTTTGACTCTCTGTTTTTGTCTGCCTTTCTGTCTAGGTTGTACATTTAGAATAAACGGAGATCTTGGTCAGCCTCAGCCTGTGTACCTTCACAGTGGCACGTATCTACGACCTAATGGTAATACAGGACAAATCCGCCTCAATACCGGACAGCAGGTTATCATTGGATGCCCTGGTCGCACCATCAGTCATCCTAACATAGCTTCAACAGCCGTCGTTGCCGTACGTATAAAAAACAATCGATGGTTAAAGCCTTCTATTTTTATTTTGTTGAAATTTTTATACGTTGACATTTAAGTCGTTTAAGTTCATTAAATCAACGGTTTCTTTTCTAAATTGTCAGGTATTTGTATGATGTGATTTTGTTGGCTGTATTTATTATCAGAAGCCATTAAAAATGTTTATTTAAGATAAGTGGGAACTAGGCAGTCTGTAAAATTTTTGACCGCAACGTACAGATAGCAGCACTCGTTAATATGAGCTAGTGAATGTACTTTTCGCATTTGCTTTGTGCATCGCTGTAGATACTATGTACATAAATAAAAAAGTCTTGTACCATCATTAGGTCAGAAACTTTTCAAACCCCCCATATGAATGTGATCTATTTTGTAATAAGTTTTGTTTTTTAAGTACTTAATTTTGTTTCTGTGTAGACCGCAACATGTGTAAGCAACAACTTAGTGTCTGGCGCTGGTTGGTTAAACGGCAATAGAGCTTTTGGTCTACTGACTTGTTCAAATCATGCTTTCCACGAAGCTCAAGCCACGAACAGCAGATGTTGGGGAAATAACTTAGTAATTCGGTAATCACTTTTGTATTTTCTAAACGATCACTGATAAAGTAAGGTTTATTAATTTAGTAATAATTGTCCATATGATCTTTTAGTGTTGGATTCATCGTAAACAATGTTTTCCATACACTGTACCATTCTTGCTTCAATCAACAACGCATGGAAGTACTTTATGTCTGGTATGAACAGACACGTGAAAATGGAGTGCATCAGACAGGTGTAGATAGACCCAGCTTTATTGGTGAATATAAATTACTATATTTAATAAAGCATATTGAATTATATGGTTGTTAGTAAAGTTAATTTATTCTTATATTTTCTGCAGCTGGTCCATTTTTCCCTGGTGTTGCGGTTAATACCATGTATACTCAAGTTGAACAAAGGAGGACCATTGCTCAGTTCGTTGGTCAAACTCTAGCTGATAGATATGTCACCAGCCACCAGTTCTTGGCACGTGGTCACCTTGCTGCTAAAAGTGACTACGTTTTCGCCACTGGTCAACGCGCTAGCTTTTACTTTATAAACGCAGCCCCGCAATGGCAACCTTTCAATGCTGGAAATTGGAACTCATTAGAACAAGTATGTTTTAGTTTTTACATACAAAGTTATTTTAGAATTTCTAAAAATATAAAACAAGGTATCAGTTCTAGTATGATTAGTAACCAAAGTTGTGAAGATGTTGCTATTGTTGTTCCCAATTACATTTTAAGTCAAGATGTCTTACATAAGAATTATTTAATTATTTTCTTCAGAATCTCCGTGCTCGTATTTCGGCTGCGAATTACAGAACCACTATTTACACGGGCACCTTCGGGGTAACTCAACTGCGTGACCAAAACAACCGTTTTGTTAACATATTTTTGGTTCGCGAAAACAGTCGGATACCTGTACCTTTGTACTTCTATAAGGTATGTACTTCAAATTTCACATACAACTTACATTCATTAAATTATAGATCCTGACTGCTTAGCTAGAGGCCATGGGTAAATTTTTACCCACAATAAATTTTTATGCTATAAACACGGCAATTTATTCTGTGTCTAAGTGTAATTTGTTTGAGATCAGATGATTGTGTGTAAGATGTGTAAGGATATTATAATTATTTTTGAGTCATTTGAAGTGGCGTGGTGACCGCTTAGACCACTGGGCTAACCGTGCAGTTTTGTTAATATTTTATGATTATTATTTCTATTAAATACATTTCTTGAATTATTTTCATTTAGGTGGTATATGACTCGTCTCGGCGTCAAGGAACAGCCTTCATAGGTATCAACAATCCTTACTACACCGCAGCTGAAGCTCGCAGTCTTCAGTTTTGTACAGACCGCTGTCGCAACAACAACGCCTTCAGTTGGCTCCGCTGGCAGCCGGACCGTATTGATATCGGATATAGTTTCTGCTGCACTATCGATGATTTCAGGAGAACTGTTCCTCATCTACCCTCCTTCACCACCACTGGTCTATTGACATAAAAAGTAAATTAATACTTAATGTATTTCAAAACAGAGTAAAACTAATTTTATTTTTTATTTCACTTTATGTCATTTATTTGTATTTTATGTGTGAACTTCTTTGATCGAGCAAATCTTTATGTAAATAAATAAATAGGCAGGGAAAAAGGTCCTATTTTTTCTGTTTAAAAGAGTTTTCTGTTAAGTAGCAATTGATGGATTAAAGTTTTATTAATGAAATACAAGACTTTTTTTAATAGTAGGTCCTTTTTTTAAATGGACTGTTAGCCAGGTGGTAATGGTCATTGGTCATCAGGCTATTACATAAAAAAATATAAACAATTAGACAAATGATAATAAACGATTATGTCGTTTAATTACTTACGCAAAAATAAACATATTATAATTTTTGATTTGAGTACCCGGCTCCAGCCACGCCTCCATTCCATATTAACTACTGGAGATATGAACGACTTTTGCCATGTTGCCTTTTAGAAGTGTAATGTTGCTCTGATTCAACCAAACCGGTTATTTATTATATACCAAACCGGTTATAATCGGATCGGTCAACTATTTTACATTGCCAGTGCTAATAAGATTGTTTTCGGGGAAAAGAATAGTGTAGGAAATTAAATTAATAAAGTCCTATTACCTGAGTTGTAATGTACCTTGGCTAATTGATAACAGGTGATTTAGTAATCAAAAAAAGTAGCTATAATATAATAATTAAGGAAACATTTAGTAGTAAAATAATCTTGAGATTGAGAGAATGATTGATCGTTTTTGTTTTTTCCATATTACATCCATATTTTTTTATATTTTTTATCATTCATTTCATCAAGACGAAAAGTAGAAGACTCAAAGTCTTAGAATTGAAGACTATAACTAATTAAAATCGGCAGGAATAGCTGATCCTGCTGGTTGCCATCTCATCGAAAGAAGAAGAAGAGAGAATGATAGAAGACAATAATAGGTCGATTGCTAGGCAACGGTAAAAAAGTGAATCGGTTTTTGTCACTATTTTTCAATTGCCTGGTGTAAACGAGTTAAAAAGTAAATAATTTCTGATGTTAAGAAAAAGTATAATAGCAAATAACAATACTAATTTTGTGGATAATCACGGAACTCTGCAGAGAAAAACCACTAACGACAAAATTTTCAAGTGTGAAGGCTTTATTTCTAAACCTGACTGGTTAAAACATGAGTTTGTGCCACTATTAACAGGTTCTCAAGTTTGCAATGGTTATGCACTGAAGTATTCCCCACTAGAGTATCCCTTTGTTGATAGTTTAATTCAATTACTAACTTCTTTAGTCTCTTCAAACATCCCCCGTCCTGTCTCTTCTCCTTCTGTTTAAACACCGTTTAATGTCGCAACCACTTAACAAATCTTTTAACTCCTTAACAAATGGCAAACAACCAATTATTTCAACAGTAGAATGTGAGGAGCGTGTTTTATAAAAAATACGACCTCATAATTCTTTTAAACAAATACCTAGTCTGCTCTATTGTTGAGACCTGGTTACTGCCAAGTCTGAACTTTTATATTCCACATAACAACACCATTAGGAGTGACAGATCTGATGGATATGGTGGTTCTGCGCTCCTAATTAATAATCATATTCCCATTAAAACTCTTCCCGCTCAGTCTTTCCCAGAAGATATACATGTTACCAGCACCGAAGTCAATGATCTGACAGTCATCTCTATTTACATTGTCAACCCACGCTTAAGCCATAAAAGATCGTCTACAATTTATATATGCAATAAGTTGTTCGATTAAATTTATATTTTATGTTTGTAGTTTACTTCTCGTAAAGTTAGCAATTAAAAAGTCCGCGTGAACTACCTAAAATTTAATAATTATGGCATTTAAGATAGGAAACAAATTTATTGTTTGCATTATAAATTTACGTGATCGAAAATAACATATTTAAATTACGATATTCTACTGAAATTATTTGTTTATTTACCGACTCTCCGTAAGACAACCAAACATTTGACGTTTTAAAGTCTGACGTTATTGTAGCCGCTAGTTGGCGTTGACATCGCACATACAGCGATGCGATATAACCCATCAAAAACTTACAAATGTGACATCTAGTAAAGTTGAAGGGTCATTATTTTCAAGTTTCCTTAAATCGATTGCAACGACATCATTTGAATATAGGCATTTTTAGTTATGCATTTGAAAAATAACATTTAAAGGCAAGCATTAGAAAGCAAAATTTATATTCAGAAAATAATGATATAATTACTATAATTGAAGTTTATTAATAAAATATTGTGAAACTTTGTTAAACTGTTTCTTGTAACTTATTTTTAGCGCCACCAAGATTTAGTTGAACTTTTCAATTTGTCCGGCGTACAGTATGGACCAGGCCAATTTCGGTCTAAATATATAAAACAAAACAATTAAAATGTAAGGTTGTTTTTTAATCTAAGCTTAAATTCAAATTTAGCGTTTGCTACTCTACACAGAAAGAAATCAAGCTTAACATTGGCTATAAAGTTAGGTACGTACGGCCTTCGCCACTAATTTTAATACCTGTTAAAAATAAACTAGTCATATTACAACGCTAAATTATCAACTAATAAAATAAGGCGTTTTATATATTTATTGTTAAGGCGTTAAATTATAAAACTTATCTGATATGTAATGAAATATGATGTAAACGATAAATTATTTAATTGATGACTGATTGAATTAGCAGATGTACACAATCGATTAATGATATAAAACATCACTTTTAGAAAAAAATACTTTCAATTACGAAATATCTTTATCTTGTAATAAATGAAAATGTAGTAGTGGTTGAAAAAATGGTAATGACGAAACTTGTTGAATAATTTACGTAATAAGAACGCTGTCATGTTCTTGTGATGCAAATCACTAGTATGGACTATGGCTTTCAACTTTTTAAATTATCTCCGGACTTAAAAAAACTTTGAAGATCTGGCTTTGCTTTTATGACAGGTTATTAATACTTAGTGTCTCATGAATTTAGACTTAATACTAACAATTGAACTTTGAACAAAGTTCTGTTGCCTATTCGTTTCTTGTAAACATTTTTAATTTTCTGTCTGTTACTAGTCTTCTTTTGTTAAAGTTCAGAAAAAAGTAACTACTTTTTCTTTTCTTTGGTTGAATAGTGTATCGGGCTGGACAATAACACACACACATCTCACAATTTTTTTTGACGGAATGGGTCCAGAACGTAGTCTATGAGCTGTTGTAACATACGATATACTTATTTCTAAGCTACTGAACCACGGTATATGAGAAGGTTGGGACTGCATAGTCTTGTAACAAATTCCTTGTTTTTTAGACTGTTCATTAAAGTATTCTTTCCATTTATTGTAACAACTAACTTTAAGTTTATGTAGTAGCTCGAAGTAATGTGGTTTGATGTTAATATTATCCTCTTAATTTAGTTAATCGGTCCGCCTCCTCTTTGCCCTTAATATTAATGTGTGATGGTATCCATTGCAATTTCAGATTTTTTGACTGATATCATACACCTTTTTAATTAAAACAGGCTACCGATCGATACACTTTTGTAGCCAGAGGCGCATCGAGCCAAATGCTGAAAGGCGCTTTTTATGTCTGTAAAAATTACAAGGCTTTGGCCACTTGAAGCATTTATACGATTTAACGCTTCTGAAGTTGGAACTAGTTCCTTTGTCATAATTAGGACAGGTGAGCAAATTATGTACATAGCTGATCCATTTGAATATATATATGCTGCTCCAACTTTATAAAACTTTTAGAGCCATCTGTATAAAAATGTAGCTATCCATCGTACTTAACATTCAATTTTTGCACTACGTCTAATCTTAACGAATTAGTTTCGTAATTACGCTTTGGTTTTTTAATATAATTCAGATGAATACTAATAATATTATTTTAATAAAATGAGATATCCAAGTATTAAGACAATACATGTCAAATGAATAGGATGAGTTTATTTATCATTTTTTTACTTACTTTTTTACAGAGTTTACTTAACATCAGTATGAATAGATAGGAGTGAGGGTTTCTTTTTTTAGTTGAGCAATATCTACTATTTGATATCAAGTGAAGATCGTTCAGTAGCTCATTAGTTGGGTTATCAATCCAAGACATTACTTATAAATAATATAGTTTAAAAGCTAGAAATGTTCTTCGCACGAAAAGCAGTTGTATGTACTGTTTTTAAATTTACTATTTTTATCGCATAGCAAAGTCGCAAATACTGGCGTGCTTTTAATAAAACCACATAAGATTCTTAAGACTTGGTCTAGTATTTTGTCAATTTTATATAGATAAGTCTTTGCACAACTATCATAGAGGAAACATCCGTAATAAATTTTGCTTCGTATTAGGAAACTATAAATTGTTCATAAATTGTACATTGTGAATTCCCCAGGTACGACCCGCCAATACCTTAAGCATCTCCTCCTTAATATGCTTTTGCCATAAAATAAATCTGACAAGCCTTAAGCCTAGATGTTTAACACATACCACAGACATTAAAGGTTTGTTATGAATTTCTAAAATAATTTTCCTTCTAAAGCGTCCGCGACTCAAAATACAATTTTTTTATCTTACAGCTAATGTTTCTAATCCGATGATGTCTAAACCAAATACCATTGAGTTCAAAGATGATTGTAATTTTGCCTCGCATGTATTAGCAGTAAAGACACAGTCCTTACTGCTAATAAAATAGCAAAGTCATCATATTAGTTAAAAAGCACCTCATTAAATTGATGGCAACCATCGTATATAGCTGTATTAATTAATAGAAAGTCAACTCTGGTCTATACTTTTTAATGCTGTCTGTCACTCAAAAAGGATCAAATATATCTACATAAGCTTTTACCTACTGACAAGTCATCAAGAGTGCTAGTTAACTTGTCAACTAAAATAATTCTTACTGTTAATAAACCTAGACACTGTTTGTACATCGTTTTATTGATTTTTTTTATTTTTGTGGTATCCATATCATCATGGTTTTCATTATAATAATTTAAAATGAACCTCAGAGAAACATCGAAACAGAACTCTGCGAGTGTTATAACTGGTGTACAGGAAATTTAGTGATGTGTTTAAAGCTATAAAGTGTGGGCGGGATTAGCCCCAGTAAAAAACAATATTGACAACTGGAATTATATCGAAAAATCGTAAATCGTTAAGTTTTAATAGTTTTGTTTTATTGTTATTTTTCATTTTAATTTTTTGTATTTGCTTCGTGGTAACGACATCCTTTTAAGGACTTTTAAAACAAACCAAAAATAAGGCTTATTTTTTAGTTAAGATAAAAAGTAAAGTATTTTTTCATATTTAAATTAATTTAATTTAATTAACAGAGAGACTTAAATTGCGGCTGTATGATGGTGCACATTATACGATCATATCTAAACGTGATCAAATCTGACCTTGGTAACAGTTTTCGACGGGTTGTAATTAACAGTTACAATTCCTTGGTCAGGTTTCTCTTAAAATTTTATTTATCTATTAATACTTTTTTTCAAAAAGTATTAATAGATAAATAAAATTTCACAACTTCAACACACTAGTCGCGTGGTTATCTTAGAAACTGTATTAGTTAAAAGGTTAAAGCAGAATAGTCCACTTTTAAAATGAAAGCCCAAACTGTTGAAAGATTATCTTTTCTTCGGTACTTATGCCAGGAGATCAATAGTTTTAAAGTAAGGTAGATGAGGGACAGTCCTTCTGAAATCGTCAACACTGCAGCAGAAGCTGTATCCAATATCAATACGGTCAGGCTGCCAGCGGAGCCAGCTGAAGGCGCTGTTGTTGCGACAACGGTCCGTACAGAATGTGAGGTTACGAACTTCGGTCTCGGTATAGTAGGGGTTGTTTATGCTTACGAAGGCTGTTCCTTGAAGAAGAGATGGGTCATACACCACCTGAGAAATATAAACCAGTTTTCAAGTTTTGTATTGTTTTGTAAGATTTTATCAATTTAATAGCGTTGTGTTGTTTATGACTAAGCGAAAATGTGAAGGGTTATTATTGAAATAAAGTATTTGATTTTTTCATACATACAAACAATTAAATATTAACGAATTGATGAAGATATCAAATGCAAACTTCGGTTTTGCTTATAATAAGCCTTAAAGCTATGTTTGCTTGTGTGTGAATTTTTAAGAAGTCGAAATAACATTAGTAATAAAAATGGACTATTCGTTATTACGTTTCCAGCATATGTTTTCTCAAATAAAATTTGCATATATTTTTTTCATACCTTATAGAAGTATAGGGGTACCGGAATCCGGCTGTGAGGACGATCAAGGAAAATGCTAACAAGTCGATTGTTTTTATCACGCAGTTGCGAAACACCAAATGTTCCGGTGTACACTTTAGCTCTATAACCAGCAGCTCCAATACGGGCACGGAGATTCTAAAATTATAGCATTATTTTTACATATAGTATTTATAATATTGATAATATTAAAAAAAGATCGGAAACGACGGTTTGTAGACCGGAACCACCCTACCAACTACCCTTGCCCCCAAGACCAAATAATAACATAGCTGTACGCCAATACCGAAGAAATTACGAAAGAGAATGGAAAATCAATGAAGGATCCAGGCAAACAAAGAGTGCAGTTACGGTAGCATCAAAAAGACTAGTCCGCAACCTGATTAGACTAACGAAAGAAACGATCTCTGGAGGGTCACATGTGTTCTGATAGGGCCATTGTCCCCTTAACAAGCACCTATTAATTATAGGCGCAACAGACAGCTATCTGTGGAGGGGATGCATGGAGTGGGAAGAAACACCGCAGAAGCCTCTCCTCCAGCCAACATCACTCCCGGAAGCATGTAGTGACCTGAAAAGGCTTCTGAGGTTCTGGAATGATCTAGGATGGTTGAAGTAGGAAGATGACAAACTTCCCTGCGTGCTGGAAGAGCGGGAAGCTGGTCCTGCTGCGGAAGCCGGGACGGCCTGCCGATCCGGTCGCGGCCTACAGGCCCATCGTGTTGCTGGACGAGCAAGTTGTTCGAGAGGGTGCTCTCTGCCCGCATCGTCTGGCACCTCAGCGAGGTGGGCCCCGACCTGTCGGACGCCCAATTCGGGTTCCGAGAGGGGCGTTCGACGGTCGATGCCGTGATGCGCCTGAGGGCCGTGACCGAATAGGCGGTGCTGTGGCGGCGTGGTCTCTCTAGTGGTCGGGCGCATCGAGGTGCTGGGCCTGCGGGTGGCCCTGGACAAGATGGAGGCCCTGCCTTTCCATGGGCCCCGTCGTGTGCCGCCCCCCGGTGCCTCCATAGTGGTCAACTCGGTCCTCGTACCGGTTCGGGCCCAGATGAAATATCTGAGCCTAATCCTCGATGGTTGGTGGCTTTTCGACGAGCACTTCGGACAGCTTGCTCCCAAGCTGGTCGACACTGCCTGCGCCCTAGGGCGACTTTTGCCCAATTTGGATGGATGGATCGGGGGCCACCACTGCGACTGCAGCGAGGACTCAGCCCAGCATACGCTGGTGGTATGTGCTGCTTAGGCACCGCATCGTCGGGCCCTCACTGCAGTCATAGGAGGAAATTTCTCGTCATCGGCGCCGCAGGCGGTGGGAGGGATCCGGATGTGTTAATAACAGCAGTTCCAGGATCTCACCCTCTTCAGGCGCAGAGTGGCACACTATGTGGTTTTAATCGTTTCCGCCTGCAAAACCCGGTGGGGCGAGCGCCAGTGTGGGGTTTCCACACGTAAAAAAACGGAAGGTGATAAACTCACGTACAACAGTCTAATCAAGTCGGTAAAAACAAAACAAAATAGTATACATAGTGAAAAAGTACATTACGTTCAGTATATCATCCATCCACAGATAAACTTACTTGTTCTAACCAGTTCCAGTTACCAGCATTGAAAGGTTGCCATTGAGGGGCAACGTTGATAAAGTAGAAGGTTGCACGTTGCCCGGTAGCGAAAACAAAATCAGTTTTAGCTGCAAGGTGACCTCGGGCCAAGAACTGGCGGCTAGTGACGTACTTATCGGCTAGTTCTTGACCAACAAACTCAGCAATTGTTTGCCTCTGCTGAACTTGGGTATAAAGGTTGTTAACACTAACACCCGGAAAGAAGGAAGCAACTGTAATGTTTAAATAATAATTTAAAATGTTATCAACGTATGATTAATGAAAAAAAAAATTAAATATATTAACCCGCGAAGCTGGGTCTGGTGACACCAGTTTGGTGAATAGAATTTTCAGGTGTCTGGTCGTATGATACATATAAAACTTCCATACGCTGTTGATCGAAGCATGAATAAAAGAGATGTTGGAAAACATCGTTCACGACGAATCCAACCCTTAAAAATTAATGAATATTGTCATTAACTAGGTTACTTAGCCAGTAAACATTAAAGCAATTCTGAAAAAAAAAACATACCGTATTACAAGATTATTTCCAAAACATCTGTAATTGGTGGCTTGAGCTTCGTGAACAGAATTAGCTGCACAGACCAGTTCATTGAATGATCTATTACCATATAACCACCCATAACCAGATACCAAATTATTATTTACACACGTCGCTTTCTAAAAATTAAGAACAATATTAGAGAAAGTATATGTGAATATACTCAATATTCATTAGAAAACTTAAAATAATCAATATTTTTCTCCAATTAATATTAGCATTCGGGTGAATGAACCTTGTTTTTGAAAAAATAGATTACATCTAACAATGACAAACATCTCATACGATTATTTCCAAATAACCGTAGTCCCCACCGTGAGGCTACTTCTTTGGGTTAGTATATTTAGCAGTTATCTTGACCTCACTGAAGAACAACTTGATATACTTGAGCGTCTTCAAAATTTTTGTATACGATTTATATTTGGACTACGCAAATATGATCACGTTTCCCACTTCTGTAAAAAGCTCAAGTGGCTTCCAATCCGATTTCACCAGAATACTAATATCCTTACCCTTCTGTTTACATTTTGTTGAATCCATCAACCCCTATTTATCTCAAAGAACGCTTTAAGTTTCTTCATGACACACATTTGAAATACCTGAAGTCTTCTGAGATCCTGCAACTGAAAGTACCAAAACGTTCTAGCAATTTTTGTACTAACTCATTATCCGTAGAAGCTGTACGTTTATGGAATGCATTACTGATCTCTGTCAGACGTGCCCAATCTGTTACCACTTTCAAAACTATGTTATGTGAGCATTACCTATCTTCTACCTATTACGAGATCATACATATGTTATGTATGTTAGTAGGTTAACAGTTATTATGTATATTCATATGAGTATATATATAGTATTTTTTTATTTATTTTATAGTATTTTTATTAATATTTCAAATCATTATTTATTAAATTTATAATATTTCAGCTAAACACATAAAAACATTTTTTTTCGTACTTAAATATTCTTGCGCCAGCTAAGAATGAAACCTGTCCATCCAAAGGTTGCCTGGAAGATTGCTATGATTGCTATGAGCAATAAGGCGGCCCTTTGTACATCAATTTTTTTTTCTATTTTTTGTTAGTTTTTAGGGTTGTATATTGTTTGTAAACCTTGGTGTACAAATAAAGTATTATCTATGAATTTATCTATTTACACTTACTCCAATTGCGATGTCCTCCTCAGTGGTGTGCTGACTAATTCTACCTCTAGGGCCAGTACAAGCAATTGTTACTTGTTCATCTCTATCGAGGTGGACCTGACCAGAATTACCGTTTGGTTGGAGGAAAGTGCCCTTATGAATGTATACTGGTTGCGGCTGGCCAAAGTCGCCATTGATTCGAAATGTACAGCCTGAAGACGAAAAATTCCACACATTCACAACAATGCTACAATAGTTACAAAATTCAAAGATCTTTTGATTGTTTTTAGAAACAGTTGTTTGATAAAGAATTATTTTTGCTCTTTTATTAAATGATAAACACATATAATACATACAGATAAAAATTGTATAGATTTCAAAATTCAATCAAAAATTTACATCCAACACTATATTTTTTAACACTCACTGGCACACTTTTACAAAGCCTTTAAGTATACTATAACATGCCGTACCCTTAATAATTTTAGAGCATTAGAATTATTCACTATTTTCTAAAATTTCTAAACAGCCAGGACTAGTAATACAATAAGTAAATTTACCATTGCTAGGTGAATCATTCCTGGTTGATACATTGGCCCATCTTGGTTCTTGTTGCTTTAGCCAGACGTCCAGATAATCTTCAAACTCATCTTCATCGAGTTCAAGGGCGAATCGAGATGGATCTGGAAGTTCCTTGGCGAGGATAGCTGAAGCAACCAGGAATACCGCGAGCATAACGCTCAGACCCATCATGTTATATATGGGGATAGAGAGAATATTATACACTGCTGTGACACTGATTTTCTATCCATTTTATACCTTTCAATAATTATCATCATCACTGTCAAACGTTATCAAACAACAAAAACAAAAGACTCTAAAGACTGCAATCTTTATCTTTATCTTTATTTTAATTTTAATAAAATTTATGATTCATATTATAGATTTTGTTAACATTTATTAATATTTATAATTTAAGAACGCATACATATCTTACAAACAACCAAAGAGGAGGTGGACGGAACATATGCTAAGACAAAAGAAGGCAAACTGGACAAGACAAATAACAGAATAGTACCCACAAGACTGCAAAAGGAACAGAGGAAGACAAACTAAGAGATAGGAAGATGATATCAGAAAAAATAGCGGGTCCAACATGGACTCGAATGGTAAGAGATAGAATTAAATGGTGATCTTTAGAGGAGGCCTTTGGCGGAAGACAAGTAGAAAAGTAAGTACCGTTTGCCAAATTAAAACCAGTAAAACGTGAATTAAATAATATAAACTGTTTATATAGTACATTAGTTAGTAAATTTTGATAGTAGTCATAAGTTTTTAGGCATGCTTACAAAACTTTTGTCATTTAAACATCGATCAACAATAAAGGCTTTTTATTTTATAATTCATAAACACAACAAAGAAATATTTACTGCCTAATTTTTGACACCGATTTCTTATGAAGCGCGTTAAATTGAGTTGTAGTTTTGTTTCAACTAAAACAATTGAAACTAATTGAAGAAGATATAATAAGGTGCATATTACTGCATATTCTTATTTTAATGTGTATTAGAAAAATGATCTTGGATAAGGAAGGTAACATATATATGTTAATATAATTAATATAAAATATTATATTCAGGCAAGAATTTTACATATATACATGAAACTGACTCAGAACACCCAAACTCAGAACAACAATTTCTTGTCGAACAAAGTGTTCTTCCGAGTAGGGTTAGAACTCTTAACACTCAACAACTCCTCGTAATGAAAGTGGTGAGGTAATCGTTATGCCATCCGTGCAGTCAACATGGAACCTGCTTGGTGCATTTGTACCTAACTACAGAGTTAGGTACAAATGTACCAAGCAGGTTCCGTGTTGACTGTATCTACAGAGACAGAGTAAGAAATGTTCTAAGCAGGTGCCACGAAAATACTATGATTATATTTTTCGATATATTAACTGTGTTTTTACTTGCATTATGCGAAAATCTTACTCGATCAGGCTACTATCGCCTCGATAATGCGCGTGAATGCATTCTTAATGCGATTATTGTAGTGTAAATAATGTAATTTGTTTGCGATACTTTGACTAGATTACAAATAAAATTAAGACACCTTTTATAATGCGGTTTAGAATATCAATTATTATTTGAATACGTTTTAATGTTTTATTACATAGAGAAATATCGAGGTAGTAGCCAATAAAAAGGCGCATTTGACAATTACAAAGGTATATTTACAAACACGCGTAATTTGAACATATTTTATGTCGCATGTGAATTGTTCTATCCATAAAATCAGTAGAAGTAAAATGAAAAGTTGATCTTAAATAATATCTTTGTCGTAGAGCTCTTTAGCTTTTTAAGAAATTGTTATAGATATGTTTTTAATATTACTACAATTATAGCGACAACAATTATACTGTTATGAGATTATGTAACCATTTAAGAGCTTGTTATCATTTAAATTATCTATATACAATCTGTATATCTTAATAATACAGATATACTAATAATTAACGTAGTAAAAGATGCTAGGATATAACTTAAATCAGTCAATATCAATGATAATAAGAATCTAAATTTTAAAATTATATTTGTGTGGGTATATCAAAAAATTATATCATGATTAATATTTCCTGTGATACTGTATCATATGAGTAGCATGCCACAGACATAATATTGGATTTTCCCAAGTTATCACATTTTTACTGTGCTAACTATGCTTTGTATAATGGTATTTTTGTTCTTGCTCCACGACCCCTACATGTTACCAAACTATTCACCCATGCAAGAAGTGAAATATCACAGAGCTTAGAAAATATCGGGTAATAAAGACTATATAAACTGAAAAATAAAATCAAAACATGAAGAGTTCCCTCATCAATCAAGCATTTTAGTCATTCAGAGATTAACATTGATAGCGAAAAAAATTATCCACGTGACGTGGAGACAAATTAATAATAAGGAGTTTCACCGCCCCTATTTAAACAGTTTGTGTCGTAAGAGCACTGCAAAGAGAAAACATTCTTAAAACCTAGTCTGGCCAGCTTGGGATAGTAGGCCAAAACTTTCTTTCTAAGGAGACGCCTTAGTCGACAGACGAAGACGAGAGAGTCCGACGAAGTCTTTGTTATGGGTCTGATTTGAGAGGTATAGGGAGTATTAAATGGCAAGTATTTGGTAGGCAAGTTTGGTAAGTAATGGCAGGTAAGCACACATTATTAATGACACGTTTCTTTTTATACTAATTTGTATTGTAGGGAGGATGTTTTAATTTGGAATATATACAGTTGTCTAATTGTTAGGAATTCGCAATTTTAATTTAGTTGTTTGGTCGGGTATCTGTAGGGTTACGTTACCTTCAGTTAAGACCTCTGAACCCTTTCCAACTGTATCAAAAAAATCCACTATATGTCTAAGTTTTTTGAAAACCCAAAGCTATCTTAGAAGAGATTCTAAGTTATATGACTTTTGTAATTGAAAAACAAGAGCAGTTAGTGATGTTAGGATAATTACAGGAATGAACTGTTGTTTTTTGAAATGAATTTAATACCAAAATTTTCAAGATTAGTTTTAGAAAAAGAAATTTGCAAGAATGATGTTTTCAAAATATTGAGTGGAATAAGGTTGGCGGTTAGTCATTGGCTAAGTTGATGGAGGCTTTTTTCAGCAATTTGACATACCTACTCCCAAGTCTCTCCATGGAATACTACAGCAATATCGTCAGCGTACGTGAATGTTTTACCGTGCCAAAGTATTTGAAGACATAAATCGTTTATGTATATTAGGAAGAGACTTGGTCCGAGCATACTTCTTTTAGGAACGTAGTAAACAACGTTTGCTATGGAGCTAATCCGTTTACCAATCTTTACATGTTGTTTGCAGTCACATAAGAAGCTTTCAAAGATTTTTAGAGCTGTTCCTCTTACGCCAATGACGTTCAGCTTGTTCACAAGTGCAGGAATCGGGACTGTATCAAATGCTTTGACTTAATTAAGAAAGACACCTATACTTTTTTGATTTCTGTCAACTTTAGCACACATAAAGTCAGTAAGCTGACTGACTACATCATTGGTGCTTTTAAACGCTCTGAATCTAAATTGTGTTGTGGCCAAAATTTTGTTGTTTTCAAGAAATTTATTGAGTCTACTATTAAGTGTTTCTTCTAAAAGTTTTGAAATCGAAGACAGCACATATATTGGGTTATAATTCGACATCTCGTCCCGATTTTCCCCCTTGTGTAGGAGTAATGAGAGCTCTCTTGAATACCTCCGAAAAGACACCTTGTGTAAAGCAAAGTCCAAAAAGATAGGTGAGAGGAGGTATTACAGTCTTTTTAACTAGTGTGAGTACCTGAACTGGAATAACTACCCAGCCAGTGGCACAGTTATTTTTTAGATTGATTACTAATGCTTCTATTTCTGTTTTATCCGGTGGTAAGAATAAGTAAGTAGTGGCTCTCCCACTTACCGTGGGAGAGCCATGCTTCGGCATGAATGGGCCGGCTCGACCGGAGTGATACCACGGCCTCACAGAAAACCGGTGTGAAACAGCGCTTACGCTGTGTTTCATCGAGTGAGTGAGGATACCGGAGGCCCATACCCCAATCCAACGCCCCCTAACCCTCACCATCCCCCTTCCCCTCCCCATCCCCCAAAGGCCAGCAACGCACTTGTGACACCTCTGGTGTTACTGGTGTCCATGGGCGGCGGTAATCGCTTACCATCAGGCGATACGTCTGCTAAGGTTGCGCGGGATTACATTATACAGGATAAATTATAATTAGGGTTATGCGTAACAGTGATGGAATCAGCAATCCGCTTACCTACTTCTGCAAAATATTTATTAATTGTTTGTCAATCAATGTTGTTTGAAGTCATAACCCATCGGCAACAGTTTTGTCTTCGGTACAGCTTATAATGAATTTTTGCTTTCCATGATTCTCTGAGTGTTTTGGCGTTCCGGAGTAAGGGCTTTTCATGAGTTATTTTTAGTTTGGTTAACATAGAGTTATAATAGTTCCGATATTGTTTATATGTGATTTCTAAAATGTAATTAGTAGGATACTTTTTGTATTGTTTATGGAGTCTATCCCTATGTCTAATACAACGTAGAAGCCTACTCGTAATCAATGGTTTTAAAATTCTTATTTTATTAGTAGTTTGGTAGACTTCAGTATTCGCTTTAATAATGTCTGAAAGTATCTCCACAAAAGCTTTTGCTGCATCGTTAGCAACCGAGATAGATGTAATAAAGGAGAAATCTACAGCTTCTATTTCATCAATATTTTTTTTATGCCTAATTTATTAACACTACAATTTTGGTCATCATTTTACTTTTGGCCAAACTTAATGAAACTATAACTGAAAAGTAATCCGTTATAGAAGAATCAATGACGCATACAGTCGCAGGATATATAGTTTTTAGCATGATGTGGTCGAGATGTTAAGCTTTCTGGTGGGATAAGTATGAGCAGGCTGTAAACCAAGTTCTGCCATTAAGTTTAAGTACAATGTGCTATGTTTGTCTGTGTTACTACTCTTAATGTCAATGTTTATGTCCCCGATGACTGTGACATTTTTATTAAATTTTAATGGTCGCAAAATATGTTGTGTTTCTAAGGAATTATCTATGCATAGTATAGACGGGGATCTATATGAAACTAATATAAATATATCGAGCACAATGTGTTATAATAAAAAGTTGGCACCGGAACAATTCGGCTCCACAACAAAATTGATTGAATTTTTCACATTAATCACGATACCGTCGTTTTGATTAAAATAGTTGTGAGAAATATATGTGTTATTTATTTACGTGTAACCAACATTCCGTTAAGTTAATTACGTCATTTTCGAATGTTAGACTGTGTAACAATAATAATAAACTATCTCAAAATTTTGTATATAATAAAATCAAGGAGAAAATGTTCAGTGATTTATTGTTATTACTAATAAGAGTATTACAAATCAACGTCTCACAATTACAAGCAGAAGCAATACTGATATTATCTAATTCCTAAGAGATATTCATTATTGAGCGAGTCATTTTATTTGTGAATAAAACAATGTTCCAACAATATTGTAAACTATATTATTACTTAATATGTGACAACGGTCCTCAGGCAAAATACTACAATATGTATTATAATTCCCTGTATATTGCGATTTATTTGAATGTAAAATCGTTGGTATTGTTTTTGATGCGTATGTGTGAGGTATTATGTATACCGCCGTGTTTGGCGAGAAAGGTTTATATGAAGAAAAAAAATCTAGTCCCTTGTTTAGTCGGTGGTTATTCAGGTCGTTCACATTGCGTGTTGGAATTTGTTTTTTTTTTCCTTCGGCTTGTCGTAGATATATTTTTCTAAACGACGTCCAACATTACTGAAAGGCATTTTCTTTTGCAAATGTACGAGCAAGGTAATACAAATGCCCTTAATGTTAACTTTTCAGCCACTACGATCGATTTTACAGGTCCTTCAAGTTTTAAGTGAGTTGTGTTTAATTGACACTCCCTGTTTCTAATATTAAATTATTTTATTCCGTTTATTATAGTTTCCTTGGTGGAGACGCTTGAGAACTCCACAATTACTTATGACGATAACGAGTCATCTTTTTTGTTGATACGGAACATATCCTTAATGTCCTGATTTTGGATTGGGGTGTTCAGGGCAGTAGTGGTTGCCCTCACAAGCTCACACAGACCATCTTGGTTTTCATCTGGTTTTTAGAGCAATTTTTTTGAGAAGTGAAGTCAGGTTCTACCGCTTCTCCTTTAGGCTGTGTGTTGGGAGGTGTACGCCGAAGAGGCAGAATCAATAGCATATCAGCCAAAAGATAATAACAATGAAGGATAAATGTCTGTTGTTATTTATCATGCGCACGAGCGTCTCGCTGCAATGTGCGTTATGTGAGTTACCCGCTGGTACCTGTCGGTTTGTATAGTCGTCGTATGCGCAAACAACAAGCGGTCACATCAGAGCGAGCGGAACGGCAATAATGGAGCACATTCTTTTCGCGCGGTGGTGGTCCGGAGAGAACTTGGGATTCTTACACCTCGTGTTCGTCAAACCTTAGGCTGCAACTACGATGTGGTACTCTTTCACCATGATTATAAGAGCGATATTACTGTGCATGGACATAGGTATTTTGTAAATAAATTAAATATAATTTTGACACATGTCCACTCGGGATTACAATTGTGGGCGAAGTTTGCGAAGTTTGGCTACTGTCAATATCCTGGGTAACATATGCTCTATAAATTTCGTCAAAAGTATTTACGTTGTCGGATTTTTAAAGTTTTTATATTTCATACAAATACTTACGTCGCAGCACAGGTACAGTCAGTCTCTTTTCATAGTTATACTGTTTGTTTAAAAAAGTCTAAAAACTATTATGTATTCTCTTCTAACTCTGTAATATTATAATGTGCAAATAAACAGTTATGTGTCTATCTAAAAACTCAGATTATTATTTTTGCAATGAAGCATGCTTCTGATGATCATGATTTCTGGAACTTGACTATTTATTTAGAAGTCAAATATTTCTTTTACTCTTCCATTCGATTTTTGACATAGCAGCTAACTTCGGTTGTTACGAGACACACTAGGAACTGCAAAACATATCTGGACTTTCTGTCCATTTAGAAGGTGTGGTGACAAGATTGAAATGACTACCAAGGTCGATATAAGTACGAAGATAACAATCGTTGACTTGGAGCATATTCTACACATCTATTCAGATATTCGGCAAATGTGGCCAGCCCACTACAGCTTGCTAATCCTGTGGGCTACGTTGATGACCCTGGTTCTAGGTCGGATCACCTCTTTTCTTTAACGTCCACAGGCCAGGTGGATCGATGACTTGCGCAAGACGGCTGGCAGGAGCTAGATGCGAGAAGCCATAGATCGAACTAAGTGGCGTGAAATTGGAGAGTCCTACTGCGATAGGCTGATACTACTGCGATAGGCTGATGATGATGATGATGGTGATTCAGATATTCTTGGTTTCATCTAATAAACAGCTCATAAACTGACCAAATACAAATGTAATAACGAAGAATTTTGTGCAAATGCAAGAAGTATTATTTTTTGTGTAGGTTTTAACTTATTAAACCCAAGACAAACAAACAATATCGATAATAGCTTAAATTGTACCACTTCTTTTTTGTTATTAACTTAATTATTTAAATTTAATTGAAATACACATGTCTGGCGCTCATAGCCCAGTTGCACTCGGTGATTAGAAACAATCATCGAGGGTAAGCAACGATGGCGCGGTCAGTACCTGGATGGGTGACCGCTGGTGGCATGTTACCATGAGCGTCTCCGTGATTCGGAGGTCACGTTAAGCAGTCGGTCCCGGTTGTTATCATACGATAACAGTCGTGAAGCTTAGTTGGGGGCCTTAGGGCGGCTTAAAAACAGCAAACACGTAGCCACAACGTATTCTTGCGAGTCCCCAACCCGCACTTGGCCAGCGTGGGGACGTATGGTCTTAACCCTCTCCTGAGAGGAGACCCGAGCCCAGCAGTGGGACATTATGGGTTGTTGTTTGTTTTGTTTGTTTGTTTTACACATGTCTGGAATCTGAAAACATTTGCGCCTATCAGGTCGCAGGTATTTAACTAGTAAAAATTATTAAATCGTGCTTTATCGAACACAAGGGCGAATGGAGATGGTTCTGGAAGTTCCTTGGCGAGGGTAACTGAAGCAACCAGGAATGCCGCGAGCGTAACACCCAGACCCATCATGTTATATATGAGGATAGAGAAAATATCG
This sequence comes from Hyphantria cunea, assembly GCA_003709505.1. NCBI lineage: Eukaryota > Metazoa > Arthropoda > Insecta > Lepidoptera > Erebidae > Hyphantria > Hyphantria cunea. The sequence continues at coordinate 44,599 of PKRV01002974.1, forward strand.
GACACTGCTGTGACACTGATTTTGTATCCATTTTATACTTTTCAATAATTGACTTGAATTGACTTGACTGCCTCGGTGGCCCAGCGGTAGCGTATGCGTCTGCTGTTCCTGAGGTCTCGGGTTCGATTCCCGGGTCGGATCAAATGTTTGTGTGATCTGCAAATATTTGTTTCGGAGTTTGGGTGTTTCTATGTATGATATGTATGTATTTACAAAAAAAAAGTATATATATGTATTTATATCAGTTGTTTAGTACCCATAACACAAGCTCTGCTTAGTTTGGGACTAGATGGCGTTGTGTGTTAGATGTCGGAAATATTTATTTATTTATTTAATTATCATTATCACTGTCAAACGTTATCAAACAACCAAAATAAAAGACTCTAAAGAGACACAGAAGTGTGAATAATAGATTACATTAATTAAAAATTGAAGCAGATGAAATAAGGTGTATGATATTACATGTTTTTATTTTTAATGTGTATTAAAACATGATTTTGGATATTAAAACTTGATAAGAAAGGTAACATTTTATATAATAGGTAATAATTTTACAAACATACATGAAACTGGCTCAGAACACCCAAACACAGAACAACAATTTATCGTCAAACAAAGTGTTGTACCATGTAGGGTTAGAACTCTTAAGACTCTACAACTCCTCGTAATGAAAGTGGTGAGGAGACTGTTATGCCATCCGTGCAGTCAACGTGGAACTGCTTGGTACGTTTGTACCTAACTCTGTAGATAGAGCTACAAATGTTCCAAGCAGGTGCCATGAAACTATTACGATTATATTTTTTCAACATATTAACTGTATTTTTTTATTCCATTATGCAACAATTTCATCGGTCAGATGTCGCGTCGATAATTCGCGTGAGCGCATTCTTAACGCGACTATCGCAGTGCAAATCATGTAATTTATGACACAATACTAGTTTGATTGTTATACAAATCAAATTAAAACACCTTTTTACAACGAGTTTTAGAAGATCAATTATTTTATTTCTTTTTATTTATTTATCTTTACTGTACACACTTAACAGATAGAAAAAAAATATTACAACATGCAAATGTGGCAATTGACGGTCTTATCGCTCATGGCGATCTCTTACAGACAGCTATTATTACCTAATTATTGTATGAATACGTTTTGGTTTTTTATTACACAGAGAAATATCGAAGCAGTAACCAATAAAAAAGACGCATTTGACAATTACGCGTATTATATGTACGCGTATAATTACAAATACGCGTAATTTGAACATAATTTTTAGTTGCATGTGAATTGTTGTATCCTTGAAGTCAGTAGAAGTAAAATTAATAATTTTATTAATCTTAAACAATATCTCTGACGTCTCCGTTATGTTGTTATGTGACGATAGCGACAACAAATATACTATTATGAGATTACGTAACCAGTTAAGAGATTGATATCATTTAAATTAGTCTATAAACATTCTGTTTATCTTAATAATACCGATATACAAATAATCAACATAGTAAAAGATGCAAGGATATAACTTAAATCAGTCAATATCAATGATAATCAGAATCTTAATCAATTATATCTGTGAAGGTATATCACAACATTATATCATGATTAATATTTCTTGTGATACTGTATCATATGAGTAACACGCCACTGATTTTGGATTTTCCCAAGTTATCACAGTTTCGAAATTGTGGTACAGTTGCACTAAAACTGTGTTGAAGAATAACAACTATGATAGTATTATGGTACTTCTGTCCTTACTCCACGACCACATGTGACCGAACCATTCTCCTAAGTAGTGTAATCTCAGAGAGCTTGAACTTAGTATCGGGTAATAAAGACTACAAAAACCGAAAAATAAAATCTAAACACGACGAATTCCCTCATCAATCAAGCATTTTAATCTTTCGGAGATTTTTTTTGTTATGGAATTGCAAACGAGCAGACGTATCGCCTAATGGTAAGCGATTACAGCGCCCATGGATACCCGCAACACCAGAGGTGGCACAAGTGCGATGCCGGCCACGGGAAATGGGGAGGGGGATGAGGGGAAGGGTTGGATTATGAGCCTCCAGTATCCTCACTCACTCGGTGAAATATAGCGCAGGCGATGTTTCACACCGGTTTTCTGTGAGGCCGTGGTATTGCGGTTGAGCCGGCCCATGCATGCCGAAGCGTGGCTCTCACACGGTAACACTCCTACGATTAACATCGATAACGAAAAAAATAATCTACGTGACGTGGAGACAGATTAAGAATAAGGAGTTTCACCAGCCCTATTTAAATAGTTTGTGTCGTAAGAGCACTGCACAGAGAAAACATTCTTAAAACATCTAGTCTGGCCAGCTTGAGATAGTAGGGTAGAATTTTCTTTCTAAGGAGACGCCTAAGTCCGACATTGGACTATTACAGGCCATTAATAATGATGAATGAAGAAAGTGAAGTTTGAGAAGAATCCATCACATGGACACACATTACATCTATATGCATTGAAATTTCCTTTACCTAATAAATAAAACACCATAGTGATCATTATGTCTCTATTATGCTTATGACTTTGATTTTGTACAACGTATTTTTTTCAACTGAGATCCAATAAATATGTGTTAAGTGCAAATTTTATGTGAGGGTTATAATACTGCACTAATTAAAATTATTAAAACGTTGTGTTACCTATTTTTACCCGACTACGGCGAAGCTAAAAGGAAAGGTTATTGTTTTAGTAGTCTATGTACTTTTATATGTTTTAGCATAGCGCCTAAACTACTGAACCGATTTTCATGCATAAGGTGTCAATATTCCCAAGTGACATAGGCTGTATAAATCGCATCAAAAGTTTATACGTAGTTTTGTTTTTTAAAGTTTTCCTATTTCATACATATACTTACGTACACAGTCGCAGCAAAGGTACAGTCCCTTTTATTAGTAGTAGTGTAGTTTTACTGTTAGTTTAAAAAAGTCTTAAAGCTCAGAGTATTATTTTTGCAATGAACAATTATATTGATTTCTGGAACATGACTTTTAATTTAAAAGTCAAATATTTCTTTAATTCTTCCATTCGCTTTTTGACATAGCGGCTAACTACGGATGTTACGAGACACATAAAGAACAGCAATAAAAATCTGGGCTTACTGTCCATTTAGAAGGTGTGTTGACCAAGGTCGACATAAGTACGAAGATAACAGTCGTCGACGTGGAGTATATTCTACACATCTACAGATATTCTTGGCTTAATCTAATAACCAGTTCATAAAATGACCAAATAAAAATGTAATAACGAAGAATATTGTGCGCAATATTGTGCACCAAAAAGTTTAGATACAACTCGTGTAGGTTTTAGCTTATTAAACACAAGAGACAAACAATATAATATTGGTAATAGGTTATATTATACCACTTGCTTTTTTTGGAATTAATTTTATTATTTAAATTTATTAATAAATTATTAAAAAAATAAAACCCGACTGCGTAAATGTCATATATAATACGTTATACATATTTTCGTAATCACCGTAAAAATTGTTTTTTTAGTCCCACCTTCGATTAGTTTTGAAAAAAATTTTTTGGGATTACTTTTGACTCAAAAAAATAGTGAATTTTGTTTTTTTTTAAATTTTGATGTACTCAGGGTCTCTCTCACGACTAACACAAATTTATTGACACCACTTACATAAAAATATGTTAAGCCATTTAGGCTCTAGGGCGTGCCAAAAAAACATACAAACATACATACGTACATACACTCGAAAATCATTTTTTTTCTCCTCTCAGGGGAGAAGGTTAAGGCCTAATATTATATCTCATATATTGTTTATTTTCATATATAATAACTTATACATCCTGATATAATATAATATTTGCGTCATGAAAATAAAGCTAAGAAATTTAGTATCCAGGGGGTTTCGAGGGTGATAAATCGATATTCTAGGATCCATTTTTAGAAAATCTATCAATCGGTTCTAAAATATAACAACAAACCCAGAGCTTACAAAATTATTTCATAAAGATGTTGCTAGCTCTTGGACCACACATGCTATCCACATCAAATAGCATAGCAGCATTTACTAATGTATATTTTTTTCTTTTAACGTATATAAGTTAGACATCGAAATCTGGGTACTTTACAAATTAAATCAATAAACCCAAGTAGTTTTGGAAATCAGCCGAGTCCCAAAGAGCATCTGGTCAATTTTAATAAAAATACCTACCACTACTTCGGGAGAGCCACGTTTCGGCATGAATGGGCCGGTATGACCTGAGTGATACCACGGCCTCCCAGGAAACCGGTGTGAAACAACTCTTACGCTGTGTTTCAACCAAGCAAGCGAGAAACCTGGCAGCCCATACTCCATCTACTTTATATACATAAATCTTATGTACGTGTGTATGTGACTAAACGCCTCCTAAGCGACCGAACCGATTTTAATTTTGTGTCTATTCCTGAAAATTCGAGAATGGCTTAGATAAAAAAAAAGATATTGATTCGACCCGCATTGCTGCCTGCGGGTGAAGTTATACCGCGGGTAACACCGCTAGCTTAATAATTAGTGTTTGTTAAGTTAGTGTAATTAGTAGTGTTGACGATTTTATTAACAATTGTTATGACGAGAAATATAATAATAAATTAGGAGACTGCCTCGGTATTAATGTATGTGGCTGTTGTGCTGAGTCTTGGGTTCGATTCCCGGGTCGGACCAAGTATTTGTATGATCTGAAAATATTTGTTTCGGACATTGGTTGTTTTCAATACATACAATTTATCATTTTTAAAATATGATTTAAATATTCAAAATCCATTTATTTTCCACAATTAATAGCACTTCATGTCATTTCATTTATATCTATTAGACGATTACATTTACGAGCTTATATTACACGAGCTTATATATAAATATAAGCTCGTGTATACACATACACGAGCTTATATTTAGTAACACCTTTATATACACATATATATTTTATTATAATAGACCCTTAAGGAAGGGAAATGCCTATTGCCATTAACGTGAACATTGGGAACTAACGATGAGAAAATACGGAATGTCTTAGATGAAAACGGAGAAAAGAAAAAAAATATATGAAAGGAAAAGGAAGGAAAGGGACGGATATTTGCCACACGGGTAAACGGACACGGACACGGCAATATAAGCTAAAGGTTGACCAAATCCTAAAAGTTGTTATCCGAATACGCTATTGCGAAAAAGTCTAACTATTTAAACTTATCTATTGATTCATCTTCGTAGCCCTTATTATTCCTAAGATTTAGGGTCGGCTACTAGTTCCGGTTTTACCTCAATTTACACGAAACGACTGGCATCGGATCATCGCGACCCTGAGGGTGAACTGAATTCGAAGATTGTCAGTATATTGAAGGGCGCTGATTTCCCAATAACGATTGCCATAGATGTTCATGATAACCGAGACCGATGGCTTAACGTGTTCTCCAAGCCACGGGCGAGGAACACCGCCCTCTTTCATACTCTTAAATTTATCTATTAATATAAAAAAAGCGATTTAAGTACGCTTTAATAACACAAAAACCTTAGAACCGATTAAGCTCAAATTGTGACACCTTCATAATCCGATTTAAAAATTACTTTTATTCATAGGTTCGCATATGGTCGCTGAAGCCGACATATCTTATAGTGGAGACCTTGATTAGGTAAACGGTGTGTAGGGCACCCTGCGGCACCATAGACCGACGACTTGAGGAAAATGACTGGCAGCGAATTGGGGCGGAGTGTCCAGGACCAGGATGAATGGTGTTCTTTCTTGGAGGTCTTTGTTTATCAATGAACGGCAATAGGCTGAAGTATATCTCCGCAAATATAGGAAATGATTTGACTTTAGTGTATGATACAATTATTACAGATAAAAATAACTAATAAATATCAGTAATACATATGATCAATGACTAAAACGAAACGTAAAATGATAAATAAAAAGTACATTAAATAACCATTTTCTTCATACTTTTTAATAAAACTGTCAAAACATATCTAATTGAGACTCCACTCCTATTTGAAAATAAGCTGAATTTCAATAGAAAAATTAGTTATTTTTGGTTCTCTCTCAGAAAATTCTTTGGCCAGATCCATGACGGAGCTAATGAAAATATTTTTTTCTTCGCCCCCCCCATCTCGGAAAGAGTATTTTTAGTCTTCGATATCTGAGTGCAAAAGCCGCTAGAGGATAAAGTTTTCACTGTTTGCGAATTCAAAACATCATTAAACTTATTTATTCTACCTCCATGGTGCCGAATTAATTATACACCTTTTTTATTTTGTTAAACACTCAGACTCGGAACCTTCTTGATTGATTTTCTTTATTTGCTTTGCCCGCGCCTTTTTCTTTTCACGTCATATTGTTTAAACCTTTAGTTAAAAATAAGAAAAAGCGCATTTTTTGTTTTTTCGAAAGACGCTCCCCTTTGATCTCTTCTACATTTTTTTATAGTTTTTATCATCACGACTAAGACTTGAAGACTCGAAGACTTAAGATTTGAAGACTTTAAACACTCGACATTGGTAGAAATAGCTGATTAGCTGGTTGCCATTTCATCAAAAGAAGACGAAGAAAAACAAGAAACTTGAAAACAAGTGATAACCTAAAATGAGTAATTTTAGCGACGAGAAAGTTTATTTGAAGCCAACAGAACTCACTTGCTTGCTTTTCTGCATTTAGTCATTTGCTCGATGAGGTGAGATGAAAAGCTACGTGTTACACTCGAATGCAAAAATTTTTCAGCTCGTGCTCTTTTGATTCCCTCGTGTACGCTCAGGATCCAAATTTTTTAATCCTTCGCTTGATTAGTCATCAAAATTAAGCACGCGGTTAAAAATCAAAATCAACTTTGCACACTTTTTTAACATATTATTACATTTTAATTTCAAGATTTGGATCTACTGAGGATTTTCAATCGTTCAATCTCAGAGGATCTATTGCACAGACCCTTGATGACTAATGACGATTTTATTAAGCGATTACAGCAAAGCCAAAGGAGGGTTATAATTTTGACAGGATATGTTTGTATGTATGTTCATTTGTACCTTCATAGCTCCTCAACTACTTAATAGAACTGGACAAATGAGGTATCGTTATAGCGTATTAATCGTCCGCTGGTTACACATATTTCAGTTATAAAAATCGTGGTCACGCTTTGTTACAGTGTTATGGTATATACGTTTCTATATAACGTATGACTGCGGCTTTTCAAACTTGAATATGTGTTCCTCTGGACACTGATAAATTTTGTACTATAGTATACGACAACTGATATTATTATACACATATATATATATATATACTTTTTTTGTAAATAAATAGATATTATACATAGAAAATACCCACACTCCGAAACAAATATTTGTAGATCATGCAAACATTTGGTCCGACCATGGATTCGAACCCGAGACCTCATGGATAGTAGTCGTGTACGCTACCACTGCGCCACCGAGGCAGTCAATTTGCAACGGAAGCATCTTGGTAGGTGGTATATTCTGGTTTCTATTTATGGATAAGTGATTAATAATCTATGAAATAACTATTTTTAGTTTTGATAAAAAAAATCGATTTTATTCCCTTCCCTTATCTCCTTTTTATTGTTTCATCCTCTCTATTTCGCAAAAAAATCTTTATCACCAAGATAAGTGTCAGGAACTCAAAATAATTACATTGACTTGTTTCAGTGACTCATAATTATTTTTTCTGGCAATAACTTCATTACAATAAAAATAAATCTCATTAGAGCTATTTCTTTAAGTAAATAACGGATTTGAGAAAAAAATATTCTTATTACATGCATCATGGATCTCGCCAATGGATCTTCTGAGAATAAACCTTATTTTTACAGAGCTATTTAATATCCCTGACCTTTCCTTAATCATTTATTATCATCATAATAACTTTTTTGCCTTTGCCCAATTTTATTTTATCCGGGGTTAGTGTAATGTGTTATGCAAAGGGTTTGGTTGTGGTTTTTTATTGAGACCTACGATAAAATAACAGGTAGAAAGGAAACGGGTAAATTTTAAAGGGGACTAAAGCGATTAGGGTTTAGGCACCTATAAATGAAACACTTAGTAGGTCGTACTTTATTTATTGTTCTTCCAGTGTACTTGATTTAAATAATTTTATTTAAAATAGTGAATTTATTGAGTGCAAAAATAAGTATCACATGTACTTACATTGAAATTAGTGCTCTCGAAACTCTAATAATACCTTTTATCGTTACATTTCATAGTTTAATATTATAATATCCAGTTAGGTATTTATAGTAAAGAGGAATATAAATAGTGCTTTTACTCACAATTCATGAAAGTATCTACTGCTTTCTACATTTTCGCAATAGGTTTAAAAAGGACTCACGCAATATAGTATAAATTAATGCATTTTATAAACATATACATACTTACTGTGATGCTAAACTGTATGTATTGACTTGTTTTGTATTTCTACTCCTTTAAGTTAACGTAACATTGGCTCAATGATTTGTTTGCGAATACTTAAGTTTACTTATATTTATACCATAACAAAGCTTTCTGAAATTTAGACTCAGATTGTTACTAAACCATGTCACAGCATAATTATTATCAAAAATAACTAACAATTGAAGTGTACTCTGAAGTGAAATGAAAATGTAAATTGTACAGACATTATAACGTTAACTGTAGTAAGTATATAGAAGTAAAAGGGTAGACTGGTGATGGTAAAACTCAATCGAAACGTCAAGAAAATAGAAGATATCTTAACATTTCAAATAATTAAACTAAATTAATTACTCTTTTGTATTTTTTTTTTGCGAATAAGTCTCGCTTTGTAACTTAAACTATTTATACGCCGTAATGTTGTTATAATATAACGACGAAAATAAGACGGATTAAATGATAACATGATAATACACCACGTATGTTAGATTTTTGATATTAACATTACTGTGTCATGATATTTTGATTAAATCGATACAATTATCTATAAACTTTTATCTGTGCAACAATAAGATTTACATTTATTAAATGTAATTTTGTGTTAAAGTAATTTTACACCACAAGTTAGGAGCAAATACAATTTACACTCAATTATCAGATCAAACTCACAGTAAGTATGTACATAGTTCGTTTATGAGTAATAGTTACAATATTTCAGCGATATGTGTTTAATAGATGCCAATATATTAAACGTTGTCTTTTACACTATACTAAAGAAATATAGGAGTCAAATTATATTACCGATTGCTTTACACACTTTTATGAAACATTAGAAAATGATGTATACAGAGGCAAGCCAATTTCTGCACTGCTTTGGACGCAATGCCTGAATTAAATAAGTAGTGGGGCATACTAAACTGGATGACAGTTGCGAGGCACACATTACAATTGTTAAGGCTCACAGCACTTGGTTAATTTAGTTGAAATTTGAATAAATCATAAATGTTTTGCAGACAAAAATTACTTTTGTGTAAACGTAGATAAAGTTCAAACTCTTGTCTATTTTCACAATTGCTTTTGTTTTAACCCTTATAAATTAAGATTAAATATGATTAACATCATAAAATATTCTGTTATTCATATTTGATTTTATCATTATGTGTGATGTACTCAACTCAACTTCGTCCTTCCAATACATAAATAGTAACAGATCAAGTTGATAAATCATGATTATACAAAAAATCCCTTTAGCACAAATGAAATTTGATAATGTACAGTGTTACTTAACAATATTATTGCAGAGGCTTTTATTTGTAGTATAACAATCGAACCTCGAGTTTGGAGAGTTTAAGAAAACTATCCTTACATATTATGCCTTAACATACTGCAGATGACAACATATCATATCTTTAATGACTATCTAAAGGAATGCTGCGTATGAATTATGAAGAAAAATGAAATATATATAATATTGAAAAAAAAAACGAAATAATAATTTGGAATTCGGCTCAACGAATATTATAATATATCAGTTTACTCATATTTACACAACCTGTTATTGAATCACGAGATTTAAAGAGAAGTCCTTCTCTTAAAAAGTACACCTACGTAGACTTAAGAGAATCTCATCTCACGTGTGTTATTGATCATATTTTTATATTCTTTGTATCTTTAGACTATTAACAGTTTCTGTGCCTTTCTAAATATAATTAAAGTGAAGGTCTAAGGAACCAACAAAGTATGTTTCTTCTAACAACACTTTGGAAGTGAAGAAACATCTTTGGGTCATTACGCCAATGTGATGGTATCGAATCAATTAGTAATCACTCGCTGTACTACTCTGAGCCAAATTGGAGAAGGCTTGGTTCTTGGCAGACTGCTCAAACATCAGCTCTTATTGTACAACGAACAAGATTGTAATACATCTCTTTGTATTTAGAACAAATGCTTGTGCAGTACTGCAGGTCAGGTGTTCATGTACAAAGAAATACATGCAAGCGTAAAAATCTGTCGCCAAACACACTGCAGCATAGAGCGGGCCAGTGTGCTAATCGCCCAACATAGAATTTAAGACTACAATAGCCAGCCGATGACACACATAGTATGGTTTCTCTTAAGCTGATGTAATAAGCTGTTAATATCTTCTATTAAGTAGAGTAATATATATCGAGTTTATTTACATGCTATATTCATCTATAGGTCATAGAATGTCTACCCAAACTAGTATCCAATCACTATATTAGATCAAATTGAATCTGCCAGCGTAAATCAGGATATGATGATGTTCGTTTCATTTCTTTGTCAGTTACTGTGCTAAAGATACTAAGTCATATATAGAAAAGTATCTATTTTGTATTATATTTTGTATAATAATGTTTAGGGCTGAAAAGAAGGCTCAAGATTTTACTCACATCCACTACATGCGCATGTAAATTTAGAAAATACTTTTTACGTAAAAAGCATAGGTTTTGTTCTATATTTCTCTTTTACGACTTAATCCCGTTCATTTTAATTTTTTCCTTCATCTCAGGTTTAATTCAGGAAAACGATAGATTATAGTATCTTAAAAATGTAACTTAAATATATCAGCGCATATTCGTGTTTTGAAGCAATAACGTTGTAACACTGCCATTTTTCTCGCACTCAATTTATAGAATGTAAATTTGAACTTCATTGCAATACGTCCAGCTACATGTTAATGGGGTAAAGTTCCCAACTTTATGTTGTATGTTACGACATAACTGGACAAACTAGTTACAATATACCGGTATAATGCGATTTGCCTAAGCAGATATTGACAAACTCTCTTTCGACATACATACATTACTTTGATAATTGTACTGACTGCACGAGACAATAATACATATTACAGTTGAAAACAATTTTTATTTATAACATGTTAAGACGAATATTTGTATTATTTTAGGAAATAATAAGAAGTGTATTGGTATTATAATAATGAAATTTAAATAATGAAAAATAAAATTTTTATAGATTCCGACAACGATTTATGTTTAAAAAGGTAACATCGTTTTCCGCCTCTTATAAATTCTTTCTTCTTCCGTTTCTTAAAACTATCTTCTTAGCCGTCTAACCAGTGCAAGAGCCACCTATGGAACCTTAGAATTTATGGAGTAAAATATAAATATAGTCGAAAATGTATCTACCACAATTCAGGGGTTTAAAAGACTGATGGCAGCTGAAAACAGCACTCGCGCCCCACCTATTGGGGACAGCAACGAAAATTCGGGGTTTCCACATAGGACGAGGCCATCTACAAACCGTATGTGACCTGAGGTACGTCGAGGTTCCAGGGATTTTCTTTCTAGGGTGCACCTGGTTCCCCGGTTCCCAGTGCACTGACGGCGTGCGGTTTTAGTCGGTTCGAGTCCGACACACAGGAGGTGGGAGGGGCGGACAGGAGAGGGGATTGCCACACAAAAAAAAAGGAGCTTAAAATAAACTTCATACGAGGTGTCATTATTAGAAATTTATAAATACTGATTACTGACTAAGATTATTACATCTAGTAATTTTTGATCATGAAAATAGCGTGTCAAAGCTACAAAAAACCTAATGAAATGATGTCAGAAGTTCAGTTTATTTGATCTTAAATACACCACGAAATAACTTGTACTTCTATTGAAGTAAGCGTCATTTTGTGCTGTATTTTTTTCGATTCCGATTTCCTTTAGGTTCGGACACTTTTCAAAACTGTATTCTTTATTTAAGTTTCTAGACTCGGGTACCTAGTTTTTATTAAACATCAATGCCTTTCCCTTCTAAATCTAGTAAATTTTAGATCCAAAACTAACTCCTGTGTAAAAAGTGTTAACCTAGTGATATTTCCATTCTTAGACAGAAGTTGGTCACGAGATATACATACCTACTCATCGTGTTAAGAGTTACACGATACGCTACTTGAAAAAAGGCCTCGTTTAAGTTTCACTAACAATTTAAAGATCAAACTAGTGCCGGCGAATCGGCTTTAATATTAAATAATCTCACTTTTATTTTTTATATATAAATGAATGTGTGTTTATATGAAGATGATATAAGCTTGGAGATTTACATACGTTCCTATATATACACTCATACGTGTATACATTGATGTATATATATTTATTGTAATCTTAAACTACCTATAAGATTTTATTAATATTAAGTTGAGATTTTTATACGAAGAGTTGTTATGTTGTAGACTTGCAAGAAGTCAAATATCTGCATCAAAGTGTATCTCTCGACAAATTGAGTTTTTATTCTACATAATATTATATAAATATCAAGAACGATTATATACAACCACAAACGAAGAAAATCACAAAACAGTGTAAGGTATAACGTTGCATATCGTTTTAACTATGACATAAATGAACTTACATTTTTACATTACGACAAAAATTCTCACAGCTTTGTCTTTCATTGTTCGCTTGTCAGCGAGTAGTAGGTACGAGTAAATTCGATAAACACTAAACTAATAGGTATATGTATATAGTAATAAAGGTATTGGCGTAAACTCACAAAACACGCATCGCCCTGAGCTCGTGCAAACATTACATATACAAATCATTACGGATTATATTCGTTACAAATACATATATGTAACAATTTATAATAGTTAGTATAAGTTCGAACGATGCTACCTTTGGACAATAGGCGCTTCGCAAACATAGATCATGTACTAACATTGCTAGAAAGACGCATTACAAAAAGTATCTGTGGTGAAAACAATTACATATTATGGTACACAAAACGTTCCCATTTACGTCCACATAAATGTAAGTCACAAAAAATGATTACTGGTAGCTAGTTACGTGAACAACAGAGTCACTAGATACAATGACTAGCGACTTACTCTTTAGACATTTCAAAAAGATATTGTGACATACATATTATGAGATAACAAACAAATAACTTAAAAAAAAGAATTAAATAGATATTTGGTACACCCTTATACGGGTACATATAAATACTGAGATCATTATCAATCAAACACTGATTTGATCAGCGCCTTAAACTCAGTAATAGAAAATTTTATTTTGGCATAAGTTCGTGTAAGGCACACGAACTTATGCCAAAATACTGCATAAAACAAGAAAATTCATATTGATTGTGTATTTAGGCCTAAACGTTGAAAAAAATTATGCATGTTATTAGATTAAAAAAGTGTTTTTTATTTTTTAAGACTAAAATAATCTAGCAACAGAAGATTTAAAAGAAACATTGTACTATCACAAACTGTACTTATAGGAATTAGGATCCAGGTGTTCACATGATAAGGTGCATAATAGCACAGCAAATTATATGTGTAGAACTATCACAAACACGTCTTACTATTCCGAAGAGAAATACATAGTAAGTTAAGGTCCCATGGATTCATAATTGAAGTAATTTAGAAGGAAATCGAGGAAGGCGATTTGTCCATTATGTGATAATAATACTCTTAAATAGGTAAATGTATAGAAAGCATTTATACACGTTTAAGAACAACAAAGATGACGTAAAGTATCCCTTATTATTAATGATTTGATAACTTCAAGAAGAATGGTAATCTTTTTAACGCATTTGTTTATACGTTTGTAATTAAATTTTGTAAGAGTGTTTTTAGTTTTTTAAATATAGTTGACAATCACGTAGTACTTAAAGTATATCAAATTGAGACGCTTCAAAAAAAATATGGTTCTAGTAAAGGTTATATCCATTTATTATATATTATATACTATTTAATTAGGTCCTGAATATTATGTGTATTCTGTTATTATGGTCGGATGATGTGCAGTACCTATATCTCTTGATTTTTCAAAGCTATTTTGAAATTTCTTGGAACAGATTTGAACGTTGCATAAAACTCTTAAAATGACTGTAAAATAACTTTATTATTTAAAAAATCCGCAAAGAGGAACACTATTGGTATTGTACGCGAGACTCAAGAAAGACGCAATACTTATTGTACACGAGAATTTAATTTGTCTATCGGTAAAAAAATAAATATACTTCTACCTATGGTTGCACATAAAAAAATCAACTCTAACACTTGGTTTCCCAGAAAACAACTGGTATAGTTTTGCAGTTTTGATATTATCGAGTGTTCTACTCTTTCTACCTGCGACACGACGACTTTGTACAGCTACCAACTTTTTAGTTGCGATTATGAAAACAACACGATAGTTTTTAAAATTAATATATTCACGAAATTATTCAGGATAGAAGTCCGATTTATACTATTTCTTTTAATATTGACATATACACTACTACGGGATACATTTCGACGTCTCTTTGTTTGTTCCACGTATGGGAAAGGCACACACTTTTACTTAGGAGCTGTTTCACAGTTCTTGAGAACATTCACTCCTCATTTTCAAAATGAGAAATAGTTTATACAGAAACCGCGTAAAGATTCACCTTATTTATTTAAAATAAGTTAAAATTTAACTACAACTATAAATGTTACAGAATACCTACATTTTTTATCATTACAATGAATTAATTCTGACTTTTGATAATGTAGTAATTATATAAATGAGTTGTACTAATTTGAATTTATGATATAATCTGTAACATTTACAGGAATTTTATCATATTAATTGATTATAATTTAATTATAATGATGAAAATATATTAATTACTTGTATTTAAAAACTCTTCTTATCAGGAATCCAATTGCAAATCGTAGATTAGGCTACTCCAGATCTTAAATATCACTTCGGTGTTAGACTACAAGAACGTCTTATTAACACTATCACTTGAGTCTGAGGCTCCGTCTGGCCAGCCATCTGCCGTTTGCACGATGTCATCCCAAGTTGCCTTTAAACAGCGGTTTCTAAATCCTCAGAGACCAATTGGAAATGTTCCTGACCTAAAAACAAACAAATCAATCATATATGATAAGTTTAAAGATTAAAAGCAGCTTTATCTTAATAAAGCTCAGCGGTCCATTATTATTAAAACAAATACGCGATTAATGCATAGTCTGTTAAATTAAATGAATATCTAGTGGGTAGATAAATAAATAGTATAAAATAATAGCATATTTAAGTATATTAAACCATATATTTCTATTTTATAACTTCTTTACTTTTTATATTATTATGAGCTTTTATATTATTATTATTTAAGAGTATATTCTGTTGCGACGGGGACATTAAAAACATTAATTTTTAATTTTGACTGCCTCGGTGGCGCAGTGGTAGTGTACGGGACTGCTGTCCTTGAGGCCTCGGGTTCGAATCCAGGGTCGGACCAAATGTTTGTATGATCTGCAAATATTTGTTTCGGAGTTTGGATGTTTTCTATGTATAATATGTATGTATTTACAAAAAAAAATGTATTTATGGATTCATATCAGTTGTCCAGTACCCATAATACAAGCTCTGCTTAGTTTGGGACTAGATGTCGTTGTGTGTTAGATGTCCGAAATATTTATTTATTTATTATTTATTAATTCATACGGACTCAAAAAATACACTCAGAATATAAAGAACAATGGCGAACAAACTTTTGTTGGCATATTTTTAACGTGCAGTAGTCAAGAAGCAAATTGATTACATTTCTAAGCTATTTTGTCAAAAGCGTGACTATTAATAGAAGTCCAGAATTCAAAATATTCCAGGTTGGAGAACATCAAAGGTTATCAAAACAAACCTATGAATTTTAAAAAAAATATTAATAAGCACACTTTTGTCGTAAAATAAATGAAAAACTAAAAAAACTATATAGATTAAATTTCTAAACAATTATGCCCTAGAAATAACTAATATTCAAATTGTAACAATCACTGGAAATTCAAATCTTTACCTGTGGCACAAAGATTTCCGCTGTCATTATTGCTAGACTTAATATAAGTCAGGCTAATGTAGCGGGCGGATGCCTTTTAAGTTCCCGTGATCCCTGGCGTAGATGAGGGACGGAACACCGGGGGGTTTTAGTCAGTAAAAGTCTGACAGACCCCTTCGCCCTCTCCCCAGAGCGGAGGACATCCATGAGGATTTCCCCCCGTTAAAAAAAAAAGAAGAAAAAAAAGGCTAATGTAGCTGGGTGGGTGATGCATACGACTGTCATTTGATTTTAGTCAAGAGAACAATCTTACACTGAGGTGCATCCAAAAACATAAACTATTATAGTTTCAATATGATTCTTAAACATACCTCAACATATTATTTCCAAAAAAAGAAAATATGGCAAAAGTATGTTTTCAGTTTCAAAATACTTAGTAACACTATTTGTATTGAAAGTAATACTACAATATCAAATAATTAAATACACTTTTATAAAAACTCGTTTCTTTTTGTGACTCATTCGGGTCTTGAAAATAATTGATATAAAAAGAAAGTGTTTAGTGTTCATTCAAATAAAGACAGTTAGTCAGCTGTGATTTCACCATCGTTTTTTGTAGATCGACGCGGCGTGGTATTNGGGGGAAATCCTCATGGATGTCCTCCGCTCTGGGGAGAGAGCGAAGGGGTCTGTCAGACTTTTACTGACTAAAACCCCCCGGTTTTCCGTCTTTCTCCTACGCCAGGGATCACGGGAACTTAAAAGGCATCCGCAATCCGTGGTATTTAACACTACGTCAGACAACAACATTATTTAACTTACTTTCTAAGTAAGCAGCAAGATCGTGATCCTCAGCTCGTAAAGCAAGATGGCGCGGCGTGAGTCCAGCATGATCGTGCCTTGTCAGTGAAGCTCCTCCAGCAACCAGCATACAGCAAATAGCTCTTCTTTTATGTGCAGCTGCCTTATGCAATGCTGTTTGACCTTTCTCATTATCTCTCATATTGAGGATAGCGGTTGGAGCACAAGCAATTAGGTATTTAACGATCTCCTTGTTGCCATAACGTGCTGCAACGTGAAGAGCTGTTTGGCCCGTCGCGTCAATTGACAGAAGTGAGTAGCCCGCCGCATGTAGGTCTTTCATCTTTAAAAAAGTTGTAATTAGTACTTTTGTTGCCAATATTAAATACAATAGAAGTTTCATTATCTGTTGAACAACAGAAAAATATGTAAAAAATCATATCTGCCTGTTTAAAATATTTTATAGATCAAGAGGTTACATACGTATACGTTGTATCAATATTATTATTAAAAATTCTGCAATTTTAAAATTTGACAATATCAGCTCTCTTAAATATTTTAATCCATGTCAAACATTCATCTTAATATAATCAGCGTAGTGTAGGTTAGTTCATTGGTACCGGCGAAACGAGTTTTACGCCTGAACTTCGAGTCTAGGATTAAGGGTCTCAGACGAGCCCTTCGCGTCTCTTGTAATTTTTAAGTATTTGTATTCGAACTCGCTTCGTGCTTCTGTGAGCGTCCGAAACCAAACCTGCTAATCGTGAAGGTTGGGTAAGAAAACCACTCTACAAACACTTATATTCAAATTCAACTACACTGTACATAATTCCTCGATCTAAATCAAAAAGGCGCTCATAGCCCAGTTGCACTCGGTGATTAGAAATAATCAGCGAGGGCAAGCAACGACGGCGCGGTCAGTACCTGGATGGGTGACCGCTGGTGGCATGTTACCATGAGCGTCTCCGTGATTCGGAGGTCACGTTAAGCAGTCGGTCCCGGTTGTTATCATAGGATAACAGTCGTGAAGCTAAGTTGGAGGCCTTCGGGCGGCTTAAAAACATCCAACGGTAAGATTACGTAGCCACAACGTTGTCTTGCCAGTCCCCAACCCGCACTTGGCCAGCGTGGTGACGTATGGCCTTAACCCTCTCCTGAGAGGAGACCCAAGCCCAGCAGTGGGACATTATGGGTTGTTGATGAAATCAAAAATGCTGTTTCAAGTATATTTCCTAAAAAACACATTGAATGTTATTTATTGCTGTCGACATGTGAGCCATTCTGTGTTCACTAACAACATCTACAATGTATAGGTATCAGAAGGCAAGTCACGTAGAAAATAAATAAAGAACTGTTTCTCACCATTCGAAGATCACCAAGTTTAGCCGCTTTGAGCAGAGCGTCAGATGTTTTTTCCAATAAATTTCTGAAACAATTCCGAACTTTTACTTTGTTCTTTGTAAGAAAATTATAACATATTTCAAACTATAAATAGATACTTAAAAACATACAGTGATGTATCTTTCGAAAATTTTAGCCTGTGTTAAATCTAGCTAGAATTTTTATTCATCACTACTTTATTACGTAGCATTTAAACTTTGACACAAGAAATTAGGAGTTGTGACCTATTTTCAACAATTCTATTTTCTATCTAGAAATATAAAGCATCTATGTGAAAATATCGGAATTACTTATAAACAAATAACAGCTTATTTATTCTAAAATAATGCGTTTATTTTTTAACAAAGGCGTAATTCTGATCAATACTATAATAATCTATAAAATAACATGTCCTGACTGACTGACTGATCGCCGAGCGAAAACTATTAAAGTTAGGGCTATGAAATTTGGAGAGTAGGATCGTTTTATTGAGTAGACACCCATTAAGGCAGGAATTTCGGAATGTTTATTCATAAAGGGGTTAAGAGTTTATACGGAAGTCCGTCATTTTTTAAGTTAGAAAGAACTATTAAAAAAGAGTACATACGTAATGATAGGGGCTGAAAGTTTGCATGAAAGTCTTTATTAGAGGGCTATTGACTAATTGATTAATCGAAAATAAATATGTTACGTTTAAAAACAAGATTTCATTACTCATGCAAACTGACACAGTTTTTTTAATAAATACATATAATCAACTCCCACGCGAGTAAAGCCGCGGGCAACAGCTAGTAATAATATATAATAATAAAAATAGTAAAGATATTATATATTTTATCATATTTAATCATCATCAGCCTATTGCAGACAATGCTGCTGCTGCACAGAGGCCTTTCCAGTTGTTATCATATCATATTTAAAATTTCTTAAACTCACTCATTTGATTTTGTTGTATTGTATTTTCTACTTCAGCAAATGTTATTTGACTTAGAGAGTATGAGATGTCTTTTATTTTATTACAAATACAAGTTTTTTCACTGTAACGAATTTAATTTTATTCAAAAGTGTTTAATATTGTTATTTATGATAATTTCTGAATTTAGTAATTCGTCGATTTCAAACACATCTTTCTAGATTGCAAGGCTTTTTGCCGACTAACCATACGTCACAATTTTCTATTAAATACAGATGAAATGCGTAAAGTGGCGCAATGACTTAGCTGTAATCATGATATATGTTCAGCTGTTTAATTAATAACACACATTTAACGTACATATAATGCTTAATCATTATGCGTAATTGCTTTGAGTTTTTAGAACTGATAATTGCTACGGTTTAAATACAACATATGCATTGTATATGACGTATATGTGTTGTAGCATACATAATGTATTTTGCGTTTTTTAATCCCGACGCAAAAAAGTGGTATTATAACTTTGATGTCTCTCTGAGTGTATGTGATTGTCTGTCTGTCTATCTGTGGCATCGTAGCTCTCAATCGGATGGACCGATTTCGATGCAGTTATTTTCATTTGAAAGTCAGTTTCCTTGTGGTGGTTCTTAACTATGTTTGGCAAATATCGGTCCAGCAGTATAAGAGTATCAGCTTCTATCCAAAATGATGTACGGCATTTTTAAGTGTAAGGGGATTTTATTTTTAAAAATTTCAACTTGTTTTTGTAAAGTCTACTGACATTTACTTTTATTTGACCAATAAAATGTGAAAAATAAATTCTTTATAATTATTAAAAAATAAAGCTTAAATTGTGACTCCACATTTATTTTTAAGAAATAACGTAAAATAAATTTTAATTTTAATGGATATAATCAAGTTTTTGTCATTGATGGCACGAGCGAAGCGTCTCATTTCACGTCAGACTTGTAATATAGAAGATCAGAAAATAATGTCAATTAAGGTTTTTATATATTTATTGCTTTATTCCGATTTGGATTCATTGGCACCGCATTATTTACTACATTTTTCAAAAGAATTTCGTCTTACCACTTCACATAATTTCTTCGCTAATGTTTTCATACTATTACATTTAGCTGTAATATTACATAGTTAATTATAGATATCTACTCTAATACCATTCATGTGTCTCACCTATAGCCAAATACTTCTTGCTCAAGTCCAAACAACTTTTCATGAATGCTGCATGCAATAGAAGAAGAGATAGAGTGCAGATTTCAATTCTCAAACATTGGTGGTTCGTGCTTCAATGGCCATACTTGTGCACACCTACCAGCATGGAGTAGTTAACGGAACCATAGCCTCCGACGAGAACCACTCCGTATTTAAAACAGCATGGTGTGAGAACGAAGTGAGTGAAATATAATATATTAATTTACAAGTTAGAATTTGAAACTCGCTTACTGAATCTTTACTAGTTAGTAGGAATTTGTGAGAAAAATAATGATAGAACATAAATTTTATACTATTTATCAGAAAACAATGCTATTAATGAAAAAATAGAAAAATAAAATTTTAGGTAGGTATGTACGATAATCACATTTTGCGAATACCAAATAGTAATTTATCCATAGAATAAGCAACATGAGGTTTTAAGCAAACTGAGAATTAAACTTTTAAGAATTAAAAAATCTTAGTTTAATAATAATATAATATATAATAGTAATGTTTCTCTCACCATGCTGTTGAAAATAGAAACGAATAATTCAGAAAACCAAGACGTGCAGTTTTCTAATTTAAATTAACACACTTTGCCAATTGTAATACTCAATTTACCTTGTACCTTTTTAATTTGCTGAGGTCTTAGGAAAAGATAATAAAAGTTATAGACTGACCAGAAAAATAATTTAACAAAGATATCAAGTTATGTTTTACATTTACTAGTCTTTTAACGGTAATTATTATTAAACGAACAAAGCTACAAAACTTTAGAAAACCTTATATCTAGGTCTTTTTGTAGTCTGGTCAGTCTACATCTGTTAATGCTAACTTAAATTCTGGTCCATCGTTATTCGAAGTAAATAAATACACATCTGTGGCCATAATACTTCATTCCAACTCAAAAACACCCAAAATTCATTGAAAAAGCTTTTAATTTTGATAAATTAGCTCTCAACAAAAGAAAACTCTGTTAACAACGACGACGTTAATATTAAAACTCACGACGTACTCACGTTTTGAAACGCGCTATTGAGTCCATGGTAGGTTCATGGTCTTTGGTAAGAGGGCTGGTACACAATGGCGGTGACAAGGGTTCCTGTTGCGTAGCTGGAGGGGTCAAAGGTGCTGGCGTTTTTGCTGGCGATTTCGAGATCACGGGAGTTGAAGATATAATGGAAGCAACTGGCACCGCCGTAGTTACTGCAGTAGTTATAGTCACCGAACTCGGAGGTGGTGTTTGTGGAGATAGGAGCTCCTCTGACGACCTCAGTGGACTTCCCAATCCAGATTCACTATAAGAGATGGAAAGTTATAAATATCTGTGAGAAAACCGTCACACCTAAATAAATAATAATTTCTTAGTATTATTTTGAAAACTAATTCTTGTTACAAATAAAATATCATCTATCGTTTCGAAAGTAACTGCAACTTAAAGTCAATGACTTAATATTACCACAACTAATGCTACTAATAGTTCTGTAAAGCTTTACTACTAATATTTAACTAGATGTTTCTGTTAGGAATGGATTTAAGCGTTAGTTTATTGGGAGAAATATTAATCTGCAACCATTATATCGCCTCAGCCATTGTTATTGTTGATTGTAATAAATTTTCAAGAAAATAATCTGAGATTGGAGAGACTTACCATGGATGCGACTCAGGAACATCTAATGACACTGCCGCACTTGGTGTATCAACGCTCTGTGAAATATCAAGTGACACTGACAGCCCAGTAGTAGTGTCCAAAGACACTGAAGCTGCAGTTCGCTCCAAAGACCCTGTCGCCGTGGTGTCTGGATGTGCTGTTGACTCAGTGTCAGGTGTATGAAGAGCAGCATCCAGAATATAAATATTTTCATGACCAATATCCGATGAGTAGTGAAGATTCTCTTGTGCCTTGTCGATTCGAAAGAAACGTTCCGCTGTTACAGCTGATACAAAGAAAATAACTAAAGTTAAACAAATATCTTGTTTGATACACTGTATTTAGCTGCTATTATACACCTGACAACATATAATATTATTACATTTAGT
Source organism: Hyphantria cunea (assembly GCA_003709505.1). Lineage (NCBI taxonomy): Eukaryota > Metazoa > Arthropoda > Insecta > Lepidoptera > Erebidae > Hyphantria > Hyphantria cunea. The sequence continues at coordinate 67,142 of PKRV01002974.1, forward strand.
AAGACAGTGTACTTTCCCTATTTCATGAAATATGTGTGTATATAATTCTTTTAAATAAATAAAATTGAAGTGTCTGTTTGTAATTTCAAACTACAGGCTTTTCACTAAATGCAAATGAAAGTTTAAAAGATTCTTACATCAAATAATAAACTTTTTAATTTTTTGTCAGTGCTTGTTTTGGCTAATCTCTGTAACAGCTGTACCGATTTTGACGGATCTTTTAATGATAGGTAGCTCATGATGTAAGGAACAACTTCGACAACTTTTTCTAGATTAGCTTCGCCCCGCGGCGTTGCCCGCGGTTGATGTCGCACCGCGGGTAACACCGCTGGGCTCAACTAGTACTCAATATTATCTACTTCTGCAAAGAATAGCAAATATTCTGAAGACAAAATAGGATTTAGCCTCGTTTATCCAATGTATTACCAACTTTGTGGGTTATTTACTAGTAATTAGTAAAGAGCCTTTAGAAGCTCTTTAGTAGACCAAGCGCAATAAGTAATGGTAACACAACACGTTTGGGAATAATTATTGGCTGAAAAGAGACTAATATAATAGAATTCTTGCGAGGGAATGTAAAGTACACTCGATATACTCCAATAATAAGGAGTACGTTAATATTTAGAATCTCGTCGACGTTGTACTTTTTACGAACCTAATAAAAATGTATGACATGAAAATTTATATGGTTTCTCACAGCTGCTGTCTGTAATACAGGTTACAGAAGAAGAGCGAATACAATATCGTAAGGTGTTATTGAAGAGGCAGGTAAGACATAACTCATATAAAGTAACATTAATAACTCACAATCGACAAACCACCAGTCACTGAGATTTGAGTACGCTTGAGATTCTTTGATCATGCCTTGAATGAGGCGTCGCATTTGTTCCAAGTCCGCTGAAGGGTTCACTTCTAAGCTGCCTACACGCTCCGCTATGAACAATATTTGAACATTGAACCTCTTTAAAATTTTACATCTAAATATTTAATACTAATCTTAGTTTTAAGAGTTTAAATCTGAAAAACTCAAAGATAATTAATAAATTTTATTCAAACACTTCATCGTTAACTTTATTTTTTAAACAATAAAAAGGAAAAGCATATGTTTCTAAAACAACATCATATTCACTGCACATTTCAAAAATAGGCAAATATGTACATTAGTGCCTAACAAATTCAATTCAATATTTAGGCTAGATTGAGTAAGAGGAGTAACACTAGATACAGACAGCACAGGAACAGTTGTTCTATATCCAGCAGTGGACGTCTTTCCGCTAAGATTCGGATGATATTTTATATACATGTGGCGACATCCACATATAGCGCAACAGCACTATACTACAGTGCCATCTACTGAAGATACGTCGAACTACAGAGTAACAAATTAAACGAAGAAACTACCAATCCTGATTCACACAATAAAAGTTCTCGCGCCGATTAGCATAGATGCAACATCTCAACATCCACTGTTGGGCAATGGCCCACCAGGCATGATCACCGCGCCTGGTCGGAGGATACTCCCTTTGTGTTGGAAGAACATGATATCCGTTCCTCCATATAAAAAGAATTCAAGAGTAGTGGTTACCATACTTATTGCGAATGCAGATATTGCAGCATGGCGACCCTCACTATGGCCGGTCTATTGAGATGCGATATTATCTAAATAATAAAGTTTTCCATGAGCAATCAAAAAATTTGTACATTTACTGTTTCTTGTGGTAACTTCGTATTATAAACAAAAAAAAACATCAAAAGAGCTTCTTTTCCTCTGACAGTACCTATTTCCTTATTTTTATTACTTCAACTGGAAGTGTAAACTGGATACTCATTAGCTAGAGAGGAAGCTTCTTTCACGATAGCCTATAAATGTAGACTTTTAGAACCATGCCTTTTTGCCACTGTGAGTTAGATTTATTTCCATTGCGCAGTAAACAGACACTTTAAACATAATGTTAGTGAGTTTAGAAATCTAGTTCTAGTATGCTCCGCTTTTTGAAAATATAATTTACAGGCGAGAGTAGTTTTCTTTTTTAATAGTAATGTTTTGTTGACTTCGGTAAGATTCAAGAACTCAATAATTTCTGCACAGATTGATCTCAAGTTTTAACATGTTATATTATACAACACGAAATTAAAATAAATTAAATTATTTCGCATAATCCGTCTATAAATGCCTAGACATACTTAAAAAACACCCTAATTGGGAACCACCTCCCTTTTGAAGTGTGTTCCAAAGATAGATAGAGAACAAATTGATCGTAAACCTTCACAGTAGTGTTTTTAACTTTCATTCATAAACCCCTAAAGCTAACATTAAAATGTTAAATCGATGCGAAACATCGTATAATATGCGATTCACAAAGGATTGACAGGAGTATAAATAGTAACTAACATTGACATCAAAAGTAATTTAATGTTAGCAGGTATTGTTTAACTCGAGTAGCTTATGTTTACTTCGCTTTATAAAAATATAAGATAATGAATTTTACTCTGTAAGAAAGTGAGTAATGCAGAATCCGTAGCTTTGTATAATGACTGTATTAAGTGAAGTGAAATTAAGCTGTAACATCGATTTTATCTTTATTAAAACTCTGTTAAAACTTTTGCCATTAATATTAAGAGGAAATTTAGCGAAACGGAGTGTTTGTATTATTATACAACCTTAATTTATGTCTTATTGATGGTTCTTTCTTCAAGTTGGTTTGTAATTTAAATGCGTTTTCCTTACAAAGAACTGTAAGGATGATAAATGATTTGTAAACCGAAACTAAACTTGAAAGATTTTGCTGTTTAGTCGTAACCTTAAGTAATATATTCGGTAACTCCAATTTCAAAGATAAAATACTAAAAGTAATGATATTCAGATTGCATTTCAATTAAAATCTACACATTTTCGAAACGAAACTCATACAATGTAGTGGCAGCAGATAAATACGTATGGAACGAAATAGATTTAGTACTTAAATAGTTAGTACTCCTAATAACGGGTATTATTAGACGTACTATTTAATTACACTATACAATTAATGTCTTTATACATATGTTAAGTAGATAATAGCAGAAAAACTTCAATGTATATTTACATTGTATATTACTTATAACAACGGAATATATTAGACTTATGGTACATATTCCACACAAATGCTCGCGAGAACAGGACAGGTGTGAAATTTGCGTATTTCGAGATTAACTAACGTTTTACTAAGGCCTTTTTATGTTTACAAAATACAACTCCTTTAAATTTATTACTTGTATTTATTGAACCTCTTTTATAGGGAGAGGCCAATATAAAGCAGTGGACATTCAAAGGTTATCGATATGATGATGTAGTGATTTATTATAAGTTTTATGCCTTTTCAATCACGCATTCCATTTAAACGAGGCAAATTTTAAAAACCACAGCGTTTTCAAAGTGAGTCCTTAAAAGACGTTAAAAGACGTTAAAAGACGTAAAATAATCAAAGTCTAATAGTTCTAATATTTACCTGTTTTTGCTAGCAGTTCCTTGTCGTAATGATGTCTCTCGTAGTCCGCCATTGTTATGAGATTCACTGTGAGTGTGAGTTTGTCTAATGTGGTTTGACTGCAACAAACAATATTTCTACTATGAATTGTATGGTTTAGTTACTATACAGTTCAGTTAATTGAGAGACAATTGAAACTCGTAGCAGTAATAGGAATACCAAATAGGAACTTTAAAATGGTATTACCGTACCAACTAAAACTAGAATTACTTAAATTCCACAGCTAAAATTTGTGAAAGTTGCTCTAACTTTCACAAATTTTAGTTGTGGAATTTTAATAAATTAATAATATCCTCACACATTTCATACATGGTCGTCTGATCTCAAACTAAACAAAGCCTGTACAACAAACAAAAAACAAACAAAACAAATCAGAAAGCTGGTAAATAAATTTATATGTTTCTAAATACATGACATATATTATAGATAAATTACACACAGACACAGAACCAATTATCGTCTTCATCGCACAAAGCTTTGTCCCGCATACCCCTTGGATGTCTTGTAGTACGTTGCCAATGCCAGTTGGAGTGGTGATTTACACAAGATGGCTGTGTGGTGTAAATTAGAGAGGCCTATTTCCAGCAGTGGAGTGTGATTGGCTCATAATGATGCACCTGCATGTATCTACGATACAATCTTGTAGTGATGAGGACTTATGATTTTAAAGATTTAGGCCCTGTGTATGTAATGTGACTATGCTAAAGTCTGACTTTGTTATGGTAACCTCTAGCACCTACTACGACACCGAGGCCAGTACACCTGGATGGCAGGGATCATATTCCACAGGTAGGGGTGGGGGATTACTTGTTTTCTCTCGTAACAAAAACGTAAAGTAATTTCCCTATTATTATGAAAAGTTCCTAAAGTAAAATTGGTATATTTTTAGAATGCTTCATCCAACTAAATTAAAACAACTAAAGAAACCCTTTCATCTTTATTCTCTCTATCATAATATCAAAATCCTAAAGTGACTTTGTAAAGGAAAGTTTTGATAGGAAATACAAAGGCACTTCTGCTGCGTTAGTTTCGAACATGGCGTCATTTGAGTATATTTTGTGTTTTTCAAGTTAATGTTATAATGTTTATTTAGAGTTTTCTTTAACCTTCTTCAAGTCTCCTTCCAGATTTCAGTCCATCTAAAGGTTTTCATAAATATACTGTTTCATTTTGTGATAAAACCTAAGATGGGTTTTTTTTACACAAAAAAATATATTTATGTATATATGTGGTTATCAATTGAGTACGAAAAGCCTAACAAACGTACTCAAATGCATATTTGTAATAAATTAAACAAATATAACGGAAAAGTCAATATTTCCGAGCAAACCACACAGGCAGATTATCTTACTGTTTTTAAATTGTTTGTTTTGTATTATTTTTGTTTGTTGTTAAGTCTTGTTAAATGTCTTATTTTTCTTTTTTATAAGTGAGACTAATAAATGTTTTCTTCTTTCAAATATTTCTTTCCCCCTAGCGACTGCTTAGACATTTTTGTATGTTGGAAATTTCGTAAAAATGATAATGTTTCTGAATTTCAATTTGACATGTACCCGTATACGTTAGACGCCAATATTTTGGTGAAAATTTTAAAATCATTTAGTGGAGACTTTTGTAATTTTATTTTATTGGGAAAAGCCGATACTTTCAAACAAGCATTTCTTTTTAATATACTGACAAAAAAATATCAGAATTTTTAACAATTTGAATGAAACATGTACCTGTATTCGATAGAAGCCAGTATTTGAATAAAAAAGAAAATTATGAGAATTATGGGAATTAATGTTATTCAACTTATATATTTAATACTAATATAATAATAACGTAATATATTTTCTGCAGGTTTTTCCTATAAATAAAATTGTTTAAAGCCTTTATTTGTTTACTATTGAAATGACCCTCGTTAAAACTCGACCACTTTATCATCAATCGCAAAAAACCGCAATCATAAATCGCAGGCAGGGTAGACTCTTCTCCCTTGTTGAGAACTAGGCAACGGCCAACCTTTCAAAGTATATTTTCCGAATTTTACTATCGCAGCGTTCAAAACTGTTTTGAAAATTCGCTGTCAGTAAGATGGTTTACCAAGCAGCCATTTTCAAGGAGACAATGGACGCTTTTTAAGTACCCAAATTCTTCTGCGGTACTACGATTTATAGGTCTCAGCTTTTAAAGGCTTTTTCATTTGCTTTTTTATTTCAGGGGTATTTTTAGTTCACACATTATTATTTGAGGTCTTTTAGGTTAAGGCGATTCTTCCAGATGGTTGAAGCTAGGCAACTATCTATAATCCTATCGTTCTTTTTGTGTTAGGTATACCCGCTCGAAAAAATATGTATGTGAAAAATAGATGTCAGATAGATGTGACATATACAATATGTATGTGCGCAAAAAAAAATGTTATATATATTAGAAATATATCAAAATATAAAGGTCACATATATTTCTGTATGTATGTCAACGTATATACTAATAAACATGGCGAAATCTATATGATATATATATATTGACATTTATGTGCGCATATTTATGAGCATTACGGATTTTTTTGCGCTGTTTCTTTTACAATTATTAGAATTTCAAATTTAAAAAGCAGAAAAAATATCTTAGATGTATTAGAAGGTCAAATTGAAAAAATATATCAGGGACATTATGAAATTTTATTCCTTTAAATCATATTTGTACCTTTATTACTCACACGTTTCAAAAAAAAAACCGGGCGGGTAAATAAGATATATCAAAATATATTTAGACATATACATCTAAATACATTTTGTTATACATACAGAAATGTATGTTGACATATATTTGAATATATATACAACATATATTATTATATATTTTCACATCTATATTGACATACATTTTTCAGATACATATTTTTCCGTGCAGGTAACAATCTCATTTTTACAAGATTTAATAAGTTCAAATCAAAATAGAATAATAAACGTCAAATATGTAAAACTGAATAGACAATATATTAGTTACAAATAATATTAGTAAACTCACTGGAATGGCTAAAACAGGCATCAAAAGTGCATACTATAGGAAAAGTCTATACAATGACAATTCGAAATATATTAGTTAAATTTTGATCTTAACCTATTAAAGATTAAGATCAAAATTCAACAACTTGGTGATCATTAATATATATGGCCATACTTACGGTGCTAAAACTCTTCCAGGCTTCCTCTTGGCAAGCATGGTCGCTTGGTTCAGTCTTGACAATGTAATAATAGAAGGCGCAAGTCGGCATGCTTCTCCGTCTACCTGCATAGGTATTACTTTCGTGGTAACAATCTTCGCCGTTTTACATTGAGTGATGCAGGTCCCGTGGCCACCCGCTTGCAGTAATGGCTGTGCAATACAATAAAACGGGAATTAGTGACGTTCTTCGGATATGAATAAACTTTTGAACTATTGGACGTTTTGACAAGGTTCTATTGGCTACGGTTAAGTATACACGGACCGTAATTATATATCAAGGGACCCAAAAGGTTTTCAATTCTGGCATGATAAAATTTATTTCTCTATAATGTTATTCTCTTTATAATGTATAACTTTAAAGAGAAATAAAACATTATTATTTCATCAATCATTATCAACAACCCATAATGTCCCACTGCTGGGCTCGGGTCTCCTCTCAGGAGAGGGTTAAGGCCATACGTCCTCACGCTGCCCAAGTGCGGGTTGGGAACTGGCGAGAATACGTTGTGGCTAAGTATCTTGCCGTTGGATGTTTTTAAGCCGCCCGAAGGCCTCCAACTAAGCTTCACGACTGTTATCGTACGATAACAACCGGAACGTACTGCTTAACGTGACCTCCGAATTACGGAGACGCTCATGGTAACATGCCATTAGCGGTCACCCATCCAGGTACTGACCGCGCCGTCGTTTCTTATCTCGGTGATTGTTTTTAATCACCGAGATAAGAGATTATTTAAATTGGAATAAAAATAAATATAAGAGATAGTTCATTAAAGACAAGGGTCGTATGTTTAGTGTTCGATAGCAACACGATGTTATTCCTTTTTCTCATATAACTCGAGCACGGAAAAAAACTGAACAGTTGAAGATTTTAAAACATAAATTCTAAACATTTTGCAATTACGAAAGGCAAAACTATTTAAAAAATTTGGCTACTATTTCTCAGATGATAATGACTTACTAATGTGTACTTTCTCTAAATTAATTTTGTTTGTCACACATTGAAACGAATTATTCGAATGAAGAAAAAGTATTCGCATAAATTTAATCTATTTCGTGCTACTTTGAGAGTTCTAAATGGAAGTTCAATTTTTGTCTTTCTTACCTGGACCCTTTTATAAAGGTATTAACTATTAAGTAAATACATAATTCATAAATATTCAAAGATGGCCCTGGAACCGACTTACCAGTTGATAGGTAGTTAATCCGACTACTTCTATTAAGCCGTCTTCCGTAGAGGGTTCAAAAGCTCCTCCGGACTTATTCCAAGGGTGTGTTCCACCCCCGTAACTGTAAGTAAAAAGGTCAATAATATCTTTCTAATGGTTATTATATGTGTATTAACTTTTAAAAAAAATTGTAAGTAAGTCTTTTTATTTGATTTAAATAACCAGACTTATGAATAATTCCGGTCTCAGGGATTAAGAGATAAAATCAGCTTATATGTTTTTAACAGAAACATCATACATACCAAAGAATATTTTTAACTAGTTTCCATTAAAATCAAAATATAAATGCCGCACTAATTAAAAGCAAAAACTCATTTGTACTAAAATAAAAAGTGGTCCCGAATGAATTATTCGTATTATCTGGAAACCTTGGAATAAATATTGTTTTTAAAGAACCTTTAGAATAACTTCTTTACTCTTCGTGCAGTGCAAATTGAAACGGAACCAACTCTCATTGTTACATTTTTTATTAAGACTTTTGATTAAATATTCAAACTGATGATGAACAGTTTTCAATCACGTTAATCTCGTGTATAAAACAAAATATAAGCATAACAAGTTAATATACACTATTGTTACTTATGAAAACACTAAATATTAGTACGGTTGTTTGTGTCATGTTATTATCATCATCAAAAAATTTTAATAGTCAACTACTGGACATAGGCCTTTCTTTACAAAGGAGGTTTTGGACTTCTGTACAACATCGCCTAGATGGGTCGATGCAGGATTGGTTTCAAGTTTTCTTTATCTTATTAGTGATGTTGTCGCAATGTAATGAAATTAATTAAAATATAACAGTATTAATTAATGTTTTATTATTAATTAACAAAACAATTTCCCGCGTACATATTTATGTCGAAAGAAATTCCACAGTTCCAATATTTTATTAGCAATTCTTGGAAAAATTCTCGATGGTGCTTTGAATAAAGATGAATATTTTAATGACGCAATTTTAATCTAATATATAAAATTCTCGTGTCGCGGCTTTTGTGACCAAACTCCTCCGCAACGGCTGGACCGATTTTTATGAAATTTTGTGTGCATATCGGGCAGGTTTGAGAATCGACCATCATCTTTTTTCATGCTCCTAAATGATAAGGGTAATCCACCCCTATTTTTTTATTTTGTTGCCAGAACGATTCAGATCAGTTAGAATATCTATAATACTAAAAACACCTAATTTAGGTGAACGTTAATAAGTAGTCTTAGAGTATATTGAAATGAGATTGTAGTAAATCATTATTTTTAATACATAATATTTATAGTGATTGCATGCTTCGAAATTTGTTTCAATTCTATTGGCCCACTTATTTCGCGAGGTTCCGAATCTCTAACAACTGATAACACAGGCACTTTTATTACAAATCGAACAATATTTCTATATTACGTTGTACATAAATAAAAGATTATACAAGAAGTTCAATTAATTATCCAAATTGTAAATAAAGTAAAATTAACTATCCACTAATATTATAAATTCGTAAACAACTAACTCTGTTACGCCACCACGGCTTAACTGCTGCACTGATTTTAAAAAAAATAAAATTAAGGTAGAACATAGGCTACTGTTTATCGCAATTACTGACATAACCGCGGGCAAAAGCATTTAATCCATATTTGTAAGCAACATTCAAAGTCAAGTAAGGCACTTGATTTTTTCTGATACAGACGCCTAAAGATTGACTCCAATTAGTCCCGAGACTTATTCATCTTGAACATCAAAAATAAATTGAATTGAGAGCTCTTGCCTTTTCTAAAGTTGGTTAATAAATATAATATTCTTGTGATGATCAGCCCTTAAAGAAAGGCCTCAATAAATTATGTATTTCTGGATCCGGGTCCTTTATTCCTTATTCACATGAAAGCTTTACAAGAAGAGATTTCTAATTTAAGCTCCCTTTCCTAAATAACAACATGGATTAAAGGAAAATGTAGTTACACTTATTACCAAAAGTAAACTTAGTTATAATTAGAAAAAAAATCGTATTAAAATAATATTGTACATTCGAAAGTTTGATTCGATTCGAATTCGATTTCAATGAATTTGGCTTGGGTTTTTGAGGAAGGACATAGGCCTTTCTTTAATGCGATAACCGATATGCAAGTTAGTATTTAATAAATAAACTAGAAAGTATAAGATATAAAGTAATATAAAAAATCTTCAAAATGAAGTAAGTAAGTTGACCATTCTTGTAGAAATAAAGGAAAAAAACAAATTTATTTTAATGTTTTGTATACTTTCTTCCATTGGGGTATAGAAATAAATGAGACGAACGTATTACCTTGGAATGTTTAAGAAGACTATAGCATGTACTTTGTGTTCCCGAAGAACTGGTGTGAGATCCTTTCCATCGCACTCCATCGTGACAAATTCTGCGAGGCCTTTCCATTTACGCTGCATGAGATCCTTCCCTCCAGCAGTACCATAAAATAACTTGTTTCTTATTCGAGAGTTGAACTTTTCTGGGTGCGCCTCTGAGTAATCAATAAAATAATGAACATAAGCATAATATAAGGTATTTTAACTAGAACTTAGTTTTTCAATATGGTCCTACTGGAACTAATAAACAGTTTTAAACATATATGTAGTAAAAAAAGTTTGGAAAATTATTACAATTCATATAGGTTCTGGTGAAATTGGTGAAACAGGCGCTAAGACTTTAATAGTAGTCGTATAACATAGTTTATCTATCCACATTTCTGCGATCGTTAGCGTTCAGTTTAGCGCAGATTATAACGTTATTGATTTGATCAATAACCATTCCTATTTTATTGGTTCCAACCTATTTTAACTATGTAATAAAGTGATGAGATCTAACACATTTCACAATTCTTCGGATTTCAACGGTCGTGTAATAAAACTGTTTACAAGAAGACGTGCGTTTAATAACTAAATAAATATCAGCCCAATTATGAAATGTTTAATGCTAAGCTAATTTCTTCAAGCAAAATTTAAAACTGATAGACAGAGAAAAAACTTACAACAGAGTGGTACCTGGTGATATATAAACGAATAAAACGATTCACCGTTCTATAATTTTGATTTGTGTTTAGGTAGGTATAGAAACATTGTCTCGGTGTTGCAGTGGTATCGTACGGGACTGCTGTGCTTGAGGTCTCGAGTGCGATTCTCGCGTCGGACCAAATGTTTGCATAATCTACAAATAGAGTTTGGGTGTTTTCTATGTATAATAATATGTAAGTATTAAAAAAAAGTAGCTAGTAGTTCTGCATAGTTTGAGAGTAAATGGCGTTGTGAGATAGATGTCCGAAATATATATATATATAATAAAAGATTAAGTTATTATCCTTATTAATATAAAGGATCAAAGTATTTCAGTGTTGAAATATTGTGTAATTGGTTACTCTGTAGTTGGCGGGAATGTTGGTTACCAACTTAACAAACAAATAAAATATTTAAATACAATAATAAGATTCTCGGAAAGTTTTATGAGAGAAAGAGAAATTTGCAAGATCAATTAATTTATGTATACAATATTCTTGTTTTCAGTTTATATCATAATCACCCTACATTTCATATTTATTACACAGACGTCTCATATATTTTCGTTTTACAATTTTCTGAAGTAAAAAAGACCTAAATTGTTACTAAAAACAGAGTTTACGTAACAATATCAGAACTAATGTAAATAGTGCTTTTATTCATAAAAATGTTTGAAACAAAATGAAATTCTAATTCAAAAGTTTCGAGGCATGCATCTAGGAAAATCGAAACAAATCTATAAAGAGACGACGTTTGATCCAAAATCCATTGACATTGTTAGAGTGGAAATTGGAACAAGCAATACTGAATATTTCAATCTGAAATCGGATTTGCGATTAGCCCGAAGTAAAAGACTGCATGAGAGATATAGCGTACAACAATAGATAGGGATCAGGCATTTTGTGCCAAAACATGTAGGAAATGTAGGTCATAAAATGTGGATGCTATTTTTGTTTTTCATTTTAGTTTATTTGAAAATCATACAGTATCTTATGGCTAATTAAGTTCTAATTAAATTACTATAAAACATTTACACGCTCTATATATTAATCTATTAAGTAAAAACGTTGTAACCCTTTTACGAACATTTGCGAACGGAGGAGTACGAAAATTTGTACTATTTGAATTATATGTCGAGGAAGAGAGCAATAATAAAAAGATTACAGTCAAATTTAGACTACATTTTATGAAGGGAGAAGTATAAAATTTTGCCCAGTTAAGGTCTATATGTAGGAGGTGGAGAAGAAGGAGGAGGAGGAGGAGCAGGAGGAAGTGGAGGAGGAGGAGGAGGATGAGGAGTTCAGAAAGTTAGAAATAAATAAAAACATTGACTATGGTCGAATTACGACCACTGGGGGGCCACTACTCATAGTAATTAGTTGACCAATTTCATCTGTGATTCTCAAAAGGGACACATTCTGCAAGGTAGTAGAGCCACGCTGATTTCAGCACGAACGGGCCGGCTCGAGCGAGGCGGTATTGACGTAAAATGATAGCGTTCGTGCTGTCGTGTGTCGTTGGTGAGTGTGAGATCAAAGGCCCAATGATGCAGAAGCATCACTAGGCCGCCATGGTGTGTGTCACCATACTGCACTGATGCATTCGTAATTTTGGCAGGGCCATAATTATAAAAAACAAAACTCGTTTCTTCAATAATTTAAATTGATGCTCGGCATATAATTGTAGTAGCGTCATATTACTAGCCTATAGCCTTTCTCTTTTAAATCATTTTTTTAAATGGGCTATCTATTATTGAAATAGTTATTAAATTCCAACTAGTAGTTTCTGAGATTAGCGCGTTCACCAAACAAAAAAACAATTTGACAATAATAAGCATCGATTTTTTTGGATAAAAGCTGTTATTCATTCAATTCTATTGCAGGTACATGGTATTATTATTTATTGGCTCATCATAATCAAACTTCCCTAGAAATGTAAAGTAATCTTGTATGCAAAGTAAATTTGTATTACACTAATATATATTTGAATTATGTTATTGAATTTACAACAAGTTTGACTTAAAGTTAGGGCGTACATAAACACCCTTCGCACGCATACCTCTTTAAATATGTATCAAGCTCTCATTTAATTTTTATGCGAGGTCCTGGCCTTCTATTAAGTATTCAAAAGCTTTGAAGTTTTTAACTAAGGTACATAATGTCAATATAAAATGAAAATACTTTTTAAGCCATCGTTTTTGTTACTCCTATGTTGAGAATGCGTGGAGATTTAAGATGAAATTAACATTGCAATGCAAAAATAAGTCTAGAGATCTAGGTCAACGTAATGAAAAGATACGTCAATCGTATAATTCATTTAACTAAATTGACAAAGTCAAAAGTTTATATTTTTCTCAAATAATAGTATTTCATAGTAGGCTTAAAGAAACTGATGTAGCATATTGGACAACATAGAAATTACATGTTTGTCAGCAATCTATGTACATTTCACTTTCGTAGGAATCTATAAGCTCATTTATACACAGTTTAAATAATATATGATCAGGTATAGTTCTAGCATCATTTCATACCATAAGTATACAGTCAAACAATCTTTATCAGTTAATAACTTCTCTCGTGTTTACCGACCCTGTCATTATAATTTCATATATAATGGTACTAACCCCTGATATAACAATCATATTTCAATTATGATTAAATATTCAAGATAGTTTGATACTATAATTTACGTTGCAAGCCATTTTGGGCTGCACAAATATTATATATTCATAGTATTAAAGATTTTAATTGATATACCGTTGCAAAAACAAAACTTTTTTGTACTTTAGTAGTAATTGACCTTTTTTTCTTTTATGGGTGGATACTCTCTCGGGCCTTCACCCCACCGGGGTTTGCGGCGGGGTGGTGTGTCGGAATCGAACCGACTAAAACCACACGGTGTGCCACTCTGCGCCTGAGACGGGAGAGATCCGGGAACCGCTTTCTTATGCCATCCGGACCCCTCCCAGAATCCGGACCCCTCCCAGATCCGGACCCCAACTAACTCAACTATAATTTTTCGTTATATTTTCAGGTGAGGTGAGATTCCACCTATCCTGTGAATTCATATTTGTGAGTCAATTGAGGTGTATGTTGTTTTTGTATCTTTTCTATCTATATATACCCCGTCCATATTTTGTGCTACGATACTCCCATTTAGTAGATAGATCTTAAAAGTATCCCAAACTACCCGTAAAGATTGCAATAGATTTTTGCATGGCAACTGGTATCGACCTTTGACGTGGTCTCCGAAGCTATTTAAAGGTGAAATGCCTGTGGCGAGCCCCAAATACAACGCAATAAAAACATACTACAACGTCATCTACCGAAGATACTTCGAACAACGGAGTTATGAACTATGGAGCAACTACTAAACCTGAATCGCAATATATAAGTTCTTGCGCCGATTAACATATATACAACATCCCAAAATCAACTGTTGGGTCGTAGCCCGCCAGGGACGAACATCTCGCCTGATCACAGGCCCTTTGTGTTGGAGGAACATGAATACCGTTCCTTTATACGCCTATTTAAAGCCTTAGTTCCCACGACGTTTAATTATCATGGCTAAAGTTAAGGTTAGGAAATCTTATATGAGTAAAGGTATAATTAAAAAAATGCGAACTCAACATGATTTGATTCATGTGACAAGAAAAACCTGTAACACATTTTGCTTTTTGTTGAGCTCAGGCGTTCAAACATACAACCAAAAAATAAAGCTATTTTAACTCCTAAAATCATACTCGTAATGTAAATATATTTTAAGTAAAAGTAAACAAGTTTACTTTTCCCCAAAAGTGGCTGACGCAGTATATATTTGATTTTTTTCCTACACTTCATTCGGCCTTGTTGAAAAGATTTTCTTCAAGTTTTCATCCACTTGATGGTACTTTTAAATCTATTAGCATAGCACTGTTTCAGGAATTACGATATCTTATAGACGAGTTTCAGTAGGCAATGGATCGCCTAAAGGTTTAAGCGGTCGCCACGCCACTTTCTACTATACCAAGTGTTGTGGATTCACAAATTGTTGCTCTTAGTCCGGGTTTTCTTTGTATCCGTTTCATATATGTTTGAACAGTCGCCCGCGACATTGGATGTGTGTGAATGTTTCTTGTAAAGTAAAAAAATAGCATTAAAGCAATTGCTATTGTCTGCGGCTTTGCTACCGTGATTATTTTCTAATTTTCTGTTTCTAACTTTGGAAGTGAATAACTTCAATACAACCTATCAGCAACTATTTTATACCCTTAGCATTAAAATTTACAAAAATCCGCAGCAGTTTAGAATCTGTTCATAAATCAGTCAGAGCAAATAATTTAATAAAACTAACTACTTAAAAACTTTCGATAAAATTTGTATAGCCTTTGTCACTCGGGTAATTATAACCAATCTATTAAAATCTGTTCAGTACTTAAGCGCGACAGTGTAACATACAAACATAGTGCTCAAACTAGTAGTAAACCGTAAACAGGGATAAAATGGCTAAACACAGGTCATAAATGGATATATATATATATATATATATATATATATATATATATATATATATATAAGATAAAATAAGATGTAATGGTTGTACCGCTTTAGTGAATATTGATTTAAAAAGAGATAAAGGTTTAAATAAAGAGTTTTGTAAGTTGAAGATGTAGAAATTTCTAAAAGACTGTGCAGCAATAGTAGTCAAATCGTCTTACCCCTTGCTTCGTGAAACTCCAGCGCTATATGGGCATCCACTCCAAAAGAGAAATAGTTATTGACGACATTGAGAGGCAACTCTGGTTTTGCGTTACTGACGTCTTCGCCCGACGCTGCTGTGTTGGGTTCTACAGTCAACTGCCATCGGTCCAATAACACTGTGTCGCTTTCACCGATATTCGCCAGAATCTTCGATATCGGCTCATCCTCGTATCCCTATCAGAAAAGAAAGTATTAGTGCGATAAATTTTTAAATTAAAAAAGGCCAGTGTTTATTCCGTGGAAACATGGGCCCGTGCTGCTCTTCAGCAAGGAGTTTAAGTTAAACTTTCACACCTAGTTTTCATCCGTTTAAGTGGGCATAACCTCAAATAAAGGAGCTTATTATAGTGAGTGTTTTTAGCTAGAAATGAAAAGGCGTATTTCAAATAGAACCGGAGATATAGAGAAAGAAAGTTACGAAGGTATAATTAATATACAGAAGAGCGACGCGTTTGAGTTTAACTTGAGAAGTAATTATTAAATAAAAGTTAACAGCGTTAAATTTCACGAAAACAATAAAATATCAAAGTATTAATAAATTTGTTTTTGCTGTTTAATGTAATTAACGCTTAAGTTTCCCGGTACAGACAGTGTTCATTTAGTAAACAATTCAGGAGTCTTGTAGGCGGTTCCTGAAACATTAACCTATTTATTATAGTTATATTTACTCTTAAAATTAATATACTCGTGCAGGTGTGCGTTACATGAACAATTGAATATGAATATGGAATATGTCCTTATTAAAAATGAATGCTCTGTTGTTACCAGTAACTGCACTGACACCGATATTTTTCAATTACATAGAAGTTTTTTTGAAATACAAACTTTGTTTTTAGTTGTTGGTAAATTTTTGGAGTTAAGATCTTGAAATACCGATTACCTGATGAAGGTACTATCACTGTCCATGAACGCCTGTATTTTTGAAAGCTAAAAGCTTGTTAACGAGTTTTGCATTCATCCATTAAAAGGAGAATTATTTTCGAATTAGTAGCGCAATTGAAGTCACTAAGCTTAAGTATTGAATTTGTTTCATTTTTACTGGACTGTAAAAGAAGGAGGGTTATTTTTTTCGAGTATATGTGGGTTTATTTCTTTGGCACGCCCTAGAGCATAAAGGCTTATCGCATTTAGTGCTTAGCCGTAAGAGTGACGCTGGGTGAATCAAAATAAAAAAAACAAAATGAAAAAATCATACGCAGTCGGTTTTTTTAAAATTATTCATTACATGTATTAAAAAGGAAGTACTAATATAGAAGGGTCGTATAGTAAAAATAATATTGTCCTGTTTACGAAATTAGTGTGTACAGTATCTTTTACAAGTAATAATTATACAATATAACGATAAAGTTTAACGTATCTCAGCAGGGGGTATCTGCGTTATACTCGGATTAATCTACACATTACCGGGTTTGCCAACCTTTGACAGGGTTCGATACTTAATCGCTTTTCCCATTAGGTTGCTAATCATGTTACTGTGATTGCCGCCCTCGACATGTTCCGTGAAAGGTAAACTCGATTGATTGAAAAATTTATTGGGTAACGAGAAATAAAAATTACACATACGCACTCCAAAGAGCTTTAATCTGTATGTTCGTTTTAACAAACGTGGAATAACCTATGGACAGTAAGAGTAGGAAAATATTGTATCAAAATAATTGTTAGTAAAAAATCACCGGCTGTAAGTTTTTCTTCATGTACTGTTCTGAGGCTGGACGAGTCCACTCAATATGTGCAATCAAGATAATGCCGTAAAGTATTTCATGCAAACAAAGTTAAAGTAAAACTTTTTTAAATGTTTCTTTTTTCTAAAAATATATTCAATAGCTGCCATTTTCTTATAAAAATCGCTTAAAATTGTGTATTGCAAGTGAGTACTCCATACGTATAAGTAGGGACATACCTAGTCCGAGTGAGTCATCTTTACGTTAAAGTCAGACTCCTTATTTGTTTGGAATAAATCGCCTAGTATTTCGAATAAATCGCATAGCATCATATTGATTTGTGCTCTCAAAGTGCTCAAAATTATGTGAAAAACATCAATTCAATTTTATATTGGCAGACATGGTACAATTCAATATGTCATGTATTACTATCATGAACAAACAAATATATTACACAGGAGTTTTTATTATTTATTAAATACAGTTATTATTGTATGACAAAATCTACCTCTGAGGTTGAGATAAGATGATTCATAGTAAAAGTTTTCGGGCCCACGATAGTTTAAATTGATTATCTTAAGATGTACAACTTGTTGGATAATCGTTTTAATCCATTGTTAATAGACATCTTATAATATTAAGAGAATATTCATTACTTTGACCCGAGTTTAAACCACTATATATTATCACCACAAAAAAACTTATGCAGCAGTATATTAATGGCTTCATAAAACTTGTAAACGAAGATTTATAGCATGGCTTTATGTTTCTGTAATATTTAAACCATAATGAGCATAGGCCGGGAGAATACTTAAATCCACAGTAAATATTATTTCTTGTCTATGGTTAATAACTAAAAAGTTTTCAGAAAAAGTCCATTTGCCCGCCGCTAATTTCATCATCATCATCATCATCATCAGAAGCTTTTAGTAGACTACTGCTGGACATAGGTATTCCTTAACACAGAGTGTTTAAGATTACTATACCACGCTTCTGTACAGATGGAGAGAATTTTGTTTAGTGTCCGAAATATTATTATTAACTTAGTCACCACACCGGCGAACATCACCATCCTGTTCCTCCATAACTTCTGATCACACTAAGTGCACAAAGAGGTAATGAAAGTTCAAAATCAATTTACGACACAGCTATGAATATCTTCCTATATACAAAAAAAGTCAGCCACTCGCGAACTTTAAAACTTGAGTTCCACAAATTACTCGAAAGTTCGTATTGACTTGCTGTGTTTAAATTTGTTTGTATTTGAAACTACTTTTGGTCGTGTTTATTTAGAGTTCTCGTATAACTCAGATTAAGTATATATAAATTATTAACGCTTGAGGATACAGTGCATGATGTTCTATAACAATTAAAACTTTTGATACCTAAATATGAACAAGGCCTTTAAAAAATATTATAGTTAAATAGATCAAACGAAAGGAATTGTAAAATCATAGTCTTCAATTTATTAGCGTACATGTTTTAATTTTCCTGTACATTTTAAATTGTATTAGGGGTAATCTTTTTCTCTGAAGGTCTACTCTCTTCCCGTATATTTCACTGTATTTATTTCTTGTAATATTCCATGTTTATATTTTATTTCATTTTATATAAGTAGATGTAACAAATAGATTTCGAAATGTAATATTTATACATATCAGGAAGTGAGCAGTAACAGTCGCAACGCAGTAATTACTACTGCAGCTGTTACCGTACCATTGGTTTTGTATCTTGTTATATTTAATCAAAAAAAAAAAGTATGAAAAGACCACCATATTATGGATCATTCTTTCTTAACTACTATTAATAAAATATTTACATTTTTATCATTCATGTTATCCTATAGAAGCGATTAATTTTCCGTTTGATGTGAGGTAGTCAGGCTTCTTTGACGTAACGGTATATAAAATATAAATTAAATTATATTTAATATACTATAAAATGTTTGATTTTACCTAGAAATTGTTCGCAAGGAACAAATATAATTCTTACGTCCAAAACTAAGACGGCAACATTAACGCTACCAGATCTTTATACTTCCCCTCCAGCGCCTTTTAAACCCCCGCAAAAAGAGAGGGATTTCATAAATTTTGACGTCCATGTCTCTCTCTCTCTCTCTTTATGCGTGTGTGCGTTTGTGTTTGTGTGTGTGTGTAGCATCGCAGCTCTTAAGCAAACGGACTGGTTACTATGAGGCTTTTTTTTTTGAAAGCCAGTTGTTTTGGTTCTTAGCTATGTTTAGTTATTAGACGTAGTAGTAGACGTAAGATGTTGGCGCATGACTACTCGATTAAGTGCTTGTGTAGGGGATTTATTATTTTGTAAATTTTTGCTGGTTAACCAATTAGGTTTGGGTTAAGCTTTAAATTTACCACGGCACGGTTCTACTTCAATATTTACATGGAGAGCCTGTCATCAGATTTCTACAACCCAAGTACATGGCGATGTCGAAGTTCTATAGAAAGACAGTTGTGGAACTTTTGGGGTTCCAGTCACCCCAATGATTGGCTTAGATGTTCTTATGGCTCCACATGCTCCATATGATACTGAGGTCCAGATGTGTTGAAAATGGGTAATATTATTATTAAGGTAGGATACCATATAGAACTAAAAGCGGCTTGTGTAATGAACTATTTTCTACATCGTGGAGCTGTTTTGGTATGTTAGATTCGCAGTGACTTCTCGACTAATTTCTGCGGTGAGCTACCGTTCTCTTGGGGTCCGGTTGTTAATATAATTATTATATTGGCAACGAAATTCGATTACAATCGACACACCATTAATATGCCTACCTGAAATATTATTTTAGTACATTGATCAATTTACGATAAGAGTTTTTGAATTCACAGAGGATATGGCCGAGGAGGTAAAATGGAAAATTTATAGAGTACAGTCATTTGAATCACTTAATTTTTAAAATTAATATCAAAGTTTTATTTAAAGGATACATACAATTTCCGATTGCTTTTAAAATGTGAATTGCTCATAAACAAAATATTTGTAGGATACAAAGAAATTATAAATTTAATTCGTTTCAAAAATATTGAGGGTTGAATCTCTATAAAACAGTAAAAAAACCTCAATTCTTTATACTGCTGATCATACTTTATTAGCATCATCATCATCAGCCTATCGCAGTCCACTGATGGAAATAAGCCTCTCCAATTTCACGCCACTTTCGAGTTTCGGCTACTCGCATCCAGCTCCTGCCAGCCGTTTTGCGCAGACCATCCCATCCCCTCCACCTGGCCTGTGGACGTCGCACACTACGTTTGCCGAGACGTGGTCTACACTCGAGAACTCATTTACCCCAACGGTAATCAGTTCTGTGGCTAATATGGCCAGCCCACTGCCACTTCAGCTCACTAATCCTTTGGGCTATGTCAATGATCTTGGTTCTCTGCCAGGTCACGTCATTCCTGATGCGATTCCTCAGAGAAATGCAGAGCACAGCCTTCTCCATAGCACGCTGAGCAACTTTGAACTTGTGGACCTGTCGTGCGGTAAGTGTCAACGTTTCGCTTCGTATGTCATGACGGGTAGGACGCAGTGATTAAAGACTTCCATCTTTAGGCACTGTGGGATCGACGATAAAAAGACCCGACGAAGTTTCCCAAACGCTACCCAACCCAGCTGAATTCTCCTTTTCACCTCGTCCTCGAAGTTGTTTCTACCTAACTGCAAAGTCTGCCCGAGGTACAGATATTTTTGAACAACTTCGAGATCGGCACCATGTACCGCGACCGGTTCCGGTACTACAAGTTCATTGAACATGACCTTGGTTTTGTCCAAGTTCATCCGTAGGCCTATGCGCACAGAAGAGTCAGCCAGTTCTTTCAGCATCTATTGTAGGTCCTGCAGCGTCTCTGCCATTATGAGGATGTCGTCCGCAAATCGCAAGTGAGAGATGTATTCGTCATTGATATTTATGCGTCCTTTCTAGTGTAGCGTTTTGAAAAAATCCTCAGTTGCATTTGTGAACAATTTTGGGGAAATAACATCCCCTTGTCTCACCCTCGATGCAATGGTATGGGTCTTGTTTACTGATTCTGTACTTGGACGGTCATGGTGGCGGCTTCGTAGATACATATCAGCACTTGGATGTATTGCCAGTACGCTTGGCAACGCTGCAGGAACTCCAGAACAGACCAGATTTCCATTGAGTCGAAGGCCTTCTCATAGTCCACGAATGCTAGATACAGGGGCTGATTATACTTTTCTGTCTTCTGTGTAATCTGCCACACTGTGTGGATGTGGTCTATGATGCCATATCCGCTCCGAAATCCAGCTTGCTCTGGCGGTTGGAATCCGTCAAGCCTCTGCGCAAGACGGTTCGTGATGACTCTTGAAAACAACTTGTAGACGTGACTTAGAAGGGAAATGGGTTGATAGTTCTTCAGCCTGGTCTTGTCACACTTTTTAAAGAACAAGATGGCACACTTCTACTCTACGCCTCTGGACTTCTGCCTTCGAATAGGACAGCGTTAAAAGGCATGAACAAATAAAATTTTATTTCATTATTCGTATTTATTGAAAATAATTTTATAGCTTGGAGTGTATAATATTTAAAATTAACTACAAAATGGCTGGCAAAAATATTCAGTATTAATATGCCTCCACAACTGTCTTAAGGGAAATTACGCCACTTTGATTAAGTATTAAATACGTAAATAGGCTAATATGACTTGACGTATATAAATAAATAAATATTACACTGATCTCGAGGTAGGCTGGAGTCTATTTGTTGTTTAGAGAAATAATAAAATTTCATATTTAATTAGGTAGGTTTAGGTACTGTGCTCTCTTTACATATCTCAATCAGTAATTGACTAGTTTCCTAGTTAATTGTATGGTTGCCAACAGTGTTTTTGTATTGAAAATGTTAAATCCTCTTGGTGCACTACATCTTAGGGGCGGCGTGTTATCACCCTTATTTTTCTCAGTTTTCACTCGATTCAAAAATCAATTACTTTCTTCGTACCATCTTCATGCAGACGATCTACAAATTTGTTCACTAGGTACTCTAGATGATTCAACAGAAGCAGTGCATATTATTAAAAAATTTATAGGATTCGACGAAACTTTCTTCGAATTTGATTCGAGTAAAAAGCATTGATTCGAGTCGTGGCGTAATAATGTCATGTTGAAATTGATATATTATCTTATCACTAAGTATAGAAGCTTCATAAGCTCTGTAATTTATACTCTCGACTGTCAGCACTTGATGAAACTTATTGCAATACATTTCATCAACAACACAATTCGTAAAACTAACTAGCGTAGGCTAAAGAATCATTCAAACCTGTTATCATATAATACTTTTATTTAATGTAAATTTCTCTAAAAATTCATAACAAATATAGTTGTTAGCACGATATTATCATAAAATACTACTAATAGTTACATAAATTAAAAACTTATTCCGATATTAAACAGATGCAAGAAGTAATTAAGAAAATATCTGCCCAATGTAAAGATTATATCTTAATTTTCTACATTTTTAATTCTTAGCCACCTTAATCTTTGTCGACATATAAAAATTATACCAATAATATAAAGAGGTAAAGCTTCTAACTTTGTTTGTATGGTTGTAGGGGGTAATCTTTGAAAGTACCGAGGCGATCCTTTATTTTAATGTCAAACTCGAACTGACAAAAATCACTGCCATTGCGGGTTCTAGGCGCCGGAGAACCAGGTACACCCTAGGGAAAGAAAACCCTGGAATCCTGAAACACCTCGGGCTACCCACTGTTTGTAGGTGGCCCCCTCCTGTGTAGGAACCCTCGCGTCCTTATTTTATACAGAAAAGGGCGCGAGCATTTCATAGTACTCGCGCTGCCACCCTGGCCTGCTGCTGCTGGAGTGATAGGTGGCCTCACTTGTCACCCTCAGTACTGATCCAACCCTGAAAATTCTTCTAGTAATAGAAAGCTACACGAGTGAGGAGTGAAATAGACTACATTTCATTATGACTGAATAGAAATTCAGTTTAAAATAATAATATTATTAAATCAAGTCTAAGAAAAGCGGGCAGTTAACGCCCAACGAAGTGGGCATGGGTCGGCTAGTAGTTAGATAATAATATATCTAGTTGCTATTCATCTTAGAGCAAATTTTAATGTGTAAATTGCATAAGCTTTTCTGTTTTTTAATATAAAATTTAATGAGAATTCAGATAGTTCTGGTCTGCCCTATAGAATATTCCAACAAATACCGGGTGTTATTTGCAGCGGCTCGATTGTCCCATAAAGAGAGAACGTAAAAATCTTGGAGATACACATGAAAAGGCACCTGCTCTGGGGCCCTCAGATTGGGGAAGTAAGCAGCAAACTATTTGCAGCAGCTGGGTTTCTGCGAAGTTTACAAAACTTCCTTCCCAAAAATTCTAAAATTGCGCTCGCATAATGGGAGATAAAGAACATTATGTGACCGCAATTTTAGAATTTCATCAGGATAGGGATCCTTGACTATGGTGGTGTCAGCTATCTAGATTTTACCGAAGACCAAATAAATAAACTTGATAGGCTCCATAATCTATGCTTAGGATTCATACTTGG
The DNA here is from genome assembly GCA_003709505.1 of Hyphantria cunea. Classification (NCBI taxonomy): domain Eukaryota; kingdom Metazoa; phylum Arthropoda; class Insecta; order Lepidoptera; family Erebidae; genus Hyphantria; species Hyphantria cunea. Next base: position 91,066 of record PKRV01002974.1, read on the forward strand.
ATTAAGCAAATATGTCTATATCTCAGAATTTTGTTCTCAACTCAAGTGGCTGCAAATACGCTTTCACCGGAATGTTTACGTTCTTTCTTTTTTATACAGTATTCTGTTTCATCCTTACAATCCCTCTTAAGGAATGTTTTCAGTTCTTACACAACACTCATTGCAGGGACCTGATACCATCAGATAATTTAAAACTTAAAATGCTACCCGCTCTACCGATAAATTCTTTGCTTTGCAAGCAGTAAGACTCTGGGACATTTTACCTGAAACAATTCCTCACGCTAAAAACCTTGTCTGTATTTAAAGAGTTAGTGAAGGGCTATTATCTGTCATTATAACTTATTAATCTTAAATATTTTAGTCTATGTATGTAGGTATATGTGCATGTATGTATTTTATTTGTATGTTTATATCTGTAATGAATGTTATACACGATGTATATGACAATCCGAAATTAAATGAAATCTTGCTATTTAAAGGTGTTAGTTTACTTTGGGATTGTTTAATTTATACTAGAATTGAAATTAAGAAAAAAAAAATCAATCAAATGAAACATCTTAAATAATTAAAACCAATATGGACGCCATTTCTAATTTAACATCACTAACCTGCGTGATTAAACGAAGCGGCAATAGCGCAAGCGCCACGGCGCCGTGATAGGTAGGTAAGCTTCTAAAGCACAGAACAGCGCGCGACGTAGCAACAGCTTATGTTTACGATAACGCGTCAAGCGGTGACCAACCGTAGGTCATACAGTTGTTAACACACATGATGTACTAAATTTTTAATACAATAAATAGTGTCCTGTTTCTAAACTACTGAACCGATTTTATTAAAATATTGAATGTGGACTTATAACATGTGTAGGTATGTCTAGTTTAAATAAATGTCGTATCATTATATCCACTCCGTATATTTGAACTACAGTGATCACTTTTTTTATTATTCACATAGTAAATTTTGAATCTGTGCAACCTACCACTACATTCCTCATTATTATTGTCACTCACTATAGTATCTGTATAAAGATTGTTTGTAAGAGATCGCCATGAACGATAAGACCGCCAATTGTCACGTTTGTACATACCAACTCTTTTTTTATATCAGTTACACACAACATTAAAGATAAATAAATAACGAACAACGTTATAAACTTGGTTTGTGAGCTCGTTAAAACATTGACTTATACCAAGTTGCAGAGAGTAAGTTATAAGTCCATTATAATGAAAAAAAAGTTATTCTCTTTTGTTTAATGTTTTGCTTATATGTTGAAACCGGCACATGTTCGGATTCTCCGCTCATTCCAAATATCGCTAATCTGGAGTAAAAATCTATCTGTTTCCAAAAACATCTAAATATATTTATTTAAATTATGTAAAC
>PKRV01002974.1:92882-219632 GCA_003709505.1 Hyphantria cunea
ATATATATATATATATATACACGCCTGCGGCTCCACCCATGTGTTTGTCGGTTGTCGCGGTAAAGAGTAGCCTATGTCCTTCTTGAAGAAGTATTTAAGTATTTCCATACCAAATTTTATTAAGTCAGAACAGCGGTTTAGCCGTTAAGCGTAACAGAGAGACAAACTACTTTCCAATTTATAATAGTAATATGCATATTTGATAATCGGATAATAAATTCGAATAATTTTGTGCTATCCTTACAGTTAAAACTTTGAGGAAAGTTAAGAAACAGAACTATGCAAATGAATATCTATAATCAGATATAAAGCTGAAGAGTCTTTCTGTTTGATTGAACGCGTAAAAAAAAATATTCTCTAATGAGCTAGATAAATTTGACGGGTCAAACATTCTCTCAGGCTCGTTTGAAGTTTGTAGGAAGAGGCGCCTGTCTGGTAAAGACGACGGACACACGCGTTATGTATATTGCTATATAATATAGCGTAGGCGTCCATACTTCTCAACAATATGTACTAAAAACTAACAAACACACTAATTCAGAGTAGTCAGAAAATGTTAAAGTTGGATACGACATGTACCCTGACGCGTGAACATGAAAAGTTGTTCATTTGAAATTAAAAACAGACATTTATTTGTATAAATACAAACTTCGGTGTCACCGCTTTGATTGCCGAGACATACAAGCATTCAAACAAATTTAATATTTTTAAGCTACTTAATATTATTTCACTCAGGTTTTAGACTAATATTATAAACCACATATATGACATAGGCAGACAAAAGAACTTGTATAATGATCGCGAAGTCGATGCATACATATTTTATGGGCTCACGCATGAACGCGCTGAACCCTGAAACAAAGGATCGTACGAATATAATAATAACGAGGTCGATATGAATCTACACTCATCAGGTTTGTACGCTTTTGAGACCAATTTTTCACACCTTTTTAAACATCGATAAAGTTCGTTTCTAACCTTTTTTTCTTTTAAAAAGAGAACTTTCGTCTTATGAAAATACCCAATGTCGCGGGGGAATTTACTAACATACACCAAAGAGACAAAATAAGTACCCCCACTAAAAATAACAATTCGTGAATCATATAAAGTTTTATCCCGTGTTGAGATCGAATCTACTACACTCAGTAGCGCACTAGAGAGCGGGTGTGGCTATCAGTTAAACCATGACCACACTTTTGTGTAAGTTGTTGAAGATGCACATACGTCTTAAATGTTTCCAAATAAAATCTGATAACTTAGTGTTTAATAATAATATTCTTACCCCGCCCCAACCGAGTGCTCTAGCGAGATCGTTGCCAGTGCCGAGTGGAAGAACACCAACAGCTGGCCGGGATCCGATGCGGTCGAGCACGCTCAGGACCCATCCTACAGTGCCATCACCTCCACACGCAAGAACACGCAAGTTTGGTACTTTGCGGAATAGCTCCAGTCTGAAATTAATAATCTTACTAAAGAAAAACTACACACATTTTCGATTTTCAATTTTAATGAAAAAATTATGAATAATAAATAATAAAAACCAATAAAATCTTTACCTTTGCAGACAAACCACGAGATAATTGTGAAGAAAAAATCATAATAATAATAAATACACTAAAATATTTAGTGTTTTCAAAAAATAGCTTTAAAAACAAAATGACTAAAGCTGATTCTATAGAAACCACGCGATGCTCGAGTTTTTCGAGTTGCTTATTTTCTTATATTTTTTTCTTTAAGTATGACTTTATAATATTGCAATGTAAAAGGATTCAATTTATAATGAAATTTTAAGCTAGCTAACTTTTTAATTGGAACTAATAATACCAATCAGCCTATGTTACTTGGACCCGTAACTCATTTCTTATTTTTATCGTATACCTAATATATCTAGTAAAATGTGTAACAAAGAAGGGCTTTTATGAGCTCAAATTGTCAAAAAGCAATTTAGGAAATAAATTTCACCTCTGAAATCCAATCTCAAATGTAAAATTAAAAGTATGGCAAAAAGATCATTCATTCGAGATATTAGGTTCAATAAATTGATTGATTTAGTATGCTCGTTTAAAAACAGGACAGAAGCAATATTAAAATGTGATGTAACAATCAAGATTGATGGGTTCCTAAATTAAAATCTACAAGCCTCGCTCTCAACGGAAGAATATGATAACGGATTGTAAGAAAGCATTAGCGACAGGAAAGACACGAAGGGTCCCCAATTCCATTTAGCTTGACATGCCTTGAGTGGTTTGTTAACAACTCAAACAACGTTTCAATGGAAATTTTGTAGGTAAAACTGACTACAGGGTTTGTCAAATCTCTTGATTAGAAAGGAGTTAGTACCTGCATAAGCAAAGTTTGCTAAATAGATTATTTTAAATATTTTAAGGAACATTCTAGGTATTTTTGACACAAGTAATATAACGCACACGGCTTGGGTCCAAAGAATACTTTATCTAATGGTATAAATTTAAACTCAATTTCTATATGTTTAATTACAATTATGGAAATTGTTTAAAAATGGAACTTTGCGCAGTCGTTTAAAAAATAAGACAAAAATAACGGATATTAATTTCCTTAAAGAATGCAGACAATGCTACAATGCCGCATGGCGGTCTATTGATGCTTATGCATCTATCATGCATGCTTATATCACCAACGAAACACGAATTAAAATGATCTTAACAATATAGAGTTTGTGTGTTTGGCCCAATCATAAGAATCTAAAGTAGAGTTAGTATATTAAAAACATTCTCACCCAGGTCCTGGTCCACCTTGCGTTAGATCGAACACCTGGCGTGGATTCAGGAGCCACTGGAATTTCTGCAAGAGCTTGGCTCCTTGGTTGCCACCACTTTTAGGATTAATAAAAACTAGTACAGGTTTAACATTTGCAGTTGGAATTGGTTTAATGACAAATGTCTTTTGTTCATTCTTGGAATCTTTTCCTTTCTTTTTAGACGCACTTTTTTTCTTCGGTGATTTTCTCAATGAAGACTTAAAGCTACCTCTTCGTGGTAATTTTACGATCCATGATGGTGGAACTATGATGTTTGATTGAGAACCTATTAAGAAAATTAATTGTTGTTACAAATATTTGGTTCAGGAGTGAGACTGTGTGTGTTGATTAATTTGACTGTATTTTACCTAATGAGCATTCTTCTCCAATTCGTTGAAGATTGAAACAACTCTCTTTGTTGTGGTACGCGTCCTTGCACCACGAACAGCTCAAAGCCACGATCTCCTTAGAGCTAAAAGACAGTTTAGCCTGTAGCGACTGTCAAAATAAGAAAAAGAAAATTAATTTAGACCACGACACTGGGTTACACACAAATCATAATATGTAATACTGGTTACTACTGCAACGATTTCTAAATGAAAAGCAAGCAACATATAAAATACGTTTAAGGTGGATCGTAATTACTCACATTTTCAAATCCCGTAAATACGTAACACGGTTTGATTCAGGTTACAATATATTACATTCCCATTCTATAAAGAAATCCTTTCCCAAAGTTCAGAGGTCAAATTTTACGGATTGTATTCGAAAATACCTTTAAGGTTCGTAACTGAATTTATTTCAAGTAATATTTCAGGTTTGGAAATGTGAGTGAATAACTTTTCCAACCTGTAGTTGGCTTCAATCAAGCAGAGATACGACAGTACGCACATTAATATTGTCACCAGTTTCTACTCCTATAGCTTTGTCTACAGTGTCTTGTGTAGGTATGCACCACTGACAGCATCTGCGCCGGAATGACTGTGACAACAAAACCATGCAACACACATGCAAAATGAATAAACTGTGAACCACGTGAACACAAATTAAATAAACCACAATAAGCAAACATAAAAGTAGAAATGTTACACAACAACAATACAATGATATTTTATGATCTATGTATGGTATGATTTATTTCAGAACAAATTCTTAATATTTGAAAATTTATGGTAATCCAAACATTAGTCAACTTAATGACTGTCTGAAATTAGAGCACAAAAAATCTATTGAAAGATTATTCTTACACATTTTCAGCATTAAAAGTCTATAAATTTTATTCTTTTTGACACCAATCTCAGACCAGCTCGAATTATGTAATTGTCATCCAATTTACAAATTTAAAAATATTTAAGGGCAAGTGGTATATTATACGTAGAGTAATTCCAACTAAAATATTTGTTTAGTTATTATAAATAAAATGTTTTGAAATTTGTTCATCGAACACAAAATAACAGAAACATCGTAATTAAGGATTGTGTTTTCAACAGTACTCACAATCAATGTTAGCATAAACTGCGCTACTAATACGTAAGTAACTTTATAAATATAAGCTGAAAAAAAGAAATGATTCTTGTTTTTTATAGAGACCGAGGCGAGCGATATGGTAACACGTCATTAAAAATGAAGTTTTAATTTCGCGCTGAGCAGTGTGAGGGGGGAAGCACATGACGTGTCGCATGCGATGAGGGATATTATATAATACGGTCTTATATTATACGATTTTTTATAATGATACGTTACGAATTCATATTCTACAGGAATATATCGCGAAAATAAATAAACAGTGACGAATATGACTCCTTTCATACATTTTTTATTAAGAGGGGAGGCGACGTGACATTAATTAAAAAAAAATAATTTAATACCTAACTATTATTATGTATTTTTGTACGTAAGTATATATTTCAATACTAAGGTTTATAAATCACATGTGGTTTTATAGTAAATTATACTATTTATAAATTGATTCCAGATTTATTGATCCATTTCTCAGATATATAATTTATACTCGTACTTACTTAGTGATATAAATCTTGACATTATTGCAACTAATCACAATTTCAAATCAATGCATTTTTGGAACAGAAAAGATAGCAAGGAGATAAATTGTATGTATTCTAAAATGATATGTATGAAACCTCATGAAATGAATTTCAAAATTAATTGAATTAAAACAAAGGGAAGTTTACAATATAAATCTATTTTTTATTCGAAAGGGTTTCGTAACGTTAAACACACAAAAGGTCTCAATTTGATTGCATTTAATCGTTTTTAGTGGGAGGCTGAGTGCTACTTTAATTTTCGTTGAAATTGTGTTTAATGAATATTAAATAGATATATGACTACTGACGATATATATATATTTAACTATATTGCAAAAGCAGAAAATGCTCTGACTACACAAGATAACAATAAAAAACTTTAATGAAAATTTATTATTTCAGAAAATAGGATAGACGACAGCAGAGAGAAAGTGACTAACAAAATTAAATTTGATTGTTACTAGATCTTAAAACAAGATTTTTTAATAAATATGATCTACTAGCTTATGCTACGCTAGCGTATATGTCGGTTATCGCGGCAAATAGTAGCCTACGTAGTATTCTGATGTATCAGCTATATTATTGTAAAGTTTCATTAAAATCCATTCAGTAGTTTTTACCTGAAAGAGTAACAAACATCCTCATAAACTTTCGCGTTTATAATATTAGTAGGATGTAAGCCTTTTTAAAAATATACCACAACTGAGTTGAATGTGATGACAAATAAATGATTTTGATGCTTTGTTTATAGTATGTGTTTACTTATTATTTCTACTTTCAGGTTGAAGGTTGCAATAGAAGTTCCATTGTTATCACTCATAATTGCTTCACACTTCACAATCATCATCATTTTAAAGTCCATTGCTGACATAGGCTTCTCCCTAAAAAGGAGACTTTTGCCTACTACACCGTGCTAACCAGACATGACGATACGGTTATTACTTGTCATCTTCTACAATATTGTTAAAACCACTAGTTTGTTGATAGAAAAATAAAAGTATTGAAAGCATACTACATCTGGTCTAACCTGAAAGCAAAATATGTGATCGCAGTGATTCGAACTCTTTATTGGCATAATCAAGCACACCTTTAACAACATTTTTACACGTCGATATAGGTAAAGTACGTAATGACTAATGTGTCACGGGGATTTTAAATCATTTCACATCGCTCTCGTGTCGTGTTGCTAAAAGGTTTTACCTTTGGATACATTCGTGGCACGAGGCTACACCTACGTATGTAAATGTATATTATTTAACTTGACAAGCCGCTCGACACCGCGTGTTTTCAAGCACGAGGTTCCTATCTGATTCTACCTCGGTCACACATGTTGAGCTTACTGTACATATCGTCGGTTCATTTACACGTCAAAGCGTAATCAATTTCAATTTCTTTTTTTAAATTGTCATTCAACATTCGCTGTTGAGTCATTAGATATGATAAAAAATACGAATTTAATTTTAGTCTATCAATGTCTGTTAATAGATTTTTTGGCGAAAACCCATTTTAGGCAAATGCACTGATGAGCACGTATTAACAAAAATTAAGAGCTAGCATTTCTAAATAATTTGATTTACACTTTGAAAATAAAAATGACACGAAACCGGCAACATAAAACTAAAGTGATAAATATACACCTCCGCCTTTTGTTGAATTATCATTCATCAGACAAAGTTTATACGGTAACTTGTAATGGCAACAAATGGCTTTTTTATTTCCTAAAACTAAAGTATAGAAAAAGAAAAAGGAAAAAAAGGAATGATCATACACAACAAGTGTGGAAAGAATTTTGAAACTGTAAACAACTGTGCTAAGCCCCTATTCTAACAAATGAACGTAAACGTCGTTCGCCAAACCGCTACTTAAAACCGAGCCAAGTAACACTTCTGACAAACGCCTTCGGTGCTATAGGTTCGTTACGGCGCTAACATCAAAATCTTGAAGGAAGAAAGAAACTGGGATTATAACAATCAGCTGGTAATTAACGAGGTGATGTATCTGTCATACTTATTAAAACTTCGTACAAACTATGTATATTATGATAGGTTGCGCAAAAGGATGAAGTTACTTGAAGTACACTTAAAATTATATTGATTGCAACAACCGAAAAGTATTATATTACACTGGCCATTAATTTCGTAAGTCTATATTTCAAGTTGCCATCTCAATTAGTTTTCATTAAGTAACTTAAGCATTTTTGCTTGACTTGTTCCCCTTCTTCCACTATGTGAACATTTAAAACAGAGTTTCAACTGTCAGACCCGGTGTATCAATCGGTGAGATTTAACTGGTATTTAGAAGTCTAGTAGAAAAAAGCAAACAGAATTAGCACAGTTAAACACCTTTCGATCAAGTTGTACTTTAGTTCAAGTTTGAAGTTTAAGATACGTCTAGTAATAACAGGATTATTTAACGTAGGTAGATTATGCTGGCCCGGATGTTTTAATGACAGCAGTTCCCAAATTCTTTCCATCTTTGGCACAGAGTAGCACACCGCGTGGTTTTAGTCGGTTCGATTCCGAATCCCCACCTCAGCAAACCCCGGTGGGATGACGGCCCGTGGAAGTTTCCACACGTCAAAAAAAGTGGGTAAATATTCCTAGAATATTTCGTAAAAAAACTAAGCAGTAGTTTTAATAATTTGTTCTTCGAGCCTACGTAAGGTGGAAACTTATTACTGTTAACATAAAGCAACTCCTATTAAGGATTTAACTATTGCAGCACTATCGTCGAGTTCCTATAAGTTTTAAGCGCCTTTTTTGCATAATTGGAATAAAAAGAATCACTTAAGTTTTTTGTCGTTTTAGAAAAGAGATGATTGAATACTTATTTGTTGTTGTGGAGGAGAACTTGACACACTGATTATATTGGGTTCAGTAGATCAAGAGACTACCCCTACAACCATATAAATTTTACCTAAGCATAGAATATTATATATAAAAAAATGATACTAATTTGACATTAAATTATGCTATGAAATACGTGTCATCCGACTGATTGCAGCTCTGGCGTTGTAGAGTGAGAAGGCTGATGTATTTAAATAAATTGTAGGCATACCCACGTCATTGTACGTCAGCGCACATCAGGGAACAATAGAAGCGAATAGAATGGAATCTCGGCCACCATGTAATGCAAACCTACTTTGTATAGGGATTGAGGGCATTAAAATTAAATTAATTCATTCATTTCCTGTTAGAAGATGTTCAAATCTTGAATTTGAATCTAATGATCTGTTATATTAGATAGATTGATAGGTAGGTTTTTGTTTTCAGACTTTTTGCTAGTCACCTACAACGAAAAATTTAAAAAGTAGTCGTAAAGATCACACGATCTTAACGGTTGCTTTAGAAACATCCGACAACATAAACTTGTAAAGGAATATTGTAAAGGCACAGCGACCGTTTGATCATAAAAGGATTTAGTAATATAAACGGTCGTGTTACTTTTGCACCTAACTTTTTGTCGCGGAGCATCATGCTTCTGCTACTTAGAGGGTGTAGTAGAAACCTGTATAATTATAAAGACTTTTGATAGTAAGGACATGCGGCATGTTTGCTGTTACATAAATGTTCAACAAGGACTAAGAGAACGATGATAATGATATTTTTGAGTTGTTTTTCACCCAATAAGTGAAGTCACCAGAGCCCAAATTCTCTTAAGCCGTAGATGTCTATAGGTGTGACAGTCAAGTAGTATTAGTGGCATGTTTGCGTCTACGTCATTAAAAAGAACATACATCCACCGTAGCTTTTACCACGACGACAAGCCAGTAACAACAGGTAACGTTTAGCATGATTGGCCAATTTCCTCTTACTGTATTAAAAAATCCCATCAAAATATTTTTATGTTAAATATTGCCAATACGACTGTATATCGCTTACCCAGTAAAAAAGGTATCAGATCTCGTGTAGAGCTAAGCTTCTGAATTTACATGGCCTAACCCTGCCAACCCTAACTTCAGAAACTCTACAACTCAGTAAAAATGTTTCTGATGGGCCTTCATTTCTTTTTGTTAGTTGCCTATGGAAGTATTTTCTAGTGTTCTTTTTTTAAGGTGATTTTGTAAAAACAAAAAGTCCGTATACAAAAAAAATTGTGAAAGTCTCATACAAATATCTACCCCTCAATCGAGGGACAAAAGTGATAGATTTATGAATGTTTTTGCTGTTCAAAATTTTTATACATACTAAATTTCAGTTTTCTAGCACTTCAGGAAGTACCCTAAAATTTTGATGATCGTGAGTGTATCAGTGACGAAATCAGTGTATTTTAGATATCAATAAAATCGTATAGTATCGCAGCTATGCAATTAAAACTTTGTATGTTTAGTTAATTTATTATTGACATCATATCCTAAGAACTTAAACTATTTGGTATATAGAAAACAAAGTTATGAGGATTCAAAAAAACGACGAAGCACTTCGAAAAAATGTAGGTAGTGCCGTTGCGCTTCGCTTGGCTCGTCTTAGCGGGACACGATCGTGCCCTTAGAAAAACCATGCGAAGTTGTATATTAGAAAAAACATTTTTTAGTATTCACCTCTGGTATTTTAATTCACCAATTTCTAGATTGGTGATTAAAAACTAGGTTGTTTATCAAAGAACTGGTATTTTCTAAGAATCATAAGAAGGTTTGCAATTATAATTATATGGTGATGGTTAAGAACTTAAAAGAGATAGGAGTATCTGCATCAGTCCGTTAATATCAATCGATTAGAAATAATACTTTCATAACAATGCATGTGTATTAAAATACAATTATAAGATAACCTGAAGAATAATTAAATTTGTGTATCATGGAAAATCTATCCAATAGTTTCCAAAGATCCCAAAAGTCAGACAATGCGATTCTATAAACACATTACGAAAAGTTTGGATCTAATCCAATAGAACACTCCTACATACTTGCGTGAGTGTACTCCTATACTTAGGACCAATTAACCGCATTTTGTACGAACAACATTAATGGAGCTTTGAATTAGGTACCTACACATATACTGGTGGAAAACTTTGTCCATTAATTGCCGGCCGTATACGTCGCGTTGGTGGTTACTGATTCTTAATTATTTAAGTCTTAATTAAGTGGCTAGAGCAAATGACTTTTAATGTAATGAGTTTGTCTGGCTAGCTCCTACAATTATAATTGTACGATAAGGTATACGGGAATATGCACCTCACGAAATTGCTAATGAATTTTCAGGAGTACTTTCTTGATCAGATAGATAAGCTTACACATGGATTTGATAGGATTTAAAGAGTTTAGTATTAGACTAACTTTAAATTCTGAAGTTTTCAACAATATAAATGAATTCAAAATACAAATATGAAATTGATTTGTTGTTTTCTTTTCAATTTGTTGTTTGGCCTCATAATACATCTGAGCGATTGTTCAGTTTTTGGTTTGAGTGAGAGCTACAAACTTCCAGACTTTGTACAATAATTACTGACTTTTCTCTCTACTTGTCTACCAATATCTATATTAATTATTAAGTTATAAAATACTTGAGTTTTACACATAGGGGCAAATGTAAACTAATTTAACGTAAAAAGATTCGTTACTTTAATAGCAATCTAATTAAAGCAGGGCATCGACGGAAGCGACTTCATGATTACCATGGAGTGTTTTTTCAAGAGAATATATTCACACCGTTTTATTGGTTATTTTGTTAAAATATGTTTTTTTTTGTCATGACGGTTTTGCCGGTCTTATGTCGAAACACACTGAATGTTGGTGACACGCACGTCAAAAAGCAGAAAGCATTGGTTTGGACATATTTTTCGTGCCATTTAACTGTATACGGTATTACGTCAGTATTAAATTTTTACTTTGATGTAAAGGACTTTAGCGAATTGAAAAACAAAATGATTGTAACTGGAAGTGGCACACTTTTCCATATAAAACTTTACGTTAACTATAGGCTACTATAGTACCAGATTACTTTTATTTATGTTTTTAGGAATATAATAAGGTTATCTTCTTCAGCCTATTTTTAAATAGTTATATGGAGTTTTTTGAATGGCAAAAGCTAGTACGAGCTTTTAGAAGCTTTGGGGAAATTCGCAGGCTACTAAGACTAACCTTACAAGCACGCTTACAAGGACACTTACCCACTGTGCTGCCATTTTTTGCATTCATCTTTCATGCATATGTATTATTTAAAATCTTTGAATATAATTCTTTATACTAATATGCCTACAATATTTGTCAACTTCCGTTTAGTTTGCGTGTCTCTCATGGGAGGTGAGACACCGTCTTGGCAAAGACCGCGTCTTGGCAAATGAAGTGTGGTACGTCCCCTGGCCAGTTGGCGGGACGACTTGCATAGGAGGGCTAGCAGCGACTGGATGCAAAAAGCAACAGACCGGGCTCTCTGGTCTTGCTTGGGAGAGGCCTATGTTCAACAGTGGACTGCAACGGGTTGATGATGATGACGACGAGAGTTACTGGAAAACTGGATACTGTCCAACATTTACGATTTCACTCTGCAAAGTCTATGAAATTACTACAGAGCATTTTTAATAGTTTTCAACTCTATTTGAATGGTTTTATCTATTATTATGGTTAGAAAATGATTACACAACATATTAATATCGAATATTATAATAAGTGTATCTTGATTGCAGCAAATGAAAATAACCTAGAACTCTAATATATTTCACTTAAACATATTTGCTAACATGTAGGTATCATACCCACACATGACTGTCATATTTATGAGCACAAACATTTTGATTGTTAACAATTGAAAATGTGGCTATGGGTTGATTAGAATGTTTTTGCTCTTACGGTCAATTAAGAACGGCGCAGTGAGGGTATTGTTGCTATGCCACACAAGTGGAATATATTGGTTATGATAACTAGAATGAAAACATTATCGACTCTATTTTTACCATGTAAAATACATTATTAAATTTGCTGTATTTCGGTTACTCTGAAACTATCCAACCAATTTCTTTTTGGGTTCCGTACCTCAAACGAAAAAAACGAAATCTTTATAGGATCACTGTGTTCTCTGTCTGTCTGTGAAGACCCTTTTATAAGGACAAGTTAAGGTGTCAAGCTGAAATTCATATCAAATACTCAAGTCTACTTTCCCTTGAAGCTGTGAAAAAATCAAACTTCTAGGCCAACGAAATAAGAAAATACAGCCGTTTATGTTGAAAATTTTCAACACTGGCGAGGGAATTAAAACCTACACCTACCTACGGTAGTTCTCGTGAACACTTAATCTTGAAATTTAGAACGAAGCAACGTCTTATAGCATAGATAGAGGGAAAACTGCGAATTGCATACATTTTTAGTTACACTATATATATACCTACAGGTTTGTATAGAACCCTCGGTGCGCGAGTCCGACTCGCAATTGGCTGGTTTTTAATTTGTGTTATGCAGGCGTGATTAAGATAGTATAGTTAACGTCACTCTAAGACTAATAGGAGATAAGCATGATGATGATAAAAAGAGAATTAGACTAAGTTGCGTGGGCCAGCTCATACTTCGATATTAAGATATGATAACGCAAACAAATAACGATCTAATAGAGAAACCAGAAAATAACAAAAACAAATATTTTATGCATTTAAAAGCTTAACTAACCTATGTCATTCAAACATGATAAAGGTTGAGGTCACCAAACTAATTTAACACACGATGTGGCGTGACGTAGTAATGGACTTATATTTAATATGTTGTCTTTATTAAACATACTACACTTCTTAAGAGAAGTACCTACTCTCGATAATACATAAGACACACACACACACACACACACACACACACACAAACACATATATATATATAAACTCTTTCTTCAACTATTGTACGGAAAAGAAAAAACAAAAACATATCAGCTATTAATAGTACGGAGAACATCGTAAATTTGTTGGAGTGAAGAGTTATTGTTATATCAGTCATTGTGTGGCATCCTCTGTGTGACTCTGTTTACGCAAATACGGGTTTCAATAAAATCTCTCTACGGTAAGTATAATATAGTGCCGCGCTCAGGAAAGCTTTCAATAGAGAATAAATTCTTCAAGATAGGTGAAGTACTTCGTCATAATAGCATTATATGTTAAACTAGCTAAGCGCCCCGGTGTTTCCCGCGGTTGTTGTTGTACCTTTACAATAACAATCGCGTGTAATACATCTTTATTGTTTACATACATACATAAATCACAAAAAAACAAACCAAATATGTGTTGTAATTCATATTTTGTTTTGTTTTTTGTTATTATGCAAATGTAACGATCGGCGGTCTTAGTCCAGACAACTGTGATACGTATTTTCAGTATCCAAATATTTTGGGTTGTTTACATACAAGTAACACACTTAATCCTCTACGTGAATAGTTAAAAATGTAGAATGTAGATTTCTAATCTAGTAGAACAAAATCATATACATATACATACACCATCCTTAAAATGTACGTGTTTCGTCCTAAAGTGTACAAAGGTAAATAACAAGTGTTAGAGATTAGAACAACACGTCCTGAGACTGATGTACGCAGTATTTAGTGCTTACTGTTAATTGTAGAGGCTGAAGACACACATAACGGGAACTTAATGGGAACTATACGCACTTTAATTTAAAAAGGGTATTTGTGGGTGCTTAGTTGGGAATGTGTAAGTACCTACTCAACGCTACAGCTCTATAAGGATTCTGACTCAAATATCTACTGTATAGCCCTTAAAAAGCTAAACGTCTGGCATTTAAAATCACGAAAAATCATGCTAATAGTCCAACTTTGAAGGAAATCTATAATAGTTTAGGTTGTAGGATCAGGAATTATAGAGTGACAGACTTGTAAGATGCGCTTACTTGGAAAACTTCGTACAAAAATAATCATAAATAAACACTAACCCCGCCTGCTACGGAACCCTATTCTATGCGTGGTCTGACACGCACTTTTTTTGTCCGCAACTATACACTACCTGTGGGAAGCTGAGGCGGGCATAATTAATCAAGGTTTACGAAAGAAAAATATGGCGGTACGAAGTTTGCAGGGTCAGCTAGTATTAAACACATAAATATTAATGTTTATAAAAAATATTTCCCTTGTGACGTGTACTTGTAAGGTCATTTCTGAACAGTAAAAAATATATACCTTCAAAAACTTTTTAAAAAATACTGCAAAATCTGTAGAAGTAAAATATGAGGGTAATGAAATTATTTTCAACAAAGTTTCAGAAAGTTAGGCCATTTTACCATAAAAATGCGAATGTAATTTTTGTCCAACGAGCTGCGTAGAAACTGTGTTTTACAAAATTTACTACTATTTTTCTTTGGTAAAAGAATTCCTTATTGAAATGGTTAAGTTTGAAGGGTATACCGAAGGTACAAAGACATATTTTTATGTTACACAAGACGTCGATTGAAAAGAAAGGATAATGAAAGTAATGCCACAAACAAAAGCAATTTCTGCGTTAAACCATGTGTCGCATATTTGCCCCACCATAAAAGATATCCACAGTGATCATCACTTTACTATCGACTTTTCTGTATATGCATAGTATATACACATATTAGTGATGTACAAGGATATCGGGTATCCGGTCTAGTGATAGTCTCTAAGTAAAACAATACTAATCAATTGTTTGAAAATAAAATCCTATCAACATCCTATCCTACTGATTTCTGCGAATATTGATTTATATATGCGAAAGTTTGTGAGATGTATAGATGTTTGCAATTTTTTCACGCAAACACTATTGAACGAATTTAAATTCAACTCTCCACTGTCATATCTCACACTTCAGAACAATACATAGGCTACTATTTACCTTGGTAACTGACAAACACGCCGGCCAAGCCACGACTGAAATCTAGTTGTTAATGCAATACGTAAATTTTTAACAAAAAAGTACTGTTAAAAGACGTCACTAATCCAAATTATGTTCCATTGTTTAAATGTTATTTTATATCCAGGGAACAAATTTAATTCAGAATAATATTTAAAACAAATAGTATTGGGCATGTATAAATACCCAATTTTGGTGTGTCACTAAACAAACGTATTTTATATTACAAATATTTTGATTGACGAAATGCCCTTTGATTGACGAAATGCCCTTTGATTGACGAAACGCCGATGATTTTTAATAATAGATTCAACAGAAACTATTCGATTTCATAGATACGAAGCCGAATACTTTTTGAGTGACATTTCAATTGATCTGATTTGATTACGTCAACGATGAAATAACTTACTAATCTAATAATTAAATAAATAGTCCAAATAAGATTGTGTACTAGTAATGATGAATCTAAACGAATTATGTTAAAAATCATAAACAACATATAAAAACAATATGGAAATGTTTGTTCATGTTAAAAACAATATACCTTATACCCTTGTCATAATAAAAACGGACACAACAAAGACAAAACAAATTTCAGGGTCTAGTTCTATTTAGTTATGTATGGTGCAATTCCGTAAGGATATTACCTACTTACGTGCAGTATATTAATGGTACTCATTAATTTAGTGACGAGTAGGACTTAATTTAGTGAATAAAAACGTTCGTTTATTTAGGTAGTTCGTTTATTAGTAGTAACTTTCTACGTAAGGGTCATGTATAAGTATTAGGACTAAATGAAAGTACATTTTTATGAAACTACATTTTGTGGTTGCTGTTTTTCCTTTGGAACTTATAAAGCATAGTATAAGTTTGTGCAATATTTCTTGTTTAAAAAATTTTGTGAATCTTTCCGAACAACAATTTAATTACGATTTACTTGTGCTATAAAAAATGTTTACTCCAGCAAAATTAGTTACAATTGGTATGACGATTTAGCATTGTATTGCCGCTAAGCAACAAGTTTACAACTTCTTTTAATAAAAATAATTAACAGCTTACAAATTTTTAATTTCCAAAGATTCGTTTTAAATATTCTAGTAGAATTCTATTTTGCACTAAAAAGAGAATTTCTAACCATTACAATTTTGTTAGAACTCTATTATTTTTATGGAACAGGGCGAGCAGATGTGTCGCCTAATGGTAAGCGATTATCGCCGCCCATGGAAACCCGCAACACCAGAGGCGTCACAAGTGCGTTGGGGTTACAACAGTAGAACAAGTTACACAAAAAATATGTAATTTAAAGGTGGGATTGCACCAATTTCAATTTTATTTTATGTTTTTTCACCCTAAAGGGTTTTATATAAATATTTTAATAAAAAAAGAAAATACTAAGCTTTATCATAGAGATGAATTTTTATCTTTAATTTATTTGTGTTTTAGACTTTACTTACTACTTCACTGGCTTAGGGACCTAACTGTATCTTGACTTTCGACAATAGTTTATGGTCTAAAATAAATAGGAAGGTGCACTAAAACCTAAAAGTACCCATAGTATAATAAAGTCTTCGGAATGCAAACATACAACTAACGGAGCCAAATGAACGGTTTTCTCAAGAACATTATTGTGTCAATCTGTTTTCTTTATGACATACTGCAATTATGCCGTAAGCGTAAAGCGGCCCTCACCTTACTGCAAGCCTTGCACTTGCCCTTCTCCGATCGCCGGTGTACCCAATGGTGGTGTGTCACTGTCTGTTCGCGGTATTGCCTCACGCCCACGTCTCGGAATGTTGGCTTGCATAAGAACTGCACGCGATCCATTAATATGTCTATACACGCTGTGTGTGCGACGATCTTGCACGCCGAGCATTTCATACGGGATCCGTGTTTCTGTTGAATAAAATTAATTTTGTAAATATGCAGGTATAAGCGAGTTATGTAGAATTAATCACCGTAAATACTTTAATTTCACGATCACGAAAGGTCTAAATCAATCAGCAACCCACTGCTGAGCTCGTGTCTCCTCTCAGGAGAGGGTTAAGGCCATACGTCCCCACGCTGGTCAAGTGCGGTTGGGGTCTGGCAAGACTACGTTGTGGCTATGTAATCTTGCTGTTGGATGTTTTTAAGCCACCCAAAGGCCTCCAACTAAGCTTCACGACTGTTATCCTACGATAACAACCATACAATACAATAACATAAAAGGATTATTAGGAATATAATAGTAATATCGGTCGGATGGTGAACTTAAAATTACTTTAATATTTATAAAAATTCTAAGTTTCGTATACAATATTTGCTGTAAATTCTAACTTTTAAACTTTCGCATTCTATGATGCGGATCTCAATTTAAAAATAATAATTATCATTTGGATCTATTTTAGTACAAAAAATTGTAACATTATGATATTTTCGACTAAATACACTCTTAAAACCCGATAGACACCTGATTGAACCTGAAATTTCCTCAGCCTTGTGTTTTATACAAACTCTGATCGAATTCTGAAATAATAATAAAGTGATCTGATTATCGAGTTCAATACTGGGGTAAATGAAAATAGCCTGTCGTGACACATTTCCCCCAATTGGCCCAAACAAAATGAGACGTATTTTTCTGTTACTTTAGCCGGCATGTAATTTTGCATATATTTACATCGTAATTTTATTTCTGGAAAAAGTAATTTGGTAGAGGTCAAAACTACTTTTGTATATTTTTGCGATAACACGATCCGATTTTATAATGTTTTATATTTACATCAACCATGGAAGTACGACTGATTGTTAGTAATATTGACAATTACAGAACACCAGATTGGCCTGCGACTCCGCCCGCGTTTATCTCGGTTATCGTGGTAAAAAGTAGCCTGTTTTTCCTCAAGAATCAAAGTATCTCCATGCCAAATTTTATTAAAATCGATTTAACAGTTTAGCCATGAAACCGTGACAGACAGATAGACAGAGTTACTTTTGAATCTATAATATTATTTTGAATATGGATCAGAAGACATTTAAATTAACCTATCACTGATTGCTAGATCTTAGGGTCAAATTAAGTAACACTAGCTAACGTTTCTCAACATTCCTCTCCTCCTTTGCGCCTCCTGTTGCCGTGATTATATAACAGCGGGAATAAATTGGTTTACCATAAAAAAGGTCATAACTAAACGAAGCCAAAATTAAACGAGGAAAAGATATTTAAAGGGGAATAATTCATTGTTATACATTGTTTTGTATAACTTTTACCATTCACGCAATGCACGCAATCGAAGCTCTCTTTAGGTATTACTTGCCTCCGTTTTTTTTAACATTTTTATAGCTGCTCCGCCCCATTTGGTCATAGCATGACCATCATGTTATGACCAAATGGGGCTTTATACCAATAAAGCCTATAACCTTTCTAGATAACTGGGCTATCTAACATTGAAATAATTCTTCCAATCGGTTCAGTACTTTCTGAGATTAGCGCGTTCAACCAAAAAAACAAACTCTTCAGCTTTATAATATTGATAATTAACAGATTATGATATTACATTAAGTTATAATTTCCGAGGTAAAATATAACAAATCGTTATTCCAACGAGTCGTTACAAAACAAGAATACTTTATTTCAATTCATTAAAGTTCTTATGAAATTTTTAATAGTTAATTTGATGAAACAAGAACTATTTTATTTTTATTTTAGGTTGGCCTTGTGGTTTCAGTGGTCGCCACACCGCTCCCTACTGCGCCAAGTGTTGTGGGTTCAAATTCTACATGGGACAACACTTTGTGTGATCTATAAATTGTTGTTCTAAGTCTGGGTGTACTTTGTGTCCGTTTCATGTATGTTTGCAAAGATTCCCGTGACACAGGAATGTATGGGCCTCCGGTTTCCTCACTCACTCGATGAAACACAGCGTAAGCGCTGTTTCACACCGGTTTTCTGTGAGGCCGTGGTATCACTCCGGTCGAGCCGGCCCATTCGTGCCGAAGCGTGGCTCTCCCACGGATAAAGCTTCTGCTACATTACTAACATACGCTCACATTTTCAAAACTTAATATTATAAAAAAATAAGCTTAGGGTACATAACATAGAATACGTACATAAGGATAAGATACAAGTGTTAAATATATTTGCGATTCTATTAAATAAATATGATTATTTTTTTATAATTTATAATCTTCATAAACAATAAAATCAGCCAAGAGCTATATATTTCAAGCGTGTTGTGGGTTCAAATCCTACATGGGACAACACTTTGTGTGATTCATAAATTGTTGTTCTAAGTCTGGGTATACTTTGTGTCCGTTTCATGTATGTTTGCAAAGATTCCCGTGACACAGGAATGTATATTCCTAATGCGAGAGCTGTCTTAAAAAATAAGTTAAGAAGTAGAAAAACTCTAGTTCCATTACGAAATTTGCCAAGACACTACTACTTATACACAATAAATTTGCAAAACAATTTCATTATATTATTAGTTTTTAACACAAAAATTCTGCTTGACTTGGGACTAGATGGCGTTGTGTATCCAAAATATTTATTTTATTTATACAACGATTTTTAAATAACATTGCTTAAAAAATAAGTAAGCGTACATTATCCAGTAGCAGGTTGAATAAGGACAAAATTATTCATCTCCAATTTTCGTTTCTCTATTTGCCTTTAGCCTCAAGATTTCAGCTGACGTCAAAGTAGTTACAATCTGTTAATAATGAAAAGACCCAAACCCAAACTATTCTCGACATATTCTATTATGGAATGTCCCGTGATAATACCTACTGGTGCACATAATCAACAAGTAATTATGTTTTCCAATGTTTTGTGTTGACAAGTTATTGCTTGTTTTCCTTAAGCTTATGGAAACCCTTTCGAGCCGTTATCCTGTGGCGATTTCTACATACAGAAATCAATACATGCTACAGCGCTATGTAACGAAGACACGCCAAAATACGGAGTTACTACTAATCCTGAATTGTTACATAGAAATTCTCAAGAAGTAGGCAACTTCCTAACATCAAAGCTCTGGCCGCGGCGCTCCAGGGCTCGACTGGTCAGGGAATCTTCCTTTTCTGTTGGAGAGACATGGCAACGTTTCCTCCACAACCCCATTATAGTGTTTAACCTATAAAATTTTACATCAGATTTAAAAAATATTTCCGTATTCGATAGTGTATTGAAGGAATATTATTAACGTCACGCAACGACCTGTACCGCACCTGTACCTGTACTGGAGTGGAGCAGTGCCAATAAAAACAAGTGGAACTGAGAACAAGGACTAGTATTTGCTAAAATAAAATATTTTGGAGAAAAACGAACATTAAATCAATTTGTGATATTGAGAATTGAACCAAAAGCTGCTGTTTTCTTTGCATTTAATGTATTTTGTGACTTTTTTAAACTCTTGGAAAAAAAAATTACATAACTTAAACAAAATTAACTCAAGATTTGTAAAGAAGCAAAACAAAAAAGATGTCTTCAATCGACATGATGACATTTTATATCCCTAACAGAGTTCTTTCCTACTAAATACAAATTCGCTCCTATTTAAGTATGCCGATTGTGTTCACAGAGTAAATACTTCAGCGACCAAAGGTCCCAGTGGCGGCTGAATATTTAAAATCTTCCAAAAACATACTCTCATCAGGAATGTCTAGGGAGTTGGTTCTAATTATTTAGATTATTCTTGAAAATTAGATGAACTTGGGTATGTGAAAGAGGTCATTTTGTTGACTTTAAATAAAATTTTCCAAAACTTATTTAAAGTTATTAATACGTTGTTCAGACTAATCAAAGTTCTAAGCCTATGAGGTGAAATCCCCAGCTCTCGGCATTCCAGATTACTTAATTTTATTTTTGGCAATATACCTATAATTTTACTGTGTGGAAAATTTGAAAGAATACTCCTACGTAGTTTGTGGAGCGGCTGGAAACAGGTCCAAAATCCTTTAAGAATGTTTAATTTGTTTTTTTTGATATAGGTTCCTATAACAAGTAGACCTATCGCCTGACGGCAAGTGTTTACTGCCAACCATCTAGATGATGGGGATGAAATTTCTATTACGTAGGACAATGGCGGAAAAGGCGGCAGGAATCAGTCTGAACAATTCCTCGGAACTCTTTCCATGGTAAATGCAGTAGACGGGTGCACAACGAAACCACATCTCTACGCAGCTCCAAAGAGTCTAGCCGAATTGAAAGTTCTTGGTAATCGACAATTTGTGTCGCTCTCCGTTGAATGCAGTCAAAAGGGAGGAGCTGATATTCAGGTGCTCACGCCCAAAGATGGGAACAGTATTCCATGTGAGGCCGGACCTTCGCCTTATAAAGCAAAAGGCGCTGGGCTGGAGTGAAATACTGTCTTGATCTGTTGAGCACACCGAGCTTCTTCGAGGCCAATTTGACCTTACCTTCCAGATGGCCACGAAACTAGACTTCGCTCGATATGTCGACACCAAGTATTCCAACATTGGCTACGGCAGATAGGGGAGTGTCTTCAAAACGAGGGCATACGACCCATGACAGTTACAGATATGCTGCTACATACGTATACA
The DNA here is from genome assembly GCA_003709505.1 of Hyphantria cunea. Lineage (NCBI taxonomy): Eukaryota > Metazoa > Arthropoda > Insecta > Lepidoptera > Erebidae > Hyphantria > Hyphantria cunea. Next base: position 114,039 of record PKRV01002974.1, read on the forward strand.
AATTTAGTATAGGTAAATGAATATCGTCATTGTATTAAAATACGGATGGCAAGTTAAAATATTAGGAATATCTAAATAAAAACTCTTTTCAATTGTTTTTGTTTTAAAAAAAGATAACTTTTACACTAGGAATATTTTTGTATCGCTGGGGGCGCGCATATATGATGATACGAAGAATACCCAGACTTAGGACAACTATCTGTAATAACACAAAATTTTGGCTTGAACCCAAAACACTCAGCGCAGTAGAAAGTGGTGAGTGATCGCTTAAACCACTACGCCGTGCTGTTAAGCTACACCCTACATACTTTAGTTACGATATTGAAAATGTAATGTAATTATTCTAAATGAATATAAAATTGGCATTTTATTGAATTGATTTTCATATATACGATCAACAAAGTCAGCGCGCAAATTTAAATAAAAGTGAATATAACTCTATTCAAGTAGGCCGAAATTAAAAAAATGATTGATTACCACCCCAGTGTTTATGACAAGTTCTAAGCAAGCGGGATTCGCTGTTGGAATTAACTATTGATTGCAAGCATCAGGTTTGAAAGGCAGTCATTTGTAGCACCCTATGTGACAGTTCATCGCCACGGTAAAATAGAAGCATGTCATCAATCTTATATACGAGCAGGGTCGACCAGCGTCACAATAGACAGTAAACTTGCTAATGGTTGTTGGGAAATTACATTTCTTCCACAGTTGTTTAACCAAGACAAACAAGTTATAAGTAAAGGTATTGTTGCTTCGGATACTTTAACGATTAATCAATATCAATGTACTTTATTTATAAATCTTTTGTAGTTTAGATTTCTATCTTTCTTTCTTTATATATTTTTAATTGACTTAAAAAGTTGGATGTTGGTTTCACTAAGTGTAATTTAATATGAACAGAAAAATGTTGCTAGTTGAAATGTATGGTTAAAGTTAAAGGATGCATTTTTATTAGCTTTTTGAAAGCAGAATAAAATTATATTATGATAGTAGGAATTTTTAAAAAGTATGATTGAAAATAAAATTAAACTAAACATTTAACCTTGTTATAATGAAAATGATAGCACCTGAAACATGTTATTATCACTTCGGACAAAGCAAGTTCATTGTTGTCTATGTAATTTAATATACAAATGTCACTCAAAGTAAAATGCTTTTTAGTCTTTTATCTAACTTTGTAAGGCTTGCGATGCGTTGTTACTATACAATACACTTATACAATTATAGTAAGAGTTGCTTCATGCTACGTTCGCCCTGTCTTACTCTCTCTCAATCGGTCTCGATCGCTCTCTCTCTCTTTTTCGACACTTCCGTTGCATACTTGCGTGACGTTACATTTGTAAAAATTTTACCCTCATGCGCCTAAAGAAGTTTCACTTCAAAACGATATTTTTGATTATTTTTTGGATCTACACAAATTCCAATTATAAACACCACATTTAGATGATACCTTAGATATATAACCAGACAACGAACTATTATTTTTATTATGTAAGGCCCTGCTAAAATTATTACTCTGGCTGATGCAAAGCATGAGCAGACAATGCAACAATACAACATGGTGACCCCACCATGAAGGCCTAGTGATGCTTCTGCACCATAGTAACTGGCTTTACGGTCATTCTGGAATTGGCATTTTATTAAGCTTATTATTCCAGGTGAATGAAAGATTGAAAAATTTATAATCTTGATTTCGTAGCGATGTTCCAACCATAAATTAGTATAAGTGATATCTTACAGCGATACTGAGAAAATTATTAATTTGTGGAAAATTTGTGGATATTGGAAATTCGATAAAGAAGTTCGATAACTTTTTGAACTGTTGCTTAAAGTTATATTGTCAAAGCAATTTAAAAGTTGGTAAATTGGTCAAAAGTCAATTTGAGAAGTGATACTCAAAATTGTTCCTTTTTATTCAAGCTAGTTTCTAGGGTCCTTTTAAGATACAGTGATGAAACTTTTAGCACACTTAAATCATGAACTGAAATCTCTTATAAAAGGAGATGGCCAATTTACCCAAGTCAGTGTGCCTACCATCTAAAATTATAATAATATTTTTTTAATAATAATATTTATTTATTACTCTTTCACAAAAGTAACTACAGGTAATACAGTACAATGCAGAACAATGTGTAACAATTATTCCTTTGTGAGAGACTGGTGTCTATATTAGGAAAACCTGTGTTACAGATCACCAATCTAAAAATTTAAGTACATTATCGAATTTGCTTTATTTTAAATTTAGTTTGCTCTAAAATTAACTGTAATAGTATCAGTTCACAATGTCCAAAACATAAGCACAATCAAGTCCGTATTAATAAGCACTGGATAATCGTTGGGCAATGGAATCAATCCTTGCAGAATAGCAATGGTCGATATGTAGAAAAGAATATTGCACAGTTTACAAACAATGAACAAATGCACACGCAACGTGAAAGAAATCTCAAATAAAAAAAACGGCGAATGGTGAACTTGTCATGACGTTTCGTTTAGTTGTATGCAAAAAAAAGTTTTGTAAAAATAAATATTCCTTAGCATTCGAGTATTCAACAAACCATGAATATGATTCTGATTACAAATCTGAGTCAGAATAATTTTTAATATTGCTTTGATGGAACATTAAGATGTTAGCTTTACAGGGAAAGGAATGTTCATTCAAAATGGCGCGTTATATCGATACCCGAAACAAAACACCACTCTTTAAGTTTCCATACTTTGGCCAAGCTGTACGAAAATATAAATAGTTTAGTATTGTTTTTTTCTATTGCTACTTATTTATATGTAGGCGTATGTTAATGTATATGCCATTAATTAACTATGTTGAAACTGATCATGTATGCAGGCTAAAAAACCGAAACGGTTTAAACCAACATTACATTTTTCACGTTTACAATTAGTTGAGGAACCTAATTAGCCTTAATTGAAATTTGATGTACATTTTAAAGTTTTTTTGTTTAGTCCATTAGCTTCAAAACTACATAAACGAAAGAAGTTTTATAAAGTTGTCATTTTATATGTTGAGGATTTTTTAGTGATTCAACCAAATGCATTCAAATCCTTGTTAGTCGTATCACCAACAATAACCCAGAATCATTTACAAAGTCATTCAGGTTTTTAACGCGTAATGCGTATACCACCAAATTCTTTTTCATATACTGAAGTATATAACACACAGACTACACAGTTGGCCTAGTGCTTTCAGTGGTCGCCACACCGCTTCCTACTGCGCCAAGTGTTGTGGGTTCAAATCCTACATGGGACAACACTTTGTGTGATCCATAAATTGTTGTTCTAAGTCTGGGTGTACTTTGTGTCCGTTTCATGTATGTTTGTAAAGGTCACCGCGACACAGGAATTTATATTCCTAATGCGGGAGTTGTCTTTTAAAATAAAAAATAAAAAATAAAACAATAATTCTAATGATGTCATACATGCAAACATTGTAATACTTGGCACGAAGGAGTCGACGCACTGTGTACCTGAGTACCTATCCGGACTCAGCTTATTGCCGTCAATCAATCATATCTAGTGCCTACTATAAGCACCTATTTATTTATAAAATAGATAGCAGAGCAGTCTTATAATATTGGTTTTACGCGAACTTTATTCAAAAAGGAGATTATACACAGAGTCGATAAAGTTCTATACATATTTATTCTACACAGTATAAACATTTTAAATTGTGTTTTCACGCTCCAAATACTGAAAAAATTAACTACCAAATTAGCTCAAATTTTGATACGATGTTCTTTAAGAGTATTTTTGTTTGTTTTTTGTATCAACTATGTTCTTTATTTCTCAACTATGCAACCACAATGAAAATGCGCTACAGCGAAGCGTGTAAGGTTACAGCTAGTTTGAATACAAAAGTAAACGGAGCGATGTTCCTCAGCGTTATACTCAAGACAGTGAATAGTTGGGATAAGTATTAGTACCCAGTATATTCTAGGCAAAGCTTCTGCTACATTACTAACATACACTCACATTTTCAAAACTTAATATTATAAAAAAATATGCTTAGGGTACATAACATAGAATACGTACATAAGGATAAGATACAAGTGTTAAATATATTTGCGATTCTTTTAAACAAATATGATTATTTTTTTATAATTTATACTCTTCATAAACAATAAAATCAGCCAAGAGCTATATATTTCAAGCGTCTACCTATTGCCGTTATTAATATCGAGCAAAAACGACCAAAAGAATCTCGTTTGTTGTATGGGAGCCCCTTTAAATACTATTTTATTCTGTTTTATAGTATTTGTAAATTTGAAAATTTCAATTCTCTTACTAACACGGCCTTGTGACACGGACGGATGGACAGCGAAGTTTTAGTAATTGGGTCTCATTATACTTTATGAGTACGGAACCCTAAAAATGAAGTACCGAAATGTATGTACGCATATAGCTTCTGATCGACTGAACAAAATTGGGTAAATTCTTTGTATTTTGTATTAGTTATTGTCTGGACAAGGTTTCTATGGAAGAAAATGAAAAGAAAACTGGTAGTGTTATGTTATATTTTCTTCGTCTGCGACTGTATTCTACTCGTGGAAAGCTAAGGATAAATACTAAAACAAGTCAAAATTTCAAATATGGTGATATGAAATTCACCGGGTCAGCAAGTTAAATGTATAATGTAAATAAATATATTGAAGCAACAAAGTAAGTATGTGTAAGTGTATGTCTAAACCTGCAATAAAGTACGTTTATCAAGGCTACTATCAACGTACGTACATAATGGTAAATTATACGACAGTGCGATGGTAATATAGCGGCAACATCAATTATAACCATGGCAATTTTACTATAAACATTTTATACTTTAATTTTCTAACCATATTATAAAAGAATTTATTGCTTTCAAATACGTTTAGCCATATGCACTTTTATAATACTGGTGAACAGTTCGAACGATTTATTTAATTTGTAAAGATTTCATAGTCGACATTTACATGATTACTGTTGTTACCGTTTAATTTCATTTCTATTTTTTGCAGGTATTTCAGTTGGTTATATGCATACTTTATATCGCAGAGGCTATATAGAATTCTTTATATAAAATATGCTAATTTAAGATGACTGGCGTCCGTTTTAAGGTTTTGCTAACCGATATCTAGAAGAAAGAGATAAGGGGTTTGACGGGCCTCGACTTAAGCTTGTCATGAAACAAGGGTACGAGGGATTATTAAAGACAGGTGAATGGATTAAAGCTTCGAAACTTACATAACATTCATTGATTTGGAAAAGGTTTTCAATAACGAAAATTGACTGTAACGGTGGCGGTTATAAGAGCGGGTTTTTAGGCTATAGGAGCATGAAACAAAACAGCAAGGAGAAATAGATTTTTCTTTTACAAAGAGTGCCAAGAGAGTCCATACTAAAATTGTAAATTCGATAGTAACAATCTGTCTGTCTGTCTGTTGACAGATGATGTTTTCACGGGTAAATAGGCTAATCTTTATCGTGGTAACCGATGCGAGTGGAGATGCGTGCATAAGCTGGCAAACTATTTACAATAAGACCTCTGTTAATCTCATTAGTAAAATTATAGCAGAGGATAGTAATGTTAGATATTGTTGAATAACATTAAAATTTAAAGATCTTTCTTGTCTATAGTGTAGAGGATCGTATTATTACTCTTTGGTTTGATGACAGATGACCTGGCACCAACAATCGGGAGTCATAAGTTTGTTGATGTCCTTTAAGGTGAGAATACGCTCTTTCCTTGAAGGTTTAGGGTTGGGTAAAAAGCCCTTATGTTACAATAAATTTAATTATGTGTACAAAAGTTTTCTAAAAACCACACAATGATGAATTCAAAAATTATTCAGGGAAGAACTAATTGAAACATAGGGAAATACATATTTCGAATGTAATTTTCTTATTTGTTTTCATTTCGTACAATAAAACATTGTTACTTATTGTTAAAGTAAACCAGAACTATCAGGATTACTTGGACATGGCTAAGAGAAAGTTATGTAGAAGAATGTTTAGGTACCTGACATTCCGCATCTCCTACGTAACAGCAGTCACCAGAAACAGAAGTAGGCGACCAAAGGTGCTCCCCACTGATTGCAGCATCACTCCAATCGGGCGTCGAGCGCGGAACTCGCGCTCCACCCCCAGTGTCACCTGTTCGTCTGCAAATGAAAACAAATATTCAGACGTAATTTTTAGTAATTGTAATTATTTTTTATGTAATTTAATTTTTTTACTCTGATTGGCTGTATTCTGTGAAATTCGATAGACTTTGTCGGCAACTAGGCCAGCCGCTATGGTAGCTGTTTAGTACAGTAAACCTAATTTTTGGCTTAATTATATTGATATTACACAACATATATGATACACAAGTATATGTAAAAAAAAAAAATTGTTTTATCACGAATTATGTAGTGCCTAAAAACCCTATTTTTTCGCTATATGCTTGCAGTGAATACTCACTCATCAAGGTCTCACTTTAAAAAAGCTATCACTTCAGGCAAACAGTTCTGCACTGCTAACTTTTAACTATTTTTTCAAAAAAAAAATAAGAGTCTACCTCTATATATATACATATATATGGTGATTATTCTATTTACTCAAAAGTTAATGTGATATGGCTGGAGAAAAGTACTATAATGCGCGCTATTTACTGTTACGATAACATTGAGTCCATATATTTTAGTAATGAAAATTAATGTCATTATTAATATATTTTCCCATAAATTGTTTATTATAGAACATCCATAAAAAGTATAAAATACGGTATCGTTCTATGTTTCCAGATATAATACAATTATTATTATAGAGATTTGGCGCCAAATTCTCATCGCCCACATAAATGTCGTCTGACGTTCACAAATAGATGACGTAAGAAAAGTAGTAGTATACACAAAGTCAAATATTAGTTAATGGTCGAATAAACTTACTTTTAGGATAAGAAATCTTAGAGTCACTTTACTTACATATGCAATAAATTAAGACCATAATATAACTGATCACGTTACGGGTTAATAGACAGGGCTTTCTTTTCATTAAGAGATGTTGTGTGTATTCGACTCGTCCCATACTATGTAAATTGGTGAAAACCCGAATTGAACTCATTATTACGTGGAAAAGTACTTGTACGAGGTTTATCTCGGAATTTATTTTTTTACTACTATTATTTATAGATGCCATGTGTGGGTTTGTTAATGACATTGAGTTTGTTCAACAAAATTTTGATAACTGTTAGAGATAGAACGTAGAGTAATAGAGTGATCATTGTTCTGATACTCATAGCTGTTCACGGATTGATTGCCAAGAGCTTCGACCAACACCTTAAGATCAAGTGTCTGATGCAGAAAGCAGTCCTTCTTGAGTTGGCTCGTATTGAGAGGGGTTACTGTCTTTGGAGCCTTAACCACTGGTTTCTTGGTCCCTGTACCCGTAGTCGGTAATCTACTATTTTTAAAAAAAAATAAATACATTTGGTTTTATAAGTACATTTAAAAATGTAGTGAATTTGTTATATAAATTTAATAAAGATAACAATAAAAATAACTCCTTATTTTCTAAAAATTTTAACAGTTTCATTATTATGTACTTATTTCTCTCTCTTTATCAGTCTCTTTATAGTAAGTATTTATAACACGATTCGTTATAAATTGTAACGTTTTTCTCAGTTATGACCACTAATGCTCAAGCTTAGATATAAGTTGTGTTATAAATGCTAGGGTTGCCTCTAATTGACACAAAAATGTATTATTTAAGCCAAGCCGAGTTGTATAGTGCTTATAAGATATTTTACTAAACAGAATAATATAAAATAAAAAGTAATGTGAAGATACGAAGGAGAAGATAAGAATGCTTTATGATACTGCTGTGTTTCAGGTGAAATTGTATTCAGATATAAGTATTAGCAAATATTAATTATTATTAATGAAGTAGGGGAGCCCAATAGGGGATTGCGGAATCTACGGAAACGAATCATAATGGAAGGATTGGAAGCTTATTTTTTGTTAAGTGCTTTTACCGCATGTGTGAATATTTGGCAACCAGTTCGTATAATTGAAAAATAAATCAATAAAAAAACTCAAACTCGTCAAGTTACGGTCAGGAGCCGAAGAGTTTGCATTTCATTAGTCTGATTTATTTGAGCATGATGCAAGGTAGGTTAACGAATCCACAAAAAAGACCACTCAACATTTTCGAACGCGGTCTATTTTCTTTTCGTTTGAGAGAAATAATTTAAGAACAATGAAAAATCTTCATTCAGCGGTTTTTTGCCATTTCAGGGACGTTTAGGTCAATTTTCGAAATTTAGTATTCAAATAATATTGGATAAATCTGCAATCGCGCGTAATTTTTTTTTCATTACTTTATGCACAAAAATACGCATCGACGGACTTAATATCTAAGGCATTCTCTACTAGTAAAACGATAGGGCGATGCAGAGAAAGTATGAGGTAGGTGCAATTATGGGGAAGTACGAAATATTTTATCTACACTACACATACATACCTACATCCACTTATAACTTATATTTCAGATTAAGTGCCCCGATAGACCTCGTTCTGTTAACATAAATGTTTTAATTTACTCTATGGTTTGTGTGGGAAAATAAAAATGTTGTTTTTAGCATTTTCCTTTCATTTTTTACGTTTTTCTTTCGCTCCATAGAAACCTCTAGAATATTTTCGTTAAGGTAAAAGTAATTAAACAAAAATATTTAGAAAATCTGAATTTTGGTCAAGTTGTGCTCGATTTTGTGCTTTGCAACCCATAGGGTGATTTATTCTTACTAATATAGATAGATAAATATTTGTTATAATTATTATGATGTATTAAGTCGTTTGTCAATTTTAAATTAGTTTTTAGTGAGGGCTTTTGTAAGGTGGCACTAAAAAAAGGTGATGTATTAATATCATTTCTAATAAAGAAATTTCTAATCTCTGTGCTAACTACCGTGTCACACTAGTTTGTTATTTAAGTCCTACACTCTGATGTTTCAGAAGTAAATCCTAATAATGGATAACCACTACGTAGCCCTATGAAAATAATTCCGTACCTGTTCAATATCTAAAGATTTTTTAAAATAAATCTATCATAAAGTGACATGTTTCATGTTTGTAGAACATATCAAAGATTTAAATAAACTTGGATTTAGGTTATAATGAAGTCATGCTTATAAGGTTCAGTAATGGTTCTATAGGTCACATTTCTAATTCTATTAAATCAAATTCAGGTAAGCAATAAATCTTCGGTTTACTATGCAATTCCTAATCAGACAGAAGAAGACGACAGAATGTACAGAATGGTTTAACCGATTTGTTTATATTTCTTATATGCTCTTAATGCATTGAATAGGTATGAATGATAAAGGCATTTACCTAAAATTTCTTCTTTTAACATTGAATTTTTACCATGGAAATGAGGCACAACTTAAAAATTATGATGTCAGATATTTACTAAAAAGAGTATAGATTAAAAGCCTTCCAAGTAAGCTTAAAAATTCATGAACAAAAAAATATATATTTGTCAATTGAAATTTGAGGTATATATTTTCGTCTGTGAATGTTAGCTTTTTTTTACATTTTATGAATATTATTTTTGGTATCGCTCAGTTAGTGTCGGAGTTGATTAAGATCAACAACGTGAGTCGAGAATCGTCTAACATATATGATTATAGTTATATTTGGACAACTAGTTTCAGTATCTAACTATAATTGAAATTCCTACTTTTACTTTCTTGAAATATGTAACACAAAAGCAAGACATGGATTGTAATGACATCTAATATCTTTAATCGAGCAGTTCTTATATAAATATACAAATGTAATCTAAATCTCGAAAACGTCTCCAACAATTTTCATGAAATTTAGTATGCAGGAGGTTTCAAGGACAATCAATCGATTTAGCTTGGATTCATTTTTAGTAAATGTACCAAAATAAAAAAAAGATACCGAACAAAGCTTGGTCATTCAGATTATACTCATACGAAGTAATATTGATAAACTGTTAAGTAATTCATACCTTTCGAATAAGTCCCGTGGTATGTACCAGGTGGCGGTGTGCGAGGGAATTTCCAATAATTCTCCTTCCATATTCATTGTTAAGTCTCTTGTCGCTTTTGGCAGTTTCCCATTATGTCACAAACCTTCAGCTCTTACTTATAAATATATAAGCTTTTCGCAAAATACTTGATGAAGCTGTTTATATTTATTGGTAATACGGGCCTAAAACTTAACCTTATTAATGGACTAAAATAAATAACATTTTAAAGAAAACTTAAATCGAATATGCAATTGAGAAAATAATGGTAATGAGTTCAAAAATAAATAAGTGAAAAAAAATAGAAGGATAAGTTTTTTTGATATTAAGCCAAAATAGTGTTAAAATATTAATATTTTAAATTAAATAAATTTCGATGGAGGCGCTCATAGCCCAGTTGCACCCGGTGATTAGAAACAATCACCGAGGGTAAGCAACGATGGCGCGGTCAGTACCTGGATGGGTGACCGCTAGTGGCATGTTACCATGAGCGTCTCCGTGATTCGGAGGTCATGTTAAGCAGTCGGTCCCGGTTGTTATCATACGATAACAGTCGTGAAGCTTAGTTGGAGGCCTTCGGGCGGCTTAAAAACATCCAACGGCAAGATTTACGTAGCCACAACGTATTCTTGCCAGTCCCCAACCCGCACTTGGCCAGCGTGGGGATGTATGGCTTTAACCCTCTCCTGAGAGGAGACCCCTCCTTTTCTAATGGGTTTCATACTACTGTTATTTTTTTTTTGGTTTAAAAAATTATCGACCTTGGTCTATAAGTCTAATCAGATGGAATGTTTCTAAAGCTGAATTTCAATCGAACGAAATACGACGAAATTTAAGCGAGTTATTAAGTGTGCGTAGAAAATTGAAAATAAAATTGATAACATTTCAGCATCATTTCAGACTCGATAAGGTAAGTTGATATGTCTTCAGTAAATTTCTAAAAGTGCGAGAGTTTTTTTCTTAAGGTTAGAATATTCTGATATCATTCGATAAATAGAAATTACATACTTTGTTTCAACAGTTTAGAGAGGTAGAACTATAGGATAGTGCCATATTTTTACCCGGCTACGGGGAAACAGAAAGGATAATATTTTTCGTAGTTTATGTATGTTAGAAGTTTCACAGTAGTGCTTAAACTACTCAACTGATTTTATGAACGAGGCGCAATAGATTAGAAATAATAGCCCGAGCGTCATAGGCTTTATAAATTTTATGAAAAAAAAATTCCATAGTCGGGTTATAAGTTCTCAATACTTTTTCTTGGTCAGTAAAATTAAAACTGTGTAGGTTAATTAAATTATTTTTTTGACACAGTGTAAGTCTACTGCATCATGATCAATAAGATTATTAGAGTTGTCAAGAAGCGAAATACATGTACATGCTATGTATAATTAAAAAATAAATGTTTTCTAAAACAGTAGTATAAATGTCGTTCAGTTTTAAGTTGCACAGTGTTTGCGTTTTCCTGCCCATTTTTACTTACGGTCTGTTAGAACTTCTCTGACGTCATAACAAAAACATTTAAGAGAGCAATCTTCTTACTCATAACCATTGCTTAACTTTGAGCAAAGATTTTGTATTAATTATCAACTTTAAGGCTGTAAATTTGAAATATGGAAATAACACAGACCCGTTGCTTAAGGTTAAATAAAGTTTGATAGTCTAAGTGCCGGTGAAGTTCGATTTACACCCAACTGATAACTTGATCAAACTATTTTTAGTGCATAATTAATAAACATGTCTATGATGGTTTGCCTATCCCAAAACTGTCATTAATTTCTTTTTTTAATAATAATTTTTAATGATATTCTTTTTTTCTCAGTCAAGACTATACCATTACTCATAAATAGCCTTTATTTTGCTATCAATTAGCTCGGTGTATTCATCTATATTAATTTACCTGTTGATACCGGTTGCCAGGAAGATATATAGAAATAAGGAAGCCTATTTAGGCATATTCTTTACTTAGAAAATTAACATTTGGGACTAAAGTTAGTTGGCCATCAATAGAATGAAAGGGATGAAAAAATGTGTCAAAAATTGTTTTCGAAAGGCAAGCCGTCATAGATATATTCATAAAAACCAATTTACGACTTCAAAATAAAAACGTTTCTGGATATTAGATGGGTGTAAGCCGATCTTCACCGGTTCTTGTACTATTAGAAGAAGGAAGTAACTAATAGTGATGAAAACTTAGAAATATATCACTTGACTTCAAGAAGTTGGGTTAAATACTAAAAATAACAATTCTATCTTCATTCCTTGTATGCTCCTAAGTTTTGCCATGTTGCTGAATACGATCCATTATAATAACTTTTTTAAAACTTTATTTCAATAAACTAAATTATCTTTGACAACAATTTATGACAGTTGTCATTAGTTCCATTAAAAAGTTGATGACGATATTTATAGCTCATAACTTGTAAAGAAACTCCTTAGCGGTCTATTTGTTTTAGAAACCTGAAGACCACACACCTATATACAATTAAAGAAAATTGAAGTGTCTGTTTGTAATTTTAAGTAAACAGCTTTCCACTGAATTCATAATTATAAAAGTAAGGACGTTCCTTACATAAGTAACACATTTTCAAAATTTTTGAAAATCAGTCTATTTATACCGGCTAATCTTCGGAACGGCTGAACCGATTTAGACAGGACTTTCACTAATAGTTGACTGATGATATGAGAAGCAACTTAGGCTACTTTAACTTTGGCTTCACTACTACATTTACAAGAACATCGCAGGGCGCAGCTGGTTAATAAATAAGCGCCTTCTATAATATCGTCAGAAAATCAAGTTTGAGAAACTTTTAAATAAAAAGATTAAAGTATTCCAAAAAGTTTTCTTGAAATAACAATCGACCCTGTAGGGCTAAGGGATCTTTTGGAAAACACCTCACGAACCAATAACATAGCTTGTCTCTTCATTTTCACAGTAAAGTTGCGTCGAAAATGGAGAGGGTGAGTAATTGTGCCCCATGAACGATTCAACGCATTCCGCCGACAATTCAGGTAAAAAGAGCGGAAAATATACAAAGGAATTGTTTGAGTACTAATCTTTTGCTTTAACATCAGTTAAAGCGTGCAACTCAATAGAGGTAACAAAATATAAAATTATGGAATAAATATGTGGAATTTTGGAAGAAAACAATTACTGATGTTTGCATTTTTGTAATTTATAAACTCTAAGCTTCAAAAACTTATTACTGACGAACAAATCAAACAGCGAATTATGATACTTACAAAGGATTTCTCTTAAGAATTGGGAATGCATGAAAGAGAACAGATAGCTATTTAAAAAGAAATATTTTTAACATTAACAATTCCCACCCAGATATAAAATACTTAGTTGAAAATAATAATACGAGTATTGTTCGAGGTGTAAGTAACTTGTATTGTGTAATGATAACATTTGATGCAGCGTAGACAACCTATGGTATTGAGAAAGACCAGAAAAACGAGGAATATAGTTCGAATAAATACAGAGAATAATAATCTTCTGTAGATATGTTAGTGTAACATTTGAGAGGAAATTTGTTGCATATTATGTATCATACAGTCATTATTTCAGTATTATTGACATTAATAATATTTCTAATCCACAAACGTGCTTTTGCTTTAAAACATTACTGTTGGTTTCCTTTTACGAGACGGTTTACAGAATGATTTCTTTTATTTTTATAGCTCTTAGTGATATCGCTAGCTTTTCTATAGGGATTGTTTCGGTATACAAAATAAAACCTATGCTAGTTTTGAAATTCTAATTAAAAGAAAAACTTAACACCAATTGGCCAATGATGCTATTGGTACTTTTTTTTAGATAGTTGTGACAACATTGTTGGCGTTATTATTTACGGTGATTGGTACTACCTTAACTTTTGTGGGTTCAAATCCTACAAAATATGATACTTTCTGTTATCTATATATAGTTATTCTGAACCTGCGTTTTGTTTGTATCTATTTAATGTATGTTTGTAAATTCCCCCGTGTTACAATTTTTTTTTTATGGGTAAACGGTCAAACGAAGAGACGTATCGCCTGATGGTAAGCGATTACCGCCGCCCATGGACATCTGCAACAACAAAGACGTCACAGGTGCGTTGCCGGCCTTTGGGGGATGGGGAGGAGAATAGGGATGGGAAGAGGGGTGGGGGTATGGGCATCCGGTATCCTCACTCACTCGGTGAATACAGCGCAAGCGCTATTTCACACCGGTTTTCTGTGAGGCCGGGGTATCACTCCGGTCGAGCCTGCCCATTCATACCGAAGTGTAGCTCTCCCATGGTAATATTTATAGATAGTGCAGGAGTTATTTAAAAAAATTGTATACTATATTATGTAGATGATTAAACAAAATATATGTTCTCTTTGTCCATGTTATTGCCACATCTACATAATTAAATATTGAATTCAGTCTGTCCCTTCAAGTTGTATAGTGGCTAGATACATTGAGAGGTACTAAACCCGAGAGACTACATTGCGACGGTTACCTTCATTTAAAAATTTATTACAACCCCATAACTGAAATATATAGGAATGACCGTCGTTTTCACACTATATTGGATTCCCGAACGTCCACTATTCTAGGCTGTCACCGGCCAGTGTTTACCCAGCTGAATATTTTAAAGATCTTTTACTGAAGCACTTAAATATTGTACAAATAAATTTTAAACCAGATAAAAAGTTTTGAAGTTTCCTAGACATCAGTCGGATTATATTAACTGATACGTTATCCTGGGCACACATACAAACACATTTTTTATATCCTAGCTGAAAAATGACTACTCTGCCTGATGGAAAGCATAAACCGAAATGGTGGTCACCATTCTAAATGCGAATAAGGACAACACCCCACATAATATAAAAAGTAATATATAACGACATTTTAAGTCGTTAAAAAAAAAACTACTCTTGGTATTCATTAGTGCCTATGTCTCAAGAAACCTTATTGTACGCTAAAAATGATTGGCTGTTTTTTGTTATATAGAACTTAGAGTTTTTTAAATTCAATTTAAATGAAAAGAATACTGTCAATTTTCTGCGTTCTTCTTCAGTCGAATATTACCAGTCACTCAATACACATGAAAATAGAATAAAAATTCTTAAAATAGTGTCGATCGTTATAAAATTTTTAAAGTAATGTTTTTCTTTACCCTGCTACAATAAAATTGTGCGAATTGTGAATATTACGTTTTAATTAACTCGAAAAGAAGATTTCAAGGTTCAAGCTCCAATTTGTCTATAACCAAGTCTAATAAGATGGATTGTGCATTCTGTAAACGTACGATGGAGGGCTGTGCGTCCATCAAGTGTAGTCTGTGCGAGTCGCAGTATCATCTGGAGTGTGTGAGTAGCGAGCACCTGGTGCCGAATACAAACAGCTGGCGGTGCTGCAGATGCGAGTCGCTCGCCGCAGCGGCACCCCCCACGATCGACACGTCCGTTACAGTTTAATGTTAAGTTTCTAGTAAATTTATTGTGAAATCCGTAATTAGGATATCGGAAATAAATGTTGTAATTTAAGGTGCCGTTTTATTATTAGCGCCATATGTAATTTCTGCTTACATACTTATTTGGTATATGAACTCTATTTATTTTAAATGGACGTCGGAATATATTGCTACAGTAGAATTTTAGGTAGAACTGGTTCTACTAACAATAAATGTCAGCATGACTGAATTTAATTTCTGGGGTAATTGATGTATCAGACAGCAAGCTCGTGTGGGTAGAGCTCTTGATGTTACAATGGACTTTGTTTAACTTTGATTTTGTTATGGAACCGTTAAAAGGGGAATAGATTTCATCCATTTTATCGTTTTTATGTTTATCATTATTCCGGTATCTATAGTACAGGCAAAATAAATAGTACAATATGTAGTATAGCACAGTCGGCACATTCGGTGCAGAAAGTACAAAACTCAAAATGAGCAAGCAAACGCAAAATGAACACCACATGCATTTTTTTTAAAATTTTAAGGGGAACAATTCTTTCCATTATTTTTGAGAAATTAACCGTTTACGCAGCGCACGCAATCATCATTGATACTCTGCTCCTATTAGTCACAGCGAGATAATATAGCTATAGCCTTTATCGATAACAGGGCTATTAAATTTTTCTAATCGGGCTATGATTTCCTGAGAACAGGGCGTTCAATCAAACAAACAAGCTCTTCAGCTTGATAATAGGATATGTATGAATTAGATAGCCACATAAACAATCTTTCCAAACCACCACGTTTACAATCATTTGATAGAATTGACACTATTAGAATTGGTAAATGTATTGTAATTTTGATTCCATCATGTAGATAAAGAATATATGAGCGTCAATCCACGATACAAAATCAGCACATCAGCAGTTATTATTATCTCGTCAAATCATGGTCAATTTTCAAAAGCTAATTTTATGGCAATGGGTATGCGACTATCATTAATTTCTTTGTTTAAATGTGGAACATTGAAATATTTTTACTTACTGCAAACTTCTATGACAATTGGATTAATGTATGTTCAACCTGCATAAAGCATGTGTAATTAGTACGTATTATTGGACTTCTAAACTTGATAGTAGTTGAACGAAAGTCGACTTTGAGAAGGCTGGGAAATCAGACTGGTGCTATATAAGTTAATCGCGTATAATAAATATTACACTACAATGGCGCTTGTCGCTCTAATACAAAAAACAAAACACGACTATTTGTAAATTGAAGGAGACGAAACAATAGCGCGATGGAATTCGATCTTGACGCAGTCTATCGCGGGCCACTGTAACATTTAAAATTTAATAAGGTTATATAATAATGATTGCGCTACAGTTTAATGGGCTTACAAATACTTGTACAGTAGTTGAACAATCGGGAATCAACACTATGTAGAACGAGATTATAAAGAAAAAAGTGATTATTTTGGTAACTCGAAAAATTAAATGTAATAAACAATTTTACAGCTTTTATTAATGCATCTTTGACCTTGTCCCTTAGTGCCAAAATCGGACCCGTTTCAATATTGTTCCAGACGAAAGGTTTGGAGGAAAAAAATTAATCGAGAACCTCTGCCTATTTTGAAATCGGTTAAAAAGTTGAACTATTAACTTTGAGCATTTTTTTTATTATTTATCAGGACTAAGGAAATCATAGATCTTATTTCTTTTCATCCCTCTATATTTAGGCTATTGTCTTAACAACAACCCATAATGTCCCACTGCTGGGCTCGGGTCTCCTCTCAGGAGAGGGTTAAGGCCATACGTCCCCACGCTGGCCAAGTGCGGGTTGCTATTGTCTTGTTATCACTAAATTATTAAAATGAAACTTAAATCTACAACGCATGCATGCACACACAAAATGTACAAAACGACTTAAGCACTTTTGTAAATCAGCGAACTTATTGCCTAAGGTATTCTATATCAACCAATCTTTGGTTGCTGTGAAAATCTTATGAGGTAGGCGCACATAGGTTACGTATTAAAACAACTAAAGCGTACATTACAAAGCATTGCATACATAATTTTATACACCAATACAACAAATAACAAAACGCTATAAACACGTAAGCAGTAGTTTACTTATAAAATATATTTTTATGGAATAGGGAGCAAACGAGCAGACGTATCGCTTGATGGTAAGCGATTAGCGATGCCCATGGACACTCATTACTGGCTTTAGGGGACGGGGAGCAGGGTTGGGGTATGGGCCTCCCGTATCCTCACTCAGTCTAACCCAGCACTATTATAAGTTCTATTATAAGGAACGAGTGTAATCTTTAATAGGTTTTAAACCGTAACCTGTGTTTCATTCGATTTAATAAAAAGTCTATCATAACAATAATTGAACTAAAAGAGTTCTTGTTAGACTTGATACAACACTAATTGAGAATATGAAGCCAAATCAAATACTTTTAATAACAAAAAAAAATGTTTTTATACATTTTAGGTCTCCATAAGATCTCGGGCCAACTTACTGATGAATGTAGTGAGATACGTGTGCACTTGTTTATGAATTTATATAAATTATTCAAAATACATACAAATATTATCATGGATATTCATTTCGACCATTATAATTCTGAGTAGCTTGGTCGAGAGACGTGACAATATTATTTCTAAAACAATATTATATATACATACAATTAGAAAACAACAAAAATACACTTCAAAGAATGTACAATAGTTGTTGTATGTTAAATAGTTAAATGCTATCTATTAATATTAAATAACACTTGTACAGTATTTTTATTTAAAATCCACATTTTTTTAGCCTACATTGTATTAAGAAGTGTAAGGTAATAGGCTAATGAGTATTTATTTATTAAGAAATATATGAGAAGGTATGTTTATCAACAGTCTAGTTAGCTTGATATAGTATGCCTACTACTTGTTAGGAATCAGATCGCCTTGTGTAAGATGTGTAGTGTTTATTAAGTTTGTATCAATTTTGTAAGACTATTTCAAGTAGCAATAAATTAAAAAAAGAACACCTTAAAATATTAATGATCTTACTGGAACAGCACTGAATATTATGTGGACAGAGATTTTACATGTTTAAGCTTGTGTATATTTCTAAAACCAAATGATTCAGCACCGATCAAGTTCTTTAGATACAATATACAACCTGTGTGAAACATTATTTTTATTATTTTGTAAGGTCACTTATGTTCCTTATTTTCGTCAAAATGAAACTAATGTGCCACAACAGAAAACTTGGCACTTGATCACTGGTATTGGTAGTTATCTACGTACTTGTATTTGCTGTTACGTCTGTCGTCATATATTACGAGTAAAAATTAAAACTCACCGTTCAATAGAATCCTTTAACATATTGGAGTACACAAACTCCATTTGACAACCATAATATTAAATCATATTAAGATTACACAGAAACGCTGCGTTTAAACACAAACTAAATATAACCTAAGAATTATCTTTAAACAAAAAAATTGGCTATTCAGCATACAATTATTACGGCAATATCGATGTTCACGGCTATTTATTTTGTCCACGTATCATGCAATTATATCGATGACCTTGATTGTAAACAATAATGGTGGAAACAATGACTCCTTTGTGAAACAACAGCACTTTAAACCAAAGCCAATTAGTTTACCTTTCAGATACTTTGATCCAAAATTCTTTTGGAAAGAATAGAGCTTTATTACTAATTTAGTACCGATACTTATAAATCGTTGAATATTAGATTTATAGCTTCTCATACTCATAAGAGGTTGCAATATACAATGAAAAATGTTTTGTAATAATTTTTTTCTTGTACGAATTTACATGGTTCTTTCAAGTATTTTCGCAAATTGAATTAGCAGGTAATTGATCATCCAATTTCGATATTTTACAGCTAGTGGGTAGTGTGGCTTTATTGCTATGGTAGTGAGATATTAGAATTTCGATATTAATAGTAAATATAAAATATATCACCTATCATTTAATATGCATAATACCTAAATATAATACTTGCTGAACCACGCAACTTCCTCTGCATCTCTTCACTTATGCTCGGCTCTTATTGGTCTAAGCGAGATACTAGCTATCCTATCTTAGGCACGCCAGTAAAATACACTTAAAAAAATGAAAATCGGTTGAATAGTTTCGGAGTTCATCGTGAGCAGCAGGTATAAAATGAAATCGCTTTCACTGTCTATGCGCTTAGATTCGCTTTTAATTTATTCAACGGATTTTAATGTAATTTTCAGCAATAAATAGAGTATAGATAGAGTATTTCAAGCGGAAGGTTTATATGTGTCACACATGCAAAGAAATTTCGAGATTTTCAAAGATTAACGTGCGATATTGCACCGGATCGCGAGTTTTAATTAAATATTTCTAAATTGTCAGCATTTTTTTAGCCCAAGCCTTATTTTACTTACGCACTGCAGCTAGGTATATCAATAAATTTTAAATATTTTAAATGGAATACACAACAGTTTTTCGAGCGATATGCATTTCAGTATTCATTCAATCTCTTTGCAACAAGGAAAAAAAATTGTTAAACTTATTACATAAATTGAAATATTTAAAGTAAGTTGGACAGATAACAACAATACAAGAATAAAAAAAATATGCTAACCTGTTCTTCGACTGAATTTATTTATACCATAATATCCATACCGAACCACTATAACCCAATTTATCTGATCAGTATTCGCACAAACTACTCTCTGTAAAACTCGCGCCAAATACCTTTACCCTGGAGAGAGTACTCGCAGTTCATCACAAAAAATACGAATATCAGCATAGCTAAACAAATTTTGCTAGTAATTGCTGACTAATCAGTAGAAACATCAAACGCAGTATTCATATGCAAATTAAAGAATAACTAATTATTATGCAAATGGGCCTTACTAACTGAGAAGTCAAAGAGTTTTTTGACAAAATAAGGTTAGCATAGCATGTTCTGTATTCAATAGATAATACATATATAGCTAGCGAATACACAAACAATTTAAAAAAAATCGAGAAACGAAGAAGCTACATTTAACTTTCAGTCGAATACAGCAGCCGTCCCGTATCGCCGTAATTGTTTGAATTACTTGTAGAAGGAATAGAAGAAAAAGACATTTTAAGGCAGTATTTGCGATATTTAGATGAGAAAATTATGCAGAAACGGTACTGTTCGTCACCGCAAATGTACCCGCTACGCCACCGCGCCGCCGCGCCGTTTGTCTTTCAGAAACCCCTCATTAATTCCAAGATTATCCGTCATTTGCCTAAGGCTGCTTAGCGTGGGTATGATATAACAACACCTTTATTTATTATTTCAACTAGCCATGTCACTCTCTTGATGAATATCTTGGTAAGTAGGATATTAATTAGATCATATAAATTTATATTATGTGGGTTTCGGGACCAGTCAATAGAATTAATTAAAAGTATGTATCAAGAAACCCTTTTTTTTTAAATTGGAATGAATGTTCAAGCTGCATATTCATTTCCTTTCAGCTACCACTTTCAGTCGACAAACTTTCAGACTGAAGGCTCTTTTAATTACCACATTCATTAAATTAATTATTTTGTATGATATTACTTCATTATTTGATACGAGTTTGTGCCCGCGGCCCCGCCCGCGTATATGTCAGTTATCGCGGCAAATAGTAGCCTATGTGTTATTCTGATGTATAAGCTATATTACTGCAAAGTTTCATCGTAATCCGTTTAGTTATTTTTGTGTAAAACAGTAACAAACTACCTGACAAACTTTCACATTTATAATATTAGTAGAATTATTCATAATTTGAAACAATGAGATGGCATTGTGGTATTATCCACTAAAGTAGGCCGCAGTGGCTGGAGCACCATTAATTTATGAGAAAGAAAAAAAATTACAATTTCGTTAGGAACGTTGTTTATAATGAGGAGTACATTTATGAGCCTAACTTTTTACTTACTGAATACACGTAATTTATTTTTCTGCAAAAAAATTTGTTCACTTGGGACATAACGACACTCATTTATAATAAGTAGGGATCACTGGTCATATTTTAACCGTTTTAAATGTCCTGTTATATTTTCTGAGTAATAGGTCTAAAATGTTATTATTATAGTTAAGGAATCTGGGTTTCTAGTAGGCCCGTCACAGTTGCTACTCAGTGGGTTAAGGAGAAAAAAAATTATTACGGGGTTAAAAAGCAATGACAAATAGGGAAACATTAGGTATAAATATAATTAAAGATGATGATTTTTTTTGTCTTAAAATATACTCATACACTTTTAGAGTTTAGTCCTTACATCCTATAACTGGATTTCCTGTGTCAATGTGTCTAGTCTCTTTTAGTCCAATTGTCTTTCGAAACACAAGTAAGTAAGTAAAGAATAAATAAACACAGAAAATAAAATAAACCAAATATAGAAATGCTGAACATATATCAAATGTGCAACACAAGCACACACACACACTCAATTTTTCACACAAACATACACACACACGTGTGTGCGTATGTTCGTGTATGTGATTGTAAATATGTGACTAATGAATAATATCGTTCTTTATTTTTGGCCTTCATAGAACTAGGGTATTCTTTGTACTTATTCGTTTCTGGAAACTTCTTAGTTATTGATATTACTATAACAATGCTATTTAAATGATCACATAGTCTAATAATCTCTTTAAATAATCAAAAGTCTCAGAGCATACTTTAAACAATAAGCACTAAAATGAAATATTATTATTTATTATAAAACATTTATCTGTAATAAATACATTCACGATTTCTGCAGCGATATAGTTATGACTGCAATTCATGCTCTATTAATTCTTTTTATACATTTTTTTTGGTTTATGTTTTTAAAATGTAATGTACGTTTTATACCATTGTTATAAACAGTGTTATGGTTGCTTTTAGGCAAAATGCCCGAGCAATATTGTCTTCACTGTCAAACTTGATGCACGAACTTTAAAATGTAAAGTGAAACAATTAAGAAAAGTTCATGAATAAAGCTATGTGATATATCAGGCGCTAATAAAATAAAAATCTTAGTTGAAAGTACAGATACTTTCTTCTTGATTCTTATCAACTTGAAGTTACCTAGCCTAGTCTTCTAATGAAAATAAATAAATTTATGTCACAGTGTTTGTGGTCACACTTCTTCGAAACTTGTGACGTGTGTAAAGTATTTTTACACTTCTACTCACTACCGAGGAGACGCCTACATCACGCAGGACTGTTAAAGCCTGTGATGTGACGTGATGTGATATAACTCACCGCTACTCTCTTTTTTATTGTTGATTCAGGTTCAATTACTTTGATAACTTATACGATGCAACAACGTTTGCCTCAGCTGGTTTTCATTACAACAAAAAGTGATACATCCTTAACTAGTTGTTGTTTTTTTTCTGAACAAATAATATATACATACTAGTTTATGCCTGCAGTTCCGCCCGCGTATGTGTCGGTTATCGCGACAAATAGTAGCCTATGTGTTATTCTGATGTAACAGCTATATTACTGAAAAGTTCCAAATCCAAAAAAATCCAAATCCGTTCAGTAGTTTTTGCGTGAAAGAGTAAGAAACATCCTCACAAACTTTCACATTTATAATATTAGTATAGATTAAGAGAATATTCTTTTTATTACCACGCGTAACATTATATACCTATAGCAAGGAAATCATGACTCACGACGTGTTTATTTTATAACTCGCGGCATAATAGCGTCGGAATGATATTCGCAATCAAGCTGATGGAGCGTCAGAAAATATTTTCTTTTCTTTATCCAATTGCCGGGAAACCCAAAAGCAGGGTTATGTAATAGATAGATAGGTACATCCGAACATATGTATAGGAGTAAACATTAAAGAAACCAATCTTAATAGTTCATTAAAATGTTGAATATTTGGGTTTAGCGTGCTTTTCTCAGAGGATAAAATTTTTATTTTTTTGATATGAAGAAGATGTTGGGGGTGCAAAATGATTTTTATGGTTTGGTTACCAAAATAAAGGTCTGACAAAAAAAAATGTGGCCAATCGAATTATATATATACAACTTTTGTCCAACAACTTTTAGTAGTAGAACCAAAAATACCAACGTTGTAAGCGAAAATCTATGAGAATTTTCTAAAAACAATTCTATTTGTCGCTATAGCTTTTTTCTAATCATTTTACCAATAAATGACAATATATTGTTTTTATAGCAGAGTTTTTAAGGAACAATTCTCACTATATTTTTTTCAATTTCATTCATTCTTTAATATTTTACCCGAAGCAAACATTATTTTTCTGTATTCATAACTATACATAAATATTAATGATTTACGTTTATTTTCAATTATTTTTATTTTTTTATTTTGATATTTTTTTATTAATAATATAATATTGTTAGTTCTTATTATTGACTCTTTTCCCCACCACCTGCGAGGCAGAGTCTAAATGACATAATTACTCTTGTCCTCGAGACATGCAAGAAAAATGCAACCCCAAATGTAACTTTTCAATGGACTATAATTCTTTTTAGCTTATCTCAAACACCTTAATGACAAATATGGGTCAAAGTCAGTCTTCTTGACGTCAAGAGTCTAGGCAACAACTAAGCCAATTTTATAGTCTTTACCACTAAAACCTATTTATGTCACAACAGTTATTTACTAAATTTTAGTATCAATTATTTCACTGCATATTGTAACTAAGAGCAGAATCGTGTATGTACAAAAGTAATTCCAAAAAATACATAAAACACTAGATGTTGTCTGTCACGCCACACTGTGGCGTACATCAAACAACATAACATTTCTAAACGTATACAGATCTATTTAAGGAATATTACTCCTGTAATATTTTTTAGTCCAATATTAGAAGCTCAGTTATGCACATTTATAACGAGTAACGGGATCTTCAAGTTCCCTTATTTACGGAGAAATTTAATTAAATTAATTCCCTATAGGGTCTACGGTTACATAAAGGCCTAACCTTGCAAGACAGGTAAGTATGCAAGCCGGTTGAGGTGAGCTGACGCCAAGTTGGAACCGGTTTACCTACACTCAGTAATTATTAGCACACTTAAGATTGTAATGTCATTGTCGACTCGATATTGTAGTCATTGTATTTGAATGATGCAAGAGTACTTTTAGCTTTAAATAATTTTTTATCCGCTTATTGATACCACACCAGTCCCGAACTATTGAGATATTTAGCATTTGTATGATAATGCGTTAATGTATAAAAAGAAGCAATTGGTTTGTCTCATAACATCTGTTATGATAACATAATAGTATGAATGTACAGAACAAAAATAATTTTATACAGGGAAATCGGAGTCGAGTGACTAATAAAGTTGAATTTTACCATACTCAACTCTATCCAAAGTTTTAGATAATATATTGCCTATAATAAATAATAATGTACCTAACAAAGGCATCAATGTTCTATTGTTAGGGAAAAGGGAAGGAAACCGTCATACCTTAATATCCTATAAGCTTATATTTTTATGTTTTATTTCAGTTCTATTTACAAATCTTATATTTCCTAAATCTGACATTAAGTAACTGTCATTACTCGAAGTAAAGGAATAAATTGTAATTTATTGATCATGATTTATGGTTGTTTGAGCTTTGAGACTGCTTTCCATTAAAATAATATGTTATTAATTTCACAAATCTCAAAGCATAAATTGTCTGTTTGTTAGTAGCCGGTGTAGTCGGTACAAACAAGAAGACAAATTCTCTGAAACGACTACCCAGATTTTGACGTGAATTTCGTTGGTAGATGTTGTAGAGCTGAGTTATAAAGAATCAATATGCTGTGTGAAGAATCAATTCTCAAATTGATGAATTCACGTTTATTCTAACTAAAAATTGATGGTTAAAGTGACAAAGCGTTCTTTATTTTGTTTCAAATAGAATATTTCAGTTCAAAACATTATTTACTCGTATATTTAAAATCGGTCAACACAATATTGCGGGTTGAATTTGGCACTCGGTTTCGTCATCAATTGAGCACTTGATAAATCTAAGGGAGAGAGAAGGTTCCCTTTTAGAATACGAAAGTGGTTTTTATTTGAAATAGAGTGGGATTCTCAGGCATTTTGAAGGATGTTTTAATTTATACAGGCATTATAAGCATCAGCGTTTTTCTTCGTTGTTCTAAAGTTTATCTTATGTTATACATGTTTTTATAAATTCTGATTACACTAACCTATTTTCTTATGAAAAAGGTATTTTTTATATAAAATTGTATTCAATTTTAACATTTAACATATAGAATTTCAATTTTCAGCCTTGCTGAAATAAGGTAAATTTACATTTGCATTTTCGCTATTTTAAAGTCCTATAAATTAAATAGGACCCGGAATAAGTGTCTGCCATAACCTTTACATATAAAAATATATGTTCTAAGATATTAACACGGCAGACATGCTAAAATCATGTTTTCAGAGTCAGTTTTAATGCTTTTCGACTTCTTGGCATGCCCAAAGGAAACCTTGATGGGAATAACGGATCCCTACTTCACCTACAGCACCTCAAATATTATACCTAGCATTAATATGGACTTTACTACAATACCGTAAGTCTGCGGAACGCTAGCTTTCAGTCCATAACTTTGGTATGATATAGGTATTTAATAAATTTAAAAGTCGATACAATTTTACACGAAGAAAGATACACTAAAATATTGCAGAGAATGATAACTGACACAGGTGTATTCGAAGATAAATTGCGGTGCGGGAAATGTTAAGGGTTTTGCCTGCGTTTGAACTGCAAACTTTGTTATGGTAACATCAAAACTGCTCACCTATTGCATTATGCGCTATCTTGAAATACATTCCAAATTATACACAAACATATTTTTTATATATAAATTAAAATTGTAACGAAAACTGGGACATGATTTTCGCACTTCATTTCCAAAACTAAAAAAATATTTTTACAAATATTAAGACTCGTGCCAATTACATGTCGACTGCAAACGAAGTACGCAATATGATGGCAGGTGTGATGCAGTTATATCAACTGCATAATAAAATAACCCTTTAATTAATTTGCAACTGATATGCAGTAGATATACAGTACATACATTTGTACAGGATCAGGGCAAAAAAGCCGCCCTTTGTACACTTCGTCTCACATTTTATATACTCTCTTCTAACTGTATAACATTATAATGTGCAAATAAAGAGTTTTCTATCTATCTATCTAACTAAGCAGAAAATTAAAACATCCGTCTTTATAGGCGTTGGCATACTTTTACGTCGTGACGATGTAATTTTAACATACGAGTACAGGCGTTTGTATAGCCGAAAAACGTATTATACTGTCTATTGTTGAAAGTATAATACACGTTTCGACTTCTACATAAATGGAGCGTGACACAACCTTTAAAAAGTTTTGGCATTGACAGAGACAATGGTTCTTTTCAATCCCTAAAAGCCAAAACCGTAGTTTTAAAAGTATTTGCTTGTATTCTCTGAGAAATATTAAGAACAAAAACTATAATTTGCTCAATTGCTTCGGTGGTCTAGAGATTTGCATATGCGACTGCCGATTAGTAGGTCTCGAGTTCGGTTCCTGGGTCGTACCAAAACATTTGTGTGGTTTTTCTTACAAGAAATTCTGAACAACAGGCGGAGTATGAAAGTTTGATGTGTTTCACTTTCTCTATTGTCATGAACATTCTTGACAATCACTGTTGGGCAGAACAAACTGCCTACAAATTCAACCGTCGAATTCAGATTGCCTTCAGGGTTGTGGAGGTCTGATGCTAGGTAAAACCGGTTGAACTATTAGTCGGCCCCAAATAATCTTAGGAATAACAAAGCCTAGGAAGATAATTATGATTCGCCTCAGATCAAAGGGAGTCAGTTCGAGTACTTTTGGAAAAGTAGGTAGGCAAACTATTAAGTTATAAGCATCTGAAGAGTTATATTTTTGATGGTGAACTTATAGGTCACACTACACTGCAGTCAGTCAGAGTACTATTAAAAATAAATATTGTTAAAAGTCTGCGGATTCATAGGTAAATTCAACATAATGATGTAGGTTTATTTAAGCTTTATTTCAATCAATTTCTTTGTAGCCAATTAGCCATTGATCAATCTCAGCGAGCTTATAAAAACAAAGTTCGAAAACAAACTTTTATTCCGAACTATTTTATTATCTTTGATTAAAAGATGTTATCAAATTTATACCTTTCCCGGCCATTATTTGAAATGTATAAACCGATGCTGTTTACGACAATATTTCTTACACCCTAGGAAGCATGGGCAAAAATATGCCTAAAATTGCTTACTTAGAGAAGAGACACGTACAACGTACATTTGCTCGTTACTGAAGCAGGTGGTGGTAAGGTTTACGCCTGCGGTCTGTACAGTTTGTTTTGCTATTTTTATGTTTATATCAAGGCAAACGCTTTGAACGCTTCAAGCGGAAAGGGAAATTATTTCGAGGAATATAAACTTGTTACCTAGCAAAGCTTCCCCCCAGGATTTCCGCTGCAGCGGTCATTTTGTGTTGACTTCCATTCCATAATTTGATTGAAGTGAAGTAAAAGGTATTGATGATAAGTATAATTTAACGCATTAAATTAAGTGAGTACTTAATTTAATCGTCTCATCATCGTCATCAGTATTTATGTTCCAATATATTTATTGTGCATATCAATTTGTAAAAGCTTCTGTTTTAATAATGTATTAAAACAGGAGGTTTTACGCGCCTCATTTGCCAAAAGGGTTATTATATTGAATGTATAAATTTACATGCATATGTTTGTTTCTTTAGCAGTTCTGTAGCCTAAATGACCTGATAGGTATTGGCATTTGAGGTGTTGTTAG
Organism: Hyphantria cunea; assembly: GCA_003709505.1. Lineage (NCBI taxonomy): Eukaryota > Metazoa > Arthropoda > Insecta > Lepidoptera > Erebidae > Hyphantria > Hyphantria cunea. The sequence goes on from PKRV01002974.1 coordinate 142,317, forward strand.
ATTAGTTTTAGTTGGATCAATGTATCTTATTCAAAACCTATGGAATACCTAATAAGATTTCAGCTCAGCTCGTTCGTGTCGCTAGTTTTAAATTAAAATTAAAACGATTGCTTTTTTTTCTAATTATTTGCCTAACACGGACGCCGATAATAGTGTCTACTAAATATTGGTTGTTGGCTCTATCCTTGTTTGACGAAAAGTAAGTGATTTAAACACAAATCGTAAAAGTTATATACTTTTATGGTATTCTTTAACCGGTGTATTACTACAATTATAACAGAAATTCATTATAGTCTTATCTTTCATCAGATTGAAGTTGTTTACTAATTTTATTGTCTACCAATCTTGTATTGCAAATTGTTTGGATTTTTGTATTTAAATTATTACGTCTGTGCTGGCGACGTGTAACGCTTTCTGATTGCAGGCACGTAGATAATTTCCATTTCAGACTTACTCTACATTCTGATGTCATTCGTATGACGCACGAAGATTAAAGGAGCTTATAAATAATAATGGGCTTAATGTGGGCAGTATTAGGATTACCTGTTCAAACTTAGCACGTTTTACAGTTAATACGGTTAGTCATTATCTAAAAGTGTACACTATCTTAGTGCTTTGACCGTTCATTGTTTTGTGTTAACTTTATAACCGACATACACTCGAGCGGTGCTTCGAAAAAGGTAGTTTTGAATAATTGAATAAACCATGGGAGAGACACGCTACGGCATGCATGGGCCGGCACAACTGGAGTGATACCACGGCCTCATAGAAAACCGATGTGAAACAGCGCCTGCGCTGTGTTTCATCGAGTGAGTGAGGATTCCGGAGGCCCATAATCCAACCCCTTCCCTCATCCCCCTTCCCTCATCCCCCTTCCCATCCCCCAAGGCCGGCAACGCACTTATGACGCCTCTGGTGTTGCGGGTGTCCATGGGCGGCGGTAATCGCTTACCAATAGGCGATACGTCTGCTCGTTTGCCACCTATTCCATAAAAAAATAGTTTATTTCATGAAAATAGGTACAAAATGATACGCATAGAAATTCCTTTTTCATATTCATAGAATTATAATATATATCCGTATTTTTATTAGTTTAATGAATAGGATATAAATATACATTACGTATTACGCTATACTATTGGTAAACATAATTGCGTCAGGTGGCCGAATCTATGTTTGATGTTATTATTCAGTAAACATGTTTTTCTTCTAGCCTGTATAAGCAAATACATTAAAATATTCGAATAATAGACTAAGAATTATAAATAAATAATGAGTCTAATGAGTAATATACTTAACCTTATTCTATTTAATTGAAGTTTAACCAGTATGTATTGTGTTGCTTCAAATTTTTTTTATTCAATAAAGATATATTAATAATTTCTACGGACATTACATCATAGCATGAGTCCCAAAACTGCTAAGGTATTTATTACCAGTAAAATAATGCATAAAATTTGTTAATGTTGTCGGCTTAGACAGAATAAATAGTTCAACATTTTCTTATCAGATGTAAAAAAATAATTTTAATTATCTTCGTGTGAAGAACTACATTTTATTCTAGCTTCAGCTGGTTAGTTATTCCCCCTTCTTGTAAAGTACTATTTAGATGGCATATTGAGAACCTCAATAATAATATTAATGTTTCTTATAATCCAACAGGTTTCATATTTTCCAACAATAAATGTAGATGTAATGATTAAGTCGTGCGTTCAAGGAGTACTAGGTTCAAACATACCACTAGACATGTAAGGCGACTCGGCGTTTAGAGGGATACAACAAGAATGTTATTAATTTGTGAACAATGTAACTATGTAGTAGTCTAAAGAACCAAATAATCACATAGATGTAGATCTGGATTATTTTAGTCGGTCGACTAAAGTGCCATTGTCAATAAATTTATCTGTATTCTTCTCGAGAATGTAAGGCTGCTAAAAGCTGTATCCAGCTAAGGATTACAAATGAGGAACAAGGAGGATGTAAACTGATGAAATATGTATTCAATCGGCGTAAAAGTAAACTTTTCAAAACTGAATTTTAAATTTTAAATCTATTATATTTATTTACTGTTTTAAGATTATTCATAATATTATGACGTCAGAATGTTTTCAGGTAAACACAGCTTATATCACCAACTGCTAAAGTTTAAAACTTGGGTTTGGTATTATTCATCTCATTGGTGTCTTATATTGGATTGGAAAAGCAGGGAATGTTGACCTTTTTTGTAGTTTGAGTCATAATGATACTCGAAACCGTACTCTCTACACATTACCAATATTGCTATCTTCCAATGCAAATTATATCAAACCATAATATTGTTATACTAAACGTTTATATACAACTACTATAATAGTTTGTTGAAACAAAAAAAACCTTGTAGATGAATTAAATTACTTCCTGAAATTTAAATTTACATAACCGTGAACAATATTCCAGTACTGACGTGTATGACAAGGTAAAATTCATTGTATTTTTTATGGTAAGAGCTTATAATACTATAACCCAACACACTGCAACAATTAGCTTGCCCTATGTGAATTGGGTTTATTCCTTTTTTTAACAGTCATTGAAAATTGTAGTCTATAGTGTGTGGTTTAGAGTTCACATTAGATTTTTTTGTCTAAAATCACTGATCCGTTTAATGTCAAGCCACGCTTCTATAGTTCCGCAATTGTTTGCCAGGTATAGTTAACATATCTTTTATTACACACATTTCCATATGACAGTTAACAGAATAACATATCAACTCCATATAAAAAGGTACCTTACTATATTGTGTTGTTAGAGTTTATTTTTCGTTCGGGCAAAATATGACTGTTTACTTAATGTAGAGTGAGAAGTCGTGAGTACAATTCATACCAAAGACAAATAATGTAGTAATCAGATTTATTTGGGTGCAATAGATGTGTAATGTATTTAGTAGTAGTACATTATATCTAGTAGTTAGTTTAGTAGTTACATGTTAGTAATCTGAATAAATAAATAAAATTGCAGTGTCTGTTTGTTATTTCAACTTTTCAGTAAATACATGTGAAAGAGTATACATGGTGCGTACACAAAAAATCCATTTTACAATTTTTATTTGTCTGTCTGTGTGTCTATTTGCTTCAGCTAATCTTTTGAAGGGCTGGGTCAATTAAAATGGGACTTTCCCTTGCAGATACCTCATTATATAAGTAATAACTAAGGCTACTTTTATTTAAGACTAGATCACCCCGCGCGTTTGTTGTTGTAAAGGTACAGAAAAGACTGTGGGCCAAACCGCGGTGCGCAGCCAGTTTAAAAATATATTTATTAGCGATTTGGATACCAAGATAGGCTCAGTCTGGTTCTACAACAGTCACTACGAGTAACAGGTATGCTGCCTTGACCTGTTCGCGGTATATTTATATTTATAAAATAAACAAGTACACAAAGTTGCAAAGATCTTATATTGATATCTACACCTAATCGGGTACGGCGGCTGAACACACGATTAAAATTTTTCCTCATGTTGTTGTTATCATGACATTGTAACATGTGTAAATTCAGAAATAAGATACCGGCTTACAGGCAGCACTTCTTGTTGTTTAAAATGAGAGCTATAGTGACAACGATTAATACTGTGTGATAACTGAGATACTGCCATAATCTACCGTCGTGACAAAACGAACAATACCTCTTTAGTGTAGTAACGGTTTAAGGAAAACGGCTAGCATGGGCCGGCTCGACCGAAGTGATACCACGGCCTCACATAAAACCAGTGTGACACCGCGTCTGCACTGTGTTTCACCGAGTGAGTGAGGATACCGGAGGCCTATAATCCAACCCTTGCCCTCATCGCTCTCCCCTTCCCCCAAGGCCAGCAACGCACTTGTGATGCCTATGGTGTTACGGGTGTCCATGGGCGGCGGTAATCGCTTAGCATCAGGCGATACGTCTGCTCGTTTGCCCTCTTTCCATAAAAAAACGACTACATCATCAAAAATAAAAGAAGTAATGAAGTTACCGTCAATCCTTGGCAATCGGTATGAATATTGACCAACTCGTCAATATGTGCAGAACAATCATATACAAAAAGTCAGACTATGAGTAGTAAAGATGGCTTTGAGGTCTTATAATATGGTTTATAAGACCTCATGCGGTGACAGAATAACGACCATTTTCAATAACCTAAGCCTAATTAAATTTGGAGACAGTCTATATATATATATCATCTATTATCATATTTAGTATTTCTATCTCCACAGCGCATAGGTATCGTAAGAAGCGACCGAGAGTGCAAATGATGCAGGAAAAATATAAACAATGCAATGATATGCTTCATGTCAAGACAGAAATTCCTAGATAACAGAATTAAATTTACTTCTTTAACAATGAAGCGATAACCAGAATAAAATAATAGTCAAAAAACTATGCGGGACAGTCTTTGGGGATGCCGATAGAAGTGAAAACTAAGAAACTTGTCAATCGTGTCTTCAAGCTATTAGATTATATTTTTGAATTATTTTTGTTTTGTAAAGAATTGAATAACGCATGGAGGTATGTCTAGGTACATTATATACAGTATATATATTGCTCATGAGAAGCTTGCAGTGACGAAGAGGTGAATATCACACTTTTTGTTTACCCAAAAAGTGCTCAACGCGCCTAAAGAATATTTCACTTTCATAAAATTTAAATAAATTTTGGCCATTGGATGCAATGATATAAATAAAACATCGATTGGTTGTAATTCATTTCAATATTTCCATTATTTGAACAATTGTTGTTTGGGCCATTTTTAGCAGTATGAAAACTTGCTTAGCGTGAGTGTATATAATAAAAAAGATAGTCAAAACAACAATTTGAATAATTAAAAGAAATATTGAAATGAATTACATTAAATTGGATACACTCTCGCCAAACAAGTTTTTCTATGCACTGCTACTTCTTTTATATTCACAGGTTTATTATGAAAATTTGTTAGTATGTAGTAAAATTAGTATAAAAATTAGTTATTTGTCTTTTAAGGCATTTGCAAGGTCTGATTCATTATGATGGAATGGACCACTAATTGAATGGATGCGCCACAAAAAGAGGTTCTCAGTTTTAAACATTCCTTTATCTTCATTACAAGCTTTATTTGCTTTTATTTTTATTGTAGTTTCACCTATCCCGATGTTTGTCTGTAATCAAATCTTGCAAGGTAAATTTATTCCACTTCCCGGTTTCCGATTGAGCTGAATTTTGAAATGTACCTTTAGTTTTAATGACAATGCAATTATACGTTATAATTATTAATCCAAAGTGGCCGCCGCAACAACATGGCATCGTACATATTTTATTTGAACAACCCACTCAGAATGCGTATCAAATGAAAGAGCTTAAAATAATTTTTACTAACTAGTTAATAGCTTGTTTTTAAAAAGAAACTTTTTTAATTAATCACTTGTTTATAAATAAAATTAATATTTATGGGCAACGTAAGCACGACTGCTATTTTTATGTTGCGTTTAATGAGTTTAACATATAATACTCATAATTATAAACATTCGTGTCCGCCATAAAACGTATTGATCACATTAAAATCATATAATGCAAGTTATGTCACGTTTATGAATTGATTTCAAAAATAATTTCATGTCATTATTTTGCACTTATTTTATGTTGTTTTCATTATAACAGAGATAGGCCACTTAAAACTAAATATGTACACACACACAGTATAATATACTTAATAGATAAAATTACAGATAATTCCGTGTTAAATATCATTTCTATCTCATTATTTCGCTACAATACATATATGCTTGAGAATGCGTGTACATAAAATTGATTATTTTTAATTGATTCAGGAAAGTCAGGTCAATTCTTACTACTCACTATTAATGAAATGGTAAAGAATCGAAATAATTTTAAGTAAAACGATTTCAATTTAAGGAGATACTATGATATACCTAATTTTGTGACTCTTCATTGTGTTGCTTTGGCATTGTTACAGGTGAAATAGAAGTATGTGTGTGTGTGATCCAAATTGTGACTGAAACTAAACAAATTACTTTTGGTTCCCTTTTTAGATAAATCCTGTTGAAGTAGACTATATAGGTCTTAATTTAAGTTATAAAATTAGTTACAGAATTATTTGCTAGTTTAAGCCTTTCATTTCAAACCTACTAACAAACCTTAATTGTATAAAACTTTACTTACTTTTCAAATCAGTTTGAAAGTTCTAGAACTTTGGCGTTCTTGTTTTTCAAATTTCACCGCACTCTACTTAGTGCGGTGAAATTTGAACAAGGTACGCTTATTAGCAGGAGGTACTTTAGTATGCAGATTGCTACATGAAAGTATAATAAATAAATACATATTTTGGAAATCTATCAGGCAACGCCACCTAGTCCAAGCAACATACAACTGATATAAATACATAAATACATTGTAAATATATACATATTATACACAGAAAACGCTCAAACGCCGAAGAAAATAGTTGCAAATCTTACAAACATTTGGTCCGACCTGGGAATCGAACCCGGGACTTCAAATACAGCAGTCGCATATGCTGTCACTGCGCCATCCGAGGCAATTTCGAGGTATCTACTTTCTGAGTTCTGTAAAAGTTCGGTCTTAATTTAGTTAAGGTCACCTCCAGATCTCACAACTGCCGTAAAAAGGTATTTTCATAATAAAGTAAAATTGTAAACTTCCAACGATTATATCGTATACTACATAGATTTATCAGCTCGCGTGTGTGTCGATTATCATGGTAAAGACTAGCCTATGCCATTTCTCAAGAATCAAGGCATCCCAATATCAAACTTCATTAAATTGGTACAGCGTTTAGCCATGAAAGCGTAACAAAACAGATCGAGAGAATTATTTGCTAATTTCTGAATTCATACTGAACTTTTATTATAAAAATGAGACTTCAGAAACATTAAAAAAACAACTCCAGCGTTTTACAGAGGCAATGTATACAGCGTAGTACATTTCTAAAGCAGATAGTGAACAGAAAGAGGATGGAGACCACCACTCCTCAATTCTGCTCATGATTTCCATCAAGCAGAGCATTTTGGCAGCTAAAATATAGAAAAACAAAAAGAAAGATGATTACCAAAAATCATACAAAACATAAAAATGCTATATACCAACAGTAAATAGCATCATTGCAATTTCAAGACAAAGCATCGAATTGGCCATAAAAAGTGAATCTATTTGAACAAAAGAATTAAGTTATTTAATATCGTTTTATTTAAATTAAAAGTTCGTATTAATGCGTGTTTTAAGCATTTTTACAACTGATTGCATCATAGCTAATCAACTACTCTGGTATTTAATTCTTATCGAAATCGAATGCTGTTTGCCGTAAGTATTTTTTTATCTTACTATTTCTTTTTCTCACTAAAGCGACAGTCTACATTCGAATAGTCCATGCAAAGGTTTCCTGTAAGAAATTTGTTTCTAGCAACAACTACTTTGTTCATAATAATTTAATAATTTGATCTTAATTCTTCTTAATTCTATTCTATCTGTAGGAAAAAGAATATACTGTAATTGGGACGATATAAAAGATCAGCAGAGTAGGCAATTGAACATCGTTCCTAACCTTTAGAGAATGAAACAATTTGAATACAAAATTGATTGCACTGTTCTGTCTCAGACTGCGCAGTCAATTCAATGGATATACTAAACGCATATCTCTGAATAATGAGGAGTCGTAAGTTGCTTATTCTGTCGTCTCTGGAAATGCTATCAGCAATAGCATTTCCAGAAACTATACATGCTTAGGATAGAATTCCTTCCCTATTAAGATATCCGATTCTAAGCCGGGAGGCGATTCCCGATTCCATCTCTGGAATTTTATAGAAATCTGAACTATTTATTTCAGTTCAATGGAATCATTTCTTACTTGATACTCATTTTAATCTTCATTGAAATAATTTCTTTGGTAGTTATTATAATCTTTGTTACTGTAAAGTTTCATTACAGTTTTGTTATCTTCATATTTTTCGAGAAACAGACACCAGTATCATGAAATAATTGTATTAATTATGACATCTTTCTTGAAAAACATTGACTGACTTGAGGCACTTTGCGAATCAAGGTAGTGTTGGTCTTTTGATACTGTAAGATGTGGTTCAAGGGTGATACGGTCGATCAAGCAGAAACTAGTTAAATATAACCTCCAGTTTGTTTTCCTGTAATGGCGTAAATGGTCAATAAGAATTCCAGATAAATGACAATTTAACGCGAAATTTGAGCATTGCGTCTTGATTACTTTTGATTTAGTCTTGTTGACTCATGAAATTGTTTACTTTACATATTAAATTAGTTCAATGCTGTAATGAATTGTCACACACTAGACGGCGATTATTGTATTTGACAACCATTCCGAACCGTTAGCTTCTAATTAACATGCACAAAAAATATTTAATTTTTATAAAAAATCTTTTAGAAAAATCTGTATCATCAAATTAAAATTCGGCATTTATGAAAAGATGTCATAGCGGATTTTATTTATATGACTTAAAGATGTAGTTTCTGACGTTTACAAAAGAAACATTTATCTATTGAAAGTTCTGTTCCCCTTCCTTTCAATCATCAAACCATCCACTAGCCGGAATTTCTATTACTTACATCATCATCTCTTACCTTTTAATTTTAGCACAGTAAAAGATAAAAGCTATTTATTTTAAGATATTGTTTATCAGAAAGAATTGTTTTTAGTCCATTAGATATGAAAGCGGCAAACGAATCTTGTAGATAACGGTACTAAACTAGACAAGTGCAAAATCCCCATCCTTCCTCAAACTAAACCTTGAAATGCTGGCATCAAATATAGTAGGTTATTGCGTCAAAAAAACTAGGAAATAGCTAACACGCCATAGAGTAGTGATTTGAATAATTTCCGGTACAATTACAGAGTAAAATATTCTAGTAAAATACTGGGGCGACATCATTAAAACTACATTACGAACAATCCAACAACAAAAATTTAAAACGTTTTTGTTGATATTTCATCAATATCAGCATCAATCCGTGATTGTAATCTCATTGTTTAGCGTTTACGTAATCCTCTCAAGGTTAAACCTGTACATTGCGTTTACTGTAGGTGTGTGTACTGAAGGAGATACTTTGAAATGATATGGCAACAGCAATGGAATGAAGTGTTTAAACTTTCTGGCATAAAAAGGTATCAACTTTACTTCTTCCCATATTTTATTGAGTGTGTCGTAAATCTCTTTTATGTTACGTATTTTTTAACATTATTTGCCAATGTATTGTGATACTTACTGTAACCGAAAATGATACAATAAAAATATTAAAACAGGTGGATGAATCAATGAGCAGAAACAATACTAACAATATAGCAAAGGCAAAACTTGCTTGAGATTCATCTTGTTATTAGTGTGTACGTATTTAAGATTTACTTTTAGATACAAAGATTACTAATAGTTGAATCCTATAAAATGTTAAACTACCATACCTTGTAGTGAACCGTACGGTAATAACACCCGTATACATAACACGAAAATAAATAATAATGTAAATATCAATAGGTGTATTTCAAAAATGGAAAAGACGGCTATTAAAAAACGAAAAAACCAATAAGTTCAGTGCAGTGTCATCATTTACAGATTAGACCCAACATTTTTGAAAAAGGAAAGAACCGATTAAGTATGTCAAAATTATACTTCATTGGAAATAAAATACATATGGTCCGAAAAGAAGAAAAACCCATCGAAACAAGTCATCGTCAATTAGGTAAACATTAATTGAACCGTTAGATAAATTAGATCATTAATTTCCAATTTTAAGATCATTATCAACAACCTTTAAGAGTTCATTACTGGTTACATGCCTCTCGTTAAAAATGAGTTTTTAGCCTATTATACAACGCTTGCCAGATAGATAGCAGTACTGTTGTCATACGTAGTTTGTGCACTTAGCCGGGTCTTACGATACTTACGAGATAAATAGGTATACTCAATCTGTCAACATAGATTTTTTGATATTTTTATAAACATAAATTCTGGTTTTGTAGTAATTTTTGTTAAATAACAACTACGCTATGGTATTAATATACTTCACTGATTGTTAATTTGTGCCTTCATGAAAAAAAACGTTAAAGCAGAGTGATTACTTCCAATAAGTAATTCATGTAAGTTATGATTCATAGTAGTATGTACGTGAGATAAAGTTAACGTTGAACTACATTCAAAGTTATGTTATCTGTTAGATGTTATGTGTCGATCTTCGCGATTACCTACCTCTCACTGACTTATCAACATAGATAAGGAATACCGGCATTTCACTGCTGTGTTTACAAAGTGACCCAAATAGGGCTGCCCAGCGAAGCATACCTGCTTGCTCACAGGCGTGGGGAATATGTTTGCACTATTGTTAGGGACGGGTAAATATATTATAACAGCTCGCACTATTGTCATTTCAAAATAAAACGTTACGTTTATCAATAAAAATAATGAGATTAAGCAACTACTTCCAATTTTTTTGGGTGTTAATACTTAGGTTTTTCTGTTTCAAAAGTAAGTTAATAAATATGGTAAGTAAATAGCCTTAAGGTCGTTAAAGTAAGCCACGATATTTGTAACAGAATAAATGTGTTTTGTTCACCTTAATGTAATCTGTGTATCTAACCTAAGCTAACGTAAGGTACGTAAGCCAATTTACATTTGCAGATCACTATAGATACTAAACATTATCTACCATCCCACTAAACAATGTCCGCATTCAAATAATAACCTAATTTCGAGACAACCTTTGTGTATTCATATGCTCAAGGCGCTAAAATATATATAGATGTAATATACAGATAGTAAGCTATGGTTTATTTACCTCCATTTTTTACATCTCCGTTTCAATTTAAGCTTAGGACACTTTTTGAAAATAGACAACGACGCACTATCTAAGAACCCCATATCAAATCACAATATATCACACATTTATCACAGAAGTGTAGGTAAAATAGTATTTTATCACAGATATCGTGCGCGAGCGAGGCGGCAAGCGGCATGCGCCGTGACTAAGCGATTAGCGCGACCACTGCGGCGGCCGCAGGCAAGAGCCGCATGCCGGGGCCCGACTCATCGCACTGAGCCTCTCGCGAGCTGAGCGTGACAGCGGTTCCGTGCTTCACTCACATCCACGATGCACTTCACTGAACGTGCCGCGTTCACTAACCAATGCATTTTTACTTTACGTGCTCCACTAACCTCGTGTTGTTGTTAAAAACTGAATAGACATCACACCACATTATTATCTAGCGATTTTTAATAAGTGACATGCACTCTTATGTCTTCACTTCCCTAGATTAAAAATTATATGTATACAAAAATGTTAAGTCGTGTACACTTCAAAACTCAAAGTTGCTTACTGTCTGTCGACAGGTAAACAATCTTGTTCAACAATTGTCTTTGTCTATTCTTGTTCCTTTTTTTTACCAATGCTACTACGAAGTGCCACAGCAAAGCGTGACAGGGTACAGCTATTTATCAATACAATTTAACTGTTATTCATTTTTGCCAATCTATTTTCCTTGCTAGTAAATTTATTTCTTTTTTATGTCTGGGCTTGCCAAAGTGACTTTACTCTCCCTGATGGAAAGCAGAAGCTGAATCAAAAAGTGTTGGTCACCATACTCATGGCGAATTCAGACAATGCAATGCAATGCAGCATGGCGACCAACCCTCCACGAGTATGGCGGCCTAGTGATGCTTATTTATTTTTGGGCCTCCGGTTCAGTAAATATAACTGAGAGAACTGTATTTCTTAAGTATTTTGGTCGTTTCTTTGTGTGTATCTGAATTGGGAGTGCTTTACCTATGAGTTATACTATGATGCTTACAACACTTAGGTCCATAAATAACATTTGTGCCCACTTAGAAAGATATCTAAAATTATTAGTAATATGTATTTTGTAAAGCGATAATATTCCTAGGCACTTTGTTTTACAAAATTTGTAAAATATTAATCAAAAAGTAATATCAAATATCTATTATTCATCAACAACTCATGATGTCCCACGGCTGGGCTCGGGTCTCCTCTCAGGAGGGTTAAATCCATGCGTCCCCACGCTGGCCAAGTGTAGTAAAGTTAGGGACTGGATATCTATTATTATTATTTGATCATTACTACGATTTTTCAACAACTTCCTCAAATTATGTTAGAGTTTCGCGAGTAAAAGTTTTCGATAGTCTGAGGAACCTAAAAAAAATCCCATACGCATCCAGATTTTATATCTAATAGACACATTTTATTCCATGAATTACAACACCGGTTTGATATCACACATTCCATGATACAATTACAGGAAGGTAAGTAGGTACATAGCATTGCTACTGAAGGATAAAAAGCGATTACGGAAAAATAAATAACAAGGTGATGTTCATAACTGTACCCAATCGATACAATACACAATTTAACAATCACTATTATTGGAATGATGTTCCTTACGGCAGGCTTGGAGGGGATAGGGATTTTGCTGCGCGACCGAAGTGAAAAAAATGTGATAGTAAAACCGTAAGAAAAAATCCGTGGAAAAAACCGTTAAATGAGACGTGCGCAGGCGCGACAGTCGCATATACAAGCGAGTAGTGTATAATACCTTTCTCTTTCTCCCTCTTTCTTTTCGTTCTCTCATCCATTCTCTTTCTATTACCACTCCACCCCGCCAATGCATAGTATATACTCATAAATTCATGGACAATCACGTGGCGAATACTCACATTATAGATACATTTTACTCCTGAGTAGCCACGTGAACTTCGTTCCTACCTGGCGTCCCACGACACCACATAATTTTTTTTATACACTCAACATATAAAAACAAAGGTAAGTGAGAAGTGCAGGTAAGTAAACTAACATTGTGAGACATTTTGAGTTGCAACAATGAGTTTCAATTGTAAACGACCCACCGGCGCTAAATTATGTTCAAGATAAGATATTTATATCTTATAATTAGTAGTGGTCACCCACTGGTCGAAATTTAACCATAATTCATTAATTTTTTACTCCTCCTCCATTTAAACTTTAACTGTGGAAAAAAATTATACTCCTCCGTTCGCAACAAAGTTTTTGCTTCACGTATATACAGATTGAAAATCAATAATCCTTTTATGATTCGCAAAAAAAAACAGTAATTAAATAATCGAATTAACTTCATAATTATAAAGTTTTTCTTCGTAATTTTAAACCATCGCTGCCAAATGGAGTCTAGAAGAACATGATTTAAGAATAGGGTATGTTGGTTTCGAATCGACCATACGGTGTTTCATCACGAGATTGTTACCAGGGATTCAAGTGAATCAGGGGTTTTTACCTAAGTTGCCCGATCTACGCTGCTAATCACAGCATAAAAACCTATCAGGTAATATTATTAAATCTACACATTAATACTTATTAGAATAACTATATACCCATTTTAACGAAAATTATGCAAACGGAAGGAGTATTAAATTTGGCACAATTAAGGAGTGCAGAAAGCTAAGAAAAAAACATAAATGAATTATGGTCGAATTTTGACCACTGAGAAAAAAATGTAAAACTGTTTGTTGAATAAACATTGTTATAAAGAAATACAAATCACCAAAATATTTCTCCATTGCTTCACTACGAGTATGTTGCTAAAATTTCTTGTTAAAGCAGGACACAACCTTGTCTCATATGCATTCAGTGTGACCCCTTATTACTTAAACCTAAAGCCAAAACGGTACAGGAATTCTGTAATACTTATATCCATTGTGACAATTTCAATTGTTCAACTGACAAAATGCTTTACAAAGTCGAGTTTCTCTTTTAAAATAAAATTGTCAAAGTCAGAAGTGGTTTAAGTCTGAATTCTTAGCTACTCATATTTTTTTCTAAAAGGTGCAATGTGATTTTTGCTGTACTGCAACAAAAATGTAACTTAACAATGTCTTACTGAAACTAGACCGGATTTCTACCTCATAAGAAAATACTGAAATGATTTTACTATTTCATCAAGTATTTTTCATTAAAATTAGGTATAAAAAGTGTATTTTACATGTGTACCTTCGATATAAGAGCAAAATTTATTTAGAAAAAAATTACCTGTTTGTTTGATCCGAGTCTTACTATCGATGAAATTAAACTAGTACCGAACTACATAAATAATAGCATTGCGCAACAATAAACAATCCTTTGAATAAATGTACATACAATTAGTCTATCAAGTATCAAACGTCGAATACAAGCTTTTGAATTAATCATTACGTAGCCGCGGGACTAATTGTTAATTTTCTGTCGGGTGTTGTTTTCATTTATTTAGTTATTTTAATTAATTGTTCATCTGTGTTGACTTTACATAAAGAGAAATTATTAAAAATATATTAAAATTTATAATAAAGCCATAATTACTGTACATTTTCACTAAAACTTCATTTTTTTTAACTTAGTACGTAGCAAGCTTGTTGATATCAACTGGCTGCTTTAAGCAGCGGCTCCAGGTCCGCGTACCTTTAGTTGGAATTCTTTTTTTGAGGGATTTAATTATTCTTCTTTACGTAGTACAAAAAGGGAATTTAACGAGATCGTTTCCGCTATCTATTCGCTTTGATCTTTTAAACTACTCAAGGGAACTTAATGCAGTTTTCAGCAGTGATTCAAGAGCAAGGTTTATATTAATAACTGCTGTTGCCAGCGACTGCGCCGTGTATATATTGATTATCGCAAATAGTATCCTATGTATTATCCTGATGTATAAGCTATATTATTTTAAAGTTTCATTAAGATCCATTCAGTAGTTTTTACTTGAAAGAGTAACCAACATTCATATAGACTTACAAACTTTCGCATTTATAATTTTAGTAGGATACATATCATAGTAAATCTGAGAATTTCAAAGACTTCCATGCGAAGCCGGGCTGGGTTGTTAATATATTATATTTTGCAACAAGTACTTAATATACTAACTTATAGATATAGGATATATTTTTAAGGATTTTCAAAATAAACCACAAATTGTTTCTCTGAAAAATACAAAGTTTTGTTTTATTTAACACACCCTTCCAATATTAAAATATTTATTGGCCAACTATGACAATTACACTTTTAACTCACCTGAAAAACACAAAGAAACGACATTTAAAGTTCTCTTATATCGATTCCTCAATTATACCCTTTCGTTTATCTTTCTACCAGTTTTTTGTAACAAAAATTGCAGAAAATAATGTCAACATCATCCGCCATTAAATCACGCGTCATTCCGCTCTAAGCGCCACAACAACAAATACTTTTTTATTGTATCTTGGAGAAGCACCAGGCTAGTTATAACTTACTTTTAAACATTTATAATTTTATAACGCATTTTTGAGACATTCAGTGATGTCAGTTATGGCTTTGGTGTGGTCTTAATGTTTCAAAATCATGTTTACTAAGAAATGTCTTTCGTGACGCGAATAGAGATTGTGGTTTATTAAGAATGTTCTGTACCTATATATAAATAGGTTGGGATTTCCATTTACGTGTTTTGGTGTTAGATCAGTTCACAGATGAAGCCAGTTTGAATTTAACATATTATGGATCGAATATGATTCACGACGTCATTTATTTCTGAATATTTTAAGATACTATTCTAACCTTACATGAATACTGACATGACACTCCTAAATAATGTGTCTTTCTATAAATGATTGAAGTATTCGTAGAGAGTACTCAAATCCAGAGATTATCACTTACAACCTTACAAATTTCGCCTCTTTACCTATAACATAAGTATAGACCTATGTGCTTAAGAAAATCTACACTTCATCATATACGTAACTATGGCGTTGACTGTAAAGCTAACCCTGTTTGAACGTAATTTTTTCTTAAATATCCTATTTGGTTATTTTTTTACTGAAATTGACAGCTTTCGTTAACTATTTCCTAAATACTTATCAATAGTTTTACACATAAATATCTACATAATAACAAGGTCGTATGCCTTTTAAAATTAAATTTCAAGTAGGTAGCAAGTTCAAGTTTACTACTAGCGAGATATCGATAACGTAACAACAATTTTACATAACGAGTTTCGCTTGATTGACATTACGTTTGTAACATTATATCGGTTATATCGGTTTTTAGTTAAACATATTAACAGTAATTATTAAAAACAATTACTGTAGTGCTAACAATTGTCGGTATTCAATGCTCAATTTAACTTACATCGCTGAACATATTCTTGATGACAAATGTTGACGCACAAAGCTGGTTTCGACCACACAAATAAGTAAAGGTGTTGGCCAATATCGAAAAAATCAATGTTTTATTTTTTTTATTACTTTTTATGAAGACTGAGATGATGTCAACGCTTCTTGAAGCTTAGTAGATTTTTGTAGGAGCCATGTATGTGGTGATTCCACTAATAAATAATATATAATAACGAGTATTACGATAGTAAACTACAATAATAATAATTTGTAACAAAGTATGGATACTTTTCAAGTGCAAGACCTAATTCCCAAGCTAGCGTGAGCTGTTTGTCTGGAATTACAATTACAATTAACGAGTGGAGCACAGAAACATACTAATATAATTGATTTCTTAATTTTGCGTGTGCTTGTGGGTGATTGTGTTATGATATTTACGAATGCACTTATAGACAAACATCTTTCGTACGCTTAGAACTTCAGTTTTTTCATACATTAGATGAGTAGGACCATCCTACTACTACTACTACTAGGAATGGAAAGTTAAGGAGTACTTTAAGCACAGCCGGTTGTGTCTTTCAATCTCAATCAAGTGTGTCTTTGCTGCTAAGCCCCATAAACATTTGCAGTACGTGATTAAGCTTTCAGATAAGGCTTTGTATGTTTGTATTAAAAGTGTAGTGTCAGGTATTATTCGTTAATCCTGGAAAATATTAATAAGCTTCCTTATTCGACACCTAACCGTATATATGTGTTTTTTCCAATTTAAGTTGTCGTCAATATTCACTCTTAAATACTTGATTTCAGTTAGCTAGTTAGTTAGTTGGACAATTACAATGTGCAGACAATTTGATAATTAAACTGTTACAAGGATGGAAATGTATGCGAAGATGGGATATTTTAAGAGAAGAAGCCATAGTTTTACTGAACCATAGAAATTTTGTTTTATCGACATTTAGTGATAAAAGGCTATTTTCAAGCCAAACTGTTAGAACCCGATATATAAATAATATTATATTGAGCGTCATTTGTTTTAATGTTGTCTAGCTGTGATTGGCTGTTGTGTTAATGCGCATTGCCAATTAATATTCCGTATGATCCCTGTGCGAATTTATTAGTCTGTATAATTGAACTGTACGTGTCGTTGTAAAGAGAAATGGTAAAGTGATTCGGTAGATTCGCGAGCATATTTTGCTATAAAGCGTATTCTGGAACTGTTTTTGTAGAAAATAAAAATATCATTTAGTATAAACGAATAATTAATATATTGTTCTGTTTGCCGGAGTTTTCAAAATTAATCAAATTAGCAAGCACTATGGTTAGGTGAATTCAGCTTAAGTCATAAATAACAAAATATATAGTACACCAATTACAGCTAAATAACGAAAATAAGTAAACCATGCTTCCAGACTAGTAGGTATGCCAGCTCGACCAGAGTTCTACCACGACTTCGAAGAAAACCGTTAAGCATTTTTTTTGTTTTTTACCGTGCGAGTGAAGTTACGTGAACCCAAATTCCTGCTTCCCTCTTTTTATATGAGCAGAATTCCCTCCGGATAACACCAGCTGGTTGTTACGTCGGAGTTGAATCGACCAAAAAATCACAGGCCGTCTCGGGCCCTAGTGGTCTAGAAAGAAAATTTCTGGAACCCCGATGTACTTCGGGACATGTGAGAGAAGCTCTCAAAAGGTGGGCATGGGTGGTACTAGTTGCCAAATAACAGGAGACCGGTCCACTCATCTGTCATCCAAGGCCATAAAAAAGCGACATAACCGTGAACGCCAGAGTATACTTTAATTTGTAACGTGAGCCACCATGAGCTTCCTTTTTTACAATAATCAAATACGATTAGGTCGAAATTCGTAACGTCTTAATTATCTGTCATTTAATTACACAGAGAATTATCTGTTGCAATATCCAAAAAAGCATTTGTTCGGAGTTATAGTTGATTCCAGAAAGCATTTATTCAAAATATGATTATTACTATTTTGTCTAATATGTTATCTACTGCAGTGCTACCGATCAATATTGACGAAGCTTTCTTAATATTTAAAAACGAAGGAAATCATTGTTGTTTTGACGATGTCAAGCAATTAATCGGCCAAGTGGCTTAAGCTTCAATTTGTCGTTGGTACTTAAAAATTTATGTATAATCACAATATCTTCAATTAACTTGTCAATCTTTGAGCAGCTGCTCTCGCGAATAAGAGTCCACTTAAGAATAATTTAGTACAAATTATTAATCAGGATATTTGTCTCTAAAACGATGAATATTCTCTCAGTGAATTGCGTACTTATATATTCAAACTAGGCAAATTCAAATTATTATTACGTCAGGAATGTTGTTATCAGTGCCAAAACTTTGGGGAGGTTTTCACTTGCCAAATACTTAATATGGTAGGTAGTTGACTATTAAATCCAATCAGCTCCTCTTTATTCAAAACAGTATAACCCATTGGAATCTGTATGGAATAACAGCTTGTGAGTAACATACGTTGTTTCAGTCAAATCATTTACTTTTAATTTTTAATTCTGTCATTAAAAAAAAATACTGCCTCGTATGTCTAGCGGTTAGAAAAAGCGACAGTCAATTAAGAGGTCTCGGGTTAGATTCCCAAGTCAAACTACTGTTGGGTTTTTATTACAAGAAATTCTTAATAGAGAGTGTTCCGCGCTCGAGCCTTGGAGAGCACATTAAGCCGTCGGTCCCGGTTCTCATGAACACCTATTACAATCGTTATTGGAAAGTCAGTGCCCTCAAATATACTGACAGTAGTTCAACCTTTGAATTTTGTACATCCTCAGGCAACAGCACCGCTCCGTGGAAAAACTGATATTCATGTAAACCCGGTAGAACCAGTAACCGATCCCAAATCTTGGCAATAATTAAGGTTGGGAAACTACATATATTGATGATATATTAACAAAAAATACATGAAAACAACGAGGATTATCAAATTTACCAGACCTAAAAAACAAGAAATTTCTTATTTCTGAAAACTTCTTAATTTAATGTTAATAGACTCAGATTAAAAAGTAATAGAGCTCTTCTGTAAATTTCATAAAGAGTAAAAAATTATGAATAAAGTGTAATGATGGTTTATTTTTAACCATTTACTCCTAAATTTGCCACTATCTAGTGATACATACCGATTTCAAGATACAAAGTATAAGTTTCAAACTTTCCAAACGGTTCATTTAGATATATTTTAGTATTATTTATGGTATATAATAATTACTTAATTATATAATATATAAATAATAATACATTATTTAATAATATATTAATTACGAGTAAACAAAAATAATACAACTAATTGACAGTGGTTTAAAAAGAAAACAACCTGCAGTTAAAATATCTAAAAGTCACTATTTTGTACCTGGCCTTCTTGTTTTAGATTTTAAAATAAACCTATAGATGTTTTATTATTCATACCTAAAAATAGATTGAGGTGGCTGAATAATGTTACCATTGTAGATAGTTCAAGCTAGAAGAGAAAATGACAATTTTTCTGCGTTCCATTTTCATTTCATGTACACGAAAATCTTTTAAAGTAGAGTAATATGTTATTAAAATAAACCATTTCAAAAATTAACTTTAAAACTTTATTTTTTAAAATATAAAGATAACTGCTGCTAATACATTCATAATAATTCACAATTCATTCATGTAATTTGTTGATCATGCAAAGTGCTGGTCAGGTGGGGTAAAATCCACAACACAGCGTAGTAGGAAAGACCATTTGTGCACTGTATAGTCATAATTTAAACTTTGAATTTAAACATTAAACTTTAAATTTCAATTTTTTTAGCATCTACCTGATCTAGTTTAAAATTAATAATGTAATTTAAGCGTGATATAAAACCTTTGAGCTACAGACATAATGCAAAATTTAAACTGGCATCTTTATAACTTTTATCAAAGGTATGAAATACCTTTGTAAATAAAATTTCATAACGTAACTCCATTGAGCGTTGAAAGTTTACTTTTAATTTTCATTTTCTTGACGATCAGAGTTGACGTGCAAAATTAAATTTTATTCTATTCTAACTATTCATAATGTCATGAAAACCGTTTTTGGGTTCACTATTTTTCAGCGTAAAAAGAGTTGTACATACATAGTTAATTTTGTTATATAATACCACCACAACAAAAATCATATTGATCAAGTCATGTTCGTATAATGTAACATGTATTATACTTAGTCGAATCGCTGTGATTGCACGACATAAAGTAGTTATGGAATCAAATATTTTTCAATTTTTAAAATCCTCGATACGCTTGATATTAGTAAAATGTTTGTGTACTGGACTATTGATAAGTATAATGAAACCACCTCTGTCTGTGACAGAAAAAGATCTGGCCGTCCACGAAGTATTCCTGCGATCAAAGCAGTGATCAAAGCAGTAAGGGAAACAATTCGAAGAAATCCTGTCCAAAAGCAAAAGATTTATCTCGGGAGATGAAGCTAGCACCTAGAACTATAGCGCGTTTTTTAAAATGTGGAGGAACGGGTGTCATGTCCCTCCAACACAAAGGGAGGATCCTCCGACCAGGCGAGGTGATCATGCCTGGCGGGCCACTGCCCAACGGTTGATGTTGGGAAGTTGTATATATGTTAATCGGCGCGAGAACTTCTATTGCGCGATGCAGGATTGGTAGCTTCTTCGTGCACTACGTTACTCCGTAGTTCAGTGTATCTTCAGTGGATGGCATTGTCATATATTTATGTTGACGCTGTATGTGGAAGTCGCCACAAAAACATGACTTAGGACTAAAAGCTATAGAGATGCGCTTGCAATTTCTTAACCAATAATTTAAAAAAGAATAGGATGGAAAACAACTACTTCAGCGATACGCAAACGGAGGTCACAGAAAAATTTAGTTATACGGATGACACGTTTTACAATTAGGAAATATTTTAACAAACAAAATAACCATATTAATGCTGAAAGCAACAACCACAGAATACAACGTGGGTATTGTCCGACTTTTGTGATGGTTACACGAGATTTAAGCTGTGAAGGTGACTGAGCCATATTAAAATGTGGAAAAAGAATCAAAACATCGGCACAAGTGTATCAAGATATGGTATCTTGATACACTTGTGCCGACTTGTTGATACCTTCACACCTTAAGCCTCTTAAGAACATCATGTTCAATAACCAAGAATGGTCCTTTCAGAAAGACTCGGCGTCGGGTCATAAAACTCGATCCACCCAATCTTGGTTAGAAACGAACGTTCCGGATTTCATCAAAGCTGAAGACTGGCCGTTATCTAGTCCTGATTTTAAACAACTGCATTAAGATTGGGACTAAATAACGCCTAAACGTTTGAAAGACTGTAACTGCAGCCAATGAAAATCACTTCGAATAAGCTTTACACATTTATTTGGTTTTTATTAATGTATTAAACTAACACACTGCAATAGTAATAAATGTTACGTACAATAAAAATATTGTTTTTCTTTGTAACAATATTTATGGCAAGACTAAGTTGTATACTTAGTTTTATAAGTATTGCTGTTTCAGATACAGTTTATTGTTTAACCAATAAACTGTATGTTATAAAAGTAATTCTTATTATGTTTTTGCTATACATGTTTTTTATTTATTTAAAAGACAACTGATGCACTACGATGTAATTCCGTGCCGCGGAGAACTTCATAAACATACATGAAACGGACACATGAACACCCATTCGGAACAATAATTAGTTGATCACATACAAAGTGGGATCAAATCCATAACATTCGGCGCAGTTGGAAATGAAGTGAACGATTAAACCACCATCGACAGTCTGAGTTGTTGTTGAATGTTAATGATCCATTTATTTATCCCCAAAGACTGGAACTTTAGTCTTCACCAATATCTAAACTATCAACTAAATACACGATTAAATAATCCTTTGCTCAATTGCACCGCGTAATTTTCAAAGTTCTGTTTTGTTAATCACCGAGAAACATTGAGCTTAACTGGATGACCTTAGAACTTTTATTTCTGGTAAGCAATATTAACAGTCGCTGTTGAACTTTACTTTGTATTTCTGTTTAATCATTCTCCTTGTAAATATGTACTGAGTACTGCTTCCGCTTCACAGACTATTAAATGTAAGGTTGGAATATATGAAATGACTAAATTTGTATAAGGACATGTCAAAAACAGTTGAGATCTTTCATGTGATACAAAATAATGCCGTACAGGAGTGTTGTTTCGAATTTAAATGAAATCATTATTTTAGCACGTAGGCACTTATACTTTTTCATAATACGATTCAGTAGAACTACTTGCTATATGTCTAATATCTGACGTACTCCATTCAAATTTTAAACGATAAGTGATTCTAATATTAAAATTATTTGATTACACATCCTTCCTCTTCTTATTTTGATGAAATGGGAACCAGCTAATCAGCTATTTCTGTCAATGTCAAATGTTTAAAGTCTTTAAATCTTTAGTCGTTGAGTCTTCAAGCATTAGTCGTGGTGAAAATAATGATAAAAATTTGTAGATGAGATGACATGGGGTCCTTTTTTCTGAAAAACAAAAAGCTGTCTACACATATTTGATTTCTAAATTGATAACTCAAATACTACTATTGTTTTTACATTATGTGGCGAGTTCCACATCACTCATCCAGATATCGACCTCCGGTCTTGGAGGGGAGTGATGTGGCGACTTCCACATACATCGCAATAGAAATATACTACAGCGCCATCTACCGATAATACACTGAACTACGGAGTAACGAAGTAAACTGAGAAAACTACCAATTCTACATCGCGCAATAGAAGTTCTCGCGCCGATTAACGTATTTTCTATATATATAACTTCCTTCTATATAACTTCCCAACATCGGTTATGGTTTACCTGATCTATAAAGTAACATGTAGCCATAACGTCTTTTTCCAATACAGGACAGTCCGTCATTTTTTCGTGGAGGAAATCTTCACACATACATCTTTTAGAATCACTTACGAAAACAATCGCCTATCACTACGAACTCAAACATAACAATTTAACCCAAAAATTAAGAATTACATGCACTCATAAAAAAAATCTGTGTCTAAACAGTTTAACCCGTAGGCACATTTGGGCTACTCCCTGTTGCTGTATGGAAGTATCTATGTATTAAATCCTTAAGAGTCACGGAAATTTCTTAAGATCAGGTTTTATGTTATACTAACTTTTTCTCGCGGCTTCATGAGCAGTATTAAATTTTGCCAACCGATATAAATGTAAATAAAATATATATCATCCTTCCTTATTTTCCTTATATTTTATAGCTTCCAGACAAATCTATTTCTTTGCCAAATTTTCTATTATTCACACATAAACATTCATTTACATTTTATTTTGTATTTTTGTATTTTTTTTTTTTCATTTTTTATATTTAAGCTGCCAAAATGACTCTACCCTGCCTGATGGAAAGCATGAGCAGAATCCAAGAGTGGTGGTCACCATCCTCAATGCGAAAAAGAACAATGCAGCATGGTGACCCACACTATGGCGGCCTGGTGAGATGCTTTTTCACGCCCCGCTTAAAGGACCCGGGATCATAGTGGGAAGGAAACACGTGCGCCGGTAGTGAGTTCCAGGTTTTGACCGCTCGGCACAGGAAGGAAGCACCGAAGCGATGAGTACGAGAACGTATGTCTTCCACTTTAAAGCGGTGACTTCTAAGGCTGGCACGTGTTGTATAGTTTATTATGAATAAAAACTATATAATACATTTTAATACCTCAATCCTGTTATGACATCTATGCCTTTACCTCGTAGAAGAACTCTTAAAGTCCTTTTCGAGTAATCTTATACAGTACTCATATGATAAAGCCCTAGCAGAGAGGTCAATCCACAATTTAAACGGGCTCGGAAGGAAGTTTCTGGTTAGGTTTTTATTGTCATTACGGGAAACATTAATGTTCACCAGGAAAAGATAAATGTGCACATAAAACAAGCGTAAACGTTACAAGTATTATATATTTAGGTGCAATATTAGCCTTTCAAGGGGATGGCGAATTGTTGATGCTAGACGTAAACAAGTGATACAGCCAATCCAATGTAAAAGCTGTAACGAGAACGGTTTTACAGCCCACATAAAGAAATAAATAACGTAGAATTTTTATGCAGAAACATTAGGTTACGTCATAAAAGTTCAACTGTTAAAACAATAGTAGTTAATACTTTCAAGTTTTTATTTCAAATTCGTAATAAGTTTTTATAAAATAAAGAGAATGTAAATTCAATTTTTATACATTCTTTTTAGACTTGTTTAGTGCCAAAGTCATGTCCGTCTTACTCAGCCGTGTTGAACAAAAGTATTATAATAATTTAGAAAATTTAAAAATATATTTAAAATGGAATTAGCTTGAAAGGTATCCGCCGTGAATTCGTTTTTTACTGTACGTGGCAAGCATATAACCTATTTCAGCCTTTACAATAATGTTTATTCTGATATATTTTATTTATAAAACTTACTGCACTTTTTAGCATCTTCGCTTTGTATTTTTCTTTATGATAAATAATATACCTACTATAAGGGCTGTTGTCTTCCAAAAATCTTGACGGTACATTAAAAGAAATAGTAATAAAATATAGCACCACGTCTTTTGTAAAATGTTCGTATAATTCTAATGAACTTGTGGTACACATTCATGTATTTCATGTACCTATTTTTTTATAAGTCTAATCGGGATTACATATAATCTAAGATTCTGTCAGTAGGTAGAAAGAGCATTTAATCGATCCTCGGTTAACCAAATAATATTTCATGGGCCTCATTAAGAGTCCGGATGTTTACTTACTATAAACCGATTTGTCTTCGATTGGTCAATTCAGTAGAATTAGTTTATGGATTAATGACAGTCATATCAATACTGTACAATACAGATAAACGTAGGCCACTTTGTCTGCGACTCGACTGTGAAAAAAAATCTTTTTAAGTTAGCGTTTTTACAGGAAAATAAAATTATTATTCTCACTATTTTCTTGGCATTTTCTTCATATCATTTTGCTTTATACTTTTTCTGAATGTAACCAAATATTTCAAGACCAAAATCAAATGTATTTATTGTTTAATTTATTATCTAAGGCGAAAATGTAATGTTATTGTAACTTGTTAAGTGTTCTCTTAGCTCCTAGATACCACTGTTAATAGCTAGGATATTTTTTACACATGCGATTACTTTCGAAATGTTTTTTTATTCTAGATAAAGATTTTTAGGTACATTAAACAACATATTGACATAGAAACTTAATACCTGATACTGGTGTGCCAATAGTACTTTTCTTACCTGTAACAACAATAAGGTTTATTAGTATATAGTTTAAGCATAGGAACATTGTGTAAAGTTTCGCCAGTTCTTGATAAAATTTCAGAAAGTTGTTTGCCATGTGACATTATTTGAAAGATATTTAAGACTGTATTTAAGAATGTATTTGGTCCGACCCGGGTAACGAACTCAAGACCTCAAAAGCACAGCAGTCCCATACGCTGCCACTGAGTCACCAAGGCAGAAATCTGTAGTTATTTGAATGTATAAGTATAAATTCATAAAAGTCTCAGGAACTTTAACAGTAAGTGGTAAAACTGGGTCATGCCATTTTTTCTTGTATACTTAAAAATATTGTTCTCAAAAAAGTAGGGTTTACACAAATAAAAATAAATATTTGGATTTAAAAAAATGTATATTTTATATATTTTGATGCAAAAACTGGATCAAAAATGATAGTAAAAAAATCTGAACATAGAACCTTCATACCAAGAAAAAATAATTGTTTTTTGAAATTTTTGACGCGGTTAAAGGAAGTAGGTACTTTAAAATTCACAAAAGGTTTTAAAAATTGAAAAAATAAAGAATCTGCTTAACATTTCCTAACTTTTATTCATTTCGAAAAACAGCCTTATTTAAAATATTTATTTTTATGTTTATAATCAACAATGATAATCTGTCCCTACGTTTTTATCGTTTGTTAATACTTACTCCGAAAATACTACAAAAATACTCATATAAATCCAGGACCGCGGTCCCAAAAGCCTCAAGATTCCAATAATCTTTCCCGATGTTTATAATCTGCATTTCTATGTACATAGAAATATCGACTTCGTTATTGAGAGCACTTTGAACGATTTCTCCCGGAATATTATCCTCAAGCAAATGCTATAAGAACTATTTCTACACTGAGATTGCGCTACTTATTTGAATGGTTGCTGGGAAAGCCACGACATTTATAATGGAGATGTTTTCCGAGCAATTTACATTTCGAATCAGTAACCTTTCCGTGTTGGTTTTACGGTAACATGGTGAGTTATCTGGAAGCTGTAGATGGCAAATTATATGAAAAGGTGTCAGGTAACTGTGATATTAATCATTAAACTTTGATTAATCTTTAAAATTAATAGACTATGTACAAGGCTAATAATGACTATGACTAATATGAAAAATGTTTATTAGTTTAATAATTTTTATTTGAGCTGTTATCTATACTTTATCCAATAATACTGCACACTTTCTAGCATTATTGCCTATTGCAATCACCATCATTCGCACAGTAACGAAAAAGTAGAAACATAAATGTTATCCTTTTTTGTTTTATCTATCTTCCTTACAATATTTTACATAAATTAAAATAAATTTAATGTAAAAGTTATTGTAAATAGGAAAGTTATTATTTCCAATAATTTGGAAATGTATACAATTTGAAAAATAAATAGAAAATACACTATCTACTTTTCAATAGGCACTTTACGTTGCCTAAATATCACATGAAAATGTATTCTCGATCTGTCAGACCTTGAATAATGAAATTATGGTTTTTAGTTAACTAACATTTTAATTCATTTTATTTACAGAAAACACTTTTTTTGATTTTTTAGTATTATATCAGAACTAAGTATCTACTAGATAGATTTACCGGGTCAAGTGTCAGAGAAACTTTGAAGAGCGTTCAAGACTTTTGGAAATCCCTCACGGCTAAGGCTTTAAGTATTTGGCAACTTGAGTATAAATATGTAAATCTGAATGCTTAGGATGGATAAAGTTAAAATTTAGCTCTTGTAATTTTAACCACCAATTTATATATTAGTTATTTTATATCTTATATAATATTTCTGTAATATTGTGTGAAACACAAAATATAACTCAATGTTTTTTGTTTTGAATTTGCTAAGATTTCCTATTTCTATGCTTTGCTTTTTGCTAATATATTAAAGTGATGATTATTATTAAGTTCATGAGGAAAATATAAATTAAATAAGCTAAGAAATAATAATTATAACCAAAATTCCAAAGTTAAAAAAGTACAGAGGCAAAACTGCGTCACAAAATTATTTTTAGAGAAAAAAACGACGATGCTCCGTGACCTAATTAATTATTTTAATCGAATTAATTAGACGTTATAAATGTATTTTATGAGGCAGGTAGATGTTTGTTCAGTAATGACGATAACAGCTTGTTTTACTTAACTAACGTATAAAAGAAATGGTACTGAACAAAATGGTCTTTCAAGAAATATTACAAAAGGTACCAGATGAGAAACGACAGCGCAATCAGAAGGTTGTTTTGTTTTAAACCCTCATATTAATCAGTTTTATGCTGACATACGCATCAAGTGGGTTTTGCATGATAAATGAGCATAAATATTATTTTTGTCTACATCTTTATGAAGTATTTTACGAGGCATGTTTATTATCATTTTAAGGTATAAATTTGAACAAAATTTCCATAGGTAAGTCTATCTATTCGTGTAAGTAAGCGACCAAACATAATTATTTATGTTAGGCTTTGTGAGGGTCTATGTTCAGCAGTTGTCGTCTTCTAGTTAAGACGTTAAAAACATCTTCCAGAGCCTAAAAATTGAGGCTACATTTAAACGGACAAATATAAAATGATCTTTATTGGTCGATGTTACGGTCTAAAGCTGGCATTAGTTCAGTTATACTCCTAAACTTGGTGTTCACAATATACGACGATTCCTGTAACCTAACTTAGTGAGCTGTTGAGTTTCGAATGCCTGATGCCCGAAGTGTATTTAAACGACGACCGCTACAAACAAGGTGAGCTTTTACATCGATAATAGATTAATTTATGAGCATACAAACCAATTTCTTGTTAACCACCCTAATTAAATAGAATACAAAGTAGAGTGAGAAGATCAGAAAGCTTAATTCGAATCGTAATTACGAATTTCGTTTTATTATATTCTTAAGATCAAAGGAGTATATGTAGATTTTAATGAAACCTTTGTAAAAACATTCGTACATACACCCATTTGATCGTAAGTCATTTTATTCACATAATTTAATATATGAGTCTAATATAAAAGCCAACTTTGAGCATAAGTACCAAAATTTAATGCACAATAGTGGAAAATCTCACAATTGAGTGACCTATTTAAAGTAGGTATAAAATTTAAGAAAAGAAAACCAACAGTATTTATCATTATTTTCATCACAACTAACACTTGAAGACTTTAAACACTTGAAATTGGCAGAAATAGCTTATCAGCAGGTTGCCATTTCCTCAAAAGAAGAAGAGAAGAATATACAATTAATATGTTTGTTCTTGAGATATTTCGTATTAAAATATAACAGAAGGAAATGGGTTTTACTTTGTCCAAGAAGAGGAGATTATAATAAAGCTGGACTATTAATCGTGTCTATCTTAATTACTACATTGTATATTATTGCACTTGACAAAATAAAAATTAAATAATAAGTATAGATTTTAAAGATTTTCAGTGACCAAATGTTTATTTACGTATATATTGAATGAAATCATTCATTTTTTTATTCAATACATATGTATTATAGAAAATGTTTTGAAAATGCAAGTATTACAAGTCCTACTGCACTTTCATTATAGCTTTAATCCCAAATACCAACGGTTCTTGATTTATTTTTATTCTGAATCAAATCGTTACGACCGTCAACGGGTAGTAAACGCTTCATAATTGAATTGATCTACTATTTCATGACGGAGATAATAAATTTGATGTAGAAATATCCGTTTTAAAAATATTTCATATTTTTAAATAAAATTTTAGTGCAATTCAAAATATAAATCGAATCAGGAGCTTGAAAAAATCAAATTAAATAGGATAAGGCCATACGACCCCAAAAAAATTCAAACATTGGCAATTTATATGCATGTTATGACTAATATGATGGTAGGTGCTTAAACGTAATTGCAATTCGTGTGGTTTTTCTTCAATTATCCATAGTGATATTATAAATTAGAAATTACGCTTTATTACGCTTTCACGGCTAAACTGCTTCAGCGATTTCAATGAAATTTGGCATGGAAATACTTCGATTCTTGAGAAAGGACATAGACTACTTTTATCAGAATAACCAACATAAACGTGGGCAAAAACGCGGGCAAAAGCTATTAGTCTACACTTTCATTTGTTGTTAACGGTAACACATGTAAAGGTTCTATAGGTATATAAGTTTACTCAGCTTATAAGATGTTGGCAGTACCTATACTATATGCATATCTGAAAAATCATTTATATTTCGATTGAATATCTAAATGTCTTGAAATTAGTAAGTTGAAAATAATTAATTTCAGATTCACTGATTATAAAAATCAGGCAAGTGCGAGTCGCTTATTTCAAACATCTATCTGTTGCCAACATCGAGCAAAAACGAACATAAAAATAACGTTTTGTTGGGAGGGGGCAATGGGCAATAGAAGGCCCCTTATATATATATTTATTTTATACTGCATTTTTAGTATTTATTGTAATCGTGACAACATAAATATGTCATCTCTGAAAATTTCAAATGTCTACATAAGATACAGCCTGGTGACAGAGGTATGGACAGACGGACAGCAGCAGAAGTCTTAGTAATAGAGTCCCGTTTTGGTATTTGGACACGGAACCCTAAAATATCGAAGGACTTCATTATGAAGAGGTTAAACAACAAGAAAAGTAAAGACTAAGCACAGTTGTACAAGTAGCAGAAAAAATCTGCAGATTTGAAATTCGGCGCCAGAAAGATATTATTCTATTTTGTTACCACCATTGCTGAAAGTGCTTATAATACGGGAAACCGAAGCTAGTTATATGCCTCAACTGGTAAACTTTATGATGATTAATAAAGACAAACACAAAATGATTATTAATAGCTGCCATAAAATAATTTAGTATTGGAAACGGTGTTCGAAGAAACTCATAAAAATAGAAAAGTTTCTACAACAAACAATGTTGTGAAACGTTAAAACATTTGTGGTTTATATTTATTAGTTTCTAAAATAAATATAAATCCTGTTGTAAGTGCTTTAAGCCCATTAAAATGTAAACAAACTTGCTTCACACTCGCATGAATTCTCTTACAAAGTGATCAGAAAAATACAAAGACTGGGATTCTGTACTTTGAATTTAATATTATTGACAACCAACAGTTTCAAAAAAATAGTCTCACTGACGTGTCTGAATCGTTTATCTGTTTCTGTTTACCTTTCGTTGTTAACCACTATGTAACTATATCTTTATAAGTGCATCATAATATATTTTCATAATATTTTAGTATTTTTTTTTAATTTTGTTCACTTGAAACCCAACACTGAGAGGCAAAGTCAATGAACAGTTTTAAGAAACAT
This sequence comes from Hyphantria cunea, assembly GCA_003709505.1. Taxonomy (NCBI): domain Eukaryota; kingdom Metazoa; phylum Arthropoda; class Insecta; order Lepidoptera; family Erebidae; genus Hyphantria; species Hyphantria cunea. The sequence goes on from PKRV01002974.1 coordinate 173,058, forward strand.
TATCAGAGACCGAAAGTATCACTATCATCTCTGCAATAAGCATCTCTTTATGAAGGTATTTATATAGTTTATATGTGTATGTGCATTACTATATATAATTATGTTAGATAATATTAATTTTATACGCAAGTTCTAAATGCGCAACACAAACTACAAATTACTAGTATAGTCCATCTAAAAGTTGCCTGGCCTGGGAGAAATCGCAGTCTGCGATAAGGCCGCCCATTGTACCACTGTTTTTATTTCTTTACATTCCACATTGTACCTATCTTTCATAAAACGGTGTACAATAAAGAGTATTTATATATATATATATGTATATCTATCTACGATGACTATTTTTGTAATCATATTATGTTACTTTCGTCTGGTTAAGTGTGAAATGTAAAAAAAAAGTTTTTGCATATATTCCCTTGAACCACTTTTCAAACCCTCTGAGCGTCTTTTGATATTCACTGTTAAAATCGTATCCCCGAATGATCAACTTAATATACACACTCTTTTTGCATTTTTATAACAGACGGTTCACATATTTTTATGGTTTTAGGTAGTAAATGAGCTGAAGGGTTATGGATCACCAGAATAAAAGTGACTCACGTCGTTTAAAGACAACATGAGATACTTTTATTTCATTCCATGTCACTGAATTCGGAATCTGCAATATCTGCAAATCTGCAGAACAAAATTACGTGCTGTAACTACAAGCAAACCAGTAACAAATTTTTAATCACTTAAATTATATTGTTTCTCATTTTAATTAGATTAAATATATAAAAAAAAGGTCCAGAATATCATGCGATTAAATGCCAAAATGGTTATTCTAGAAATCGTTTCTTTATTTTATTAATCAGATAACATTATTAGTGCTTGCTTACAAAATTATAATGCCTTAATCGTTTTCGATCCACAACCACGATGCCGAATCTTGGATAAGTACGACTAGGAGTGATAATCCTTAAGCGAGAAGGGCATTAAAATCCAATCAACAATTCGGCAATCCTCAAAGCTTGTCTTTGTACTGAGATACAAAGTTAATATTCTAGTGCTTCAGCAGACAGCGGCAAAGCTTTGAATTATAAAGAAGCTATCTTTACGCTGTACTGACGTTGGAACATTTTATTAATGCAAGCTTAATTATGTCTACTAGACTAATTTACTGAACGTGATTTTACTTTGTATTTCAATGTGACATCAAATAAGTATTAGTACAAAATTATTTGTAAAGGATCGTAATAAATAACCTTTTTTTATTTACGTAATGCCGGCAAAAGAAGGTTAAAACTTCAAAACTTAAATCATAAAATTGATGTGTAAACATTTAAAACAAATAATAATGACAAAATATTATTATGTCATAGATATGTATAAAATGTAAAATACAAAAGTACCTAAGTGATAATTTTTATTAAGTGCTACAACTTTTTAAATTAACTAAAAAGAATTTATTACAGTTTTGTAAAGAGAATGATCTTATTGTCGTGAATACAATGTTTGATTTACCGAAAAGGAGGCTCTGTACTTGGAAAATGCCTAGGAATATAGAAGATATCAGTTAGATATTTTAACAAAATAGACACCGTAACCACGTCCAGAACCTTACCGGAGGTAGATCTGAGTACATGTCATAATTTGCTACCATATCATAAAAGACTATGAAGGAAGAAGAAGGTTAAAACCAAATGTATAGTCTCCATTGTCTTAAAGATAAGAACTTTAAAGTGCAATATAGTAATAAGTCGGGGAATAGTCTACAAAAAATTAAGGAAAACCTTATAGAATTAGAATATAGTATAGTAGCTAATATAGTATTGTAAGTAGGAGGTAAAAAGTTAGGGATATAAATAAATAAATAAATATTTCGGACATCTAACACACAGCGCCATCTAGTCCCAAACTAAGCAGAGCTTGTATTATGGGTGGTACTAGATAACTGATATTAATACATAAATACTTTTTTTTTGTAAATACATACATATTATACATAGAAAACACCCAAACTCCGAAACAAACATTTGCAGATCATACAAACATTTGGTCGGACCAAATGTTTGTATGATCTGCAAATGTTTGTTCCCAGGTTTGTTCCCAGGATTCGAACCCGAGACCTCATGGACAGCAGTCGCGTACGCTACCACTGCGCCACCGAGGCAGTCAATATAATATAATAAAGTCAATATAATAAAAACGTGTGCTGATAAATAGCTAGAGAAGGAGAAGCTGACCTTCCTAGCCCTTAAATTGAGGGAGATAGAGATAACAATTTAGTAAAAACCAAGTAAAAAGTGGGCTGCAATGCTGATGACGAACTCAAACAATTAAATTAATAAAATAGTAACTAATTTTAAAGTAAAAAAGTAGTAATATATCATTATTATTTTATGTTTCATAAATTTGTTCGTTTTATTAAATGTTTGTTCTATTTCATAGCATATTTTCTCTTTTAAGTTGTTCCTATAATCTTTTGTTTTGTTCTGTGTGGCTAATAAACATTTGTTTCACGAAGCTACTGTATGAAGCGGCATTAACCGGTAATTTTTCACGAAATTTGTGAATTGACGGCAATTCCAAAACTTCAAACGAAGTATATTGAATGCATAAATAACAACATTTTCATGACACGTGAAAATTTCGAGCAGGGAGCAAATGTTCAATAACTTAATTACTACAAAAGGTACTTACTTAGTCACTTTATTATAAACGCAGAACCGTCGTAATAACCCCTAACTGCTTTGATAAATAAATTATTACGATTGCTGCTTTATTTTTATGGTGCCATTTGAATTTAGTACACCAATTGGCATACAAATAAAGTAAATATCGTAGCATCGTTGTTCTTCGAGTTAATTCGACTTTGAAATGGTATTTCTATGAAATGAAAAAGTCCCAGTTACACCACTGACTGATATAGTCCCTGATCCAGTTAAGTTCAGGACAGACTACTATCCTGAACTGAACTGGATATTGACAAGTTTGGATAGAGACATACTACGTCAGAAAGACATATATATTTTATTCTGCCAAATATTGTGAATTAGACTCATAGTAAAAGTTTCCCTCGTTGGTCTAAAAAATATCGTTAGCTGTTTCTATCAATGTCCAGCCAAAGCAAATGCCATAGTTTTAACTAAATATTGTTCCGAAAGAACATTGTCAATAGTTTTGTTCAAAAGATAATGGTCTATTTTTATATCCTATTAATATTATAAACGCAAAAGTTTGTATGGATGGATGCTTGTAATGTTTTCACGTAAAAACTACTCAACGGATTTGGATGAAACTTTACAGTAATATAGCTGATACTTCAGAATAACACATAGGCTACTATTTGCCGCAATAACCGACATTTACGCGGGCGGAGCCGCGGGTATAAATTAGTTGATCTATCTAAATAAAATGTAACAAAAATGAGAAATAACCAGATATTTTCATTCATGTATGTTTATTTCATGTTAGAAAAATCGCTAAAAAAGTAAATGTATTACCTTTCATTCTATACTTTAAAAAAACTATGGGAATATACTTCAAAATTCATATATGAAAAGTCGCCGTTGCAATTCATATTCGCCCTCAGCAATTTCATGATTCAAATTTATTGGTTTTATTGGTATCGGCTAGCGGCTACACCACTAGCCGCTACGTTAAACTTTATTTAAACTGGCATTCTATCTTTTCACAGCTACAGTTCAGCCATCGGTCTTTTAAAATTCTAATTAATTGCTTTCATGGTGATTAAAAGTAGATACGCTTTCAAACTGAAGAGCAAATATTGCACTAAGACTTCTTAAAAATAACAAACTAATTTAGTTTTAACCTTGAATAGAGCGTTCGTTTATTGATCAATTGAGGAGGTGTTACTAAATTTGCCATCGATAAGAGATAGACTGATTTCACAAAATTGACTTAGCACACTAAGATACATCAGACACATTAGAATACGAATCTCACAATCAGGTAAATCTATTGAGGTTAATCACCATTGCTTTAGACAGACTTTGATCTACAGAAATGCTTGACTATCAATAGTGAATACACGGTGTACAATGCAGTAAAATGTATAAAACTTTAAGCTATAGCGATTTTGCGATTCAATATTTAAAAGCAAGAAGCAGAAAACCTTTAGTAATGAATTTACAACCATTCTTTTTTATTGAACACACCTCTTGATTTTTGTTTTAACGTGTGAATGTGGAGTTATACATCGTGAATTTAATATCATTTGTACTTAAACTAATAAGAAATTGGTAAATTTCATACTCAAATAATATAAGAAGTACTTCTACGACGACTTATATTAATTATTGATGCTAGCTAAACGGTTTATTAACCGTAACAAGCCGCGTGGAAACAAGCGATAAAGGCGTTAGACTTGTATATTTTACTTATTTTTTATAGTTATTTTTGAAATTTCTTGTAGGTATCTGATATCAGATTCATGATTTAAGAGCAGTACTTTCTGCTCTAACACAACTATGATATTGAAATTGGCATTTAGTGGCTTAAATCTGACTTTCCCTAAATCATAACTTGTAGTTTCTGTGTATTACCTATTACTATAAGCTTAAAGAATCTAATAACTACCTCGTTAGTCTAGCGGTTAAAGTATGAGACTGCCAATCAAGAGATCTTGGGTTCAAATCCCGAGTCGGGCCAAAAGTGTTATTGAGTTTTTGTGTTTCTATAAATACTTAATAACAGCTCGTAGTTTGGAAATTGGGGTCCTGCGCCTCTCGACCTCCCTCTGATCGTGTCGGTTAACCTTCCCATCGTATTATCAGAGAGAGGAACAGAAAGTGCACCTGTGTTTGCGCACATACTATAATATCTGCTGCGTAGTTGGCTGGTTTTCGCTGCCTGGCCGCCGTGGCCGAAATCGGCACGGAGAACATCATCAAAGAAGCTAATTTTTCTATCATGTAATTTAGTACATTACGTACCAGTAAAACTGTGCAAAAGAGATTAAATTTGGGATGAAAATTTCAAACTAACCAAATTGTTAAGGCTAAATAAAGTATAAAGTTGTCTTAATTAAGAAATCATTTTTTAGGTAGTAAGTATGATCAAAAATGGATCTTTATCATTAAAATAAAAACGGCTTTTCCTAGAAAAAATATAAAATTAATACAAATTCATACTATGTTTGGTCTTTAATATTAAAAGAATTTGCAAGTTTGTGAATTAGATCATTTCTGGACAAAACAATAAAATCATCCAGAAGCGGATATAAATTTAAATTCACGACAATACCTAACTAATTTTTTAATAATGATTTAAGTGAGTTAAAGCTAAGGAAATGGTCGTACTGCCGGTTGAAACTATAAACTCTCAAAACATTTTATAGATTATTAAATACACTGCGCCAAGGCAAACTGCGTTATACGAATGCTACGATCTTTCGAGTAAGACCTGGGATTACTACCAATAAAGCTGTGTCCCGCCAAACGTACTTAATAAAATGTCAACTATAAAATCGCTTTTACTATTTTGTCGTAATCGCAACTGACAAATGTGCGCAAATACGAAAACGTGAATATTAATTTAGCTGATGTAGAGCAGACGTGTGGTAGTCATGTGAGCATAATATTAATAATATGTACATTACAGACACTGAGTGGGAGTGTCTCAATATTTCGGCATTTAGTGGATCGAACTGCTCAACATTGAACAGCGCGTCACTTGATGGGTGGTACAATTTAATTTCAATCACAGTAGAACGTTCACCAGTTCGATGATATTCGCTTTGATTGTAAAACGAAACCTGTTTTGAAAGAAAATTTTATTTCCTTAAGCCTTAATTATTTCAAAACATTATTTATATCTTACAAAAATAAAGTAGCTACTCTGGTTTTCCAATCTGTTTGTTTAACTTAACGTACGTAACTTAACTTTAGATTCGTATAGAAACTGTTATATTTTAAATAAAATATTGAAGTATGGGCACGTTTTTAAGCTCTCAGTATTTGTACGTGATAAATTTTACAGTAGTTTTGTTATAAAAAATCTGTAAGACCATCGAATAATAGTCCTAATTTTTAACTAGAGGTACTACTTTAGCGTGTTTGACACTACTGTATTAATAGATATAAACTAATAACTATAACTATAAATACTTACTTAATATTATAAAGCTAAAGAGTTTGTTTGTTTAGTTGGTTAAACGCGCTAATCTCAGGAAGTAATGGTCAGATTTAAAAAAATATTTTACTATTATATAGTCCATTTATGGAAAAAGGCTATAGCTATTATATATATCATCATGCTACAGCTAATAGGAGCGAAGTATCAATAAAATATATGTATTGCCGAAAAGGAGAAAAATTATTCATTTTAATAGCTTCCAATGTAAGCGGTTAAAACTTCACAAAAAGAATGTATGAAAGAATTGCTTCCATTTAAAAGATCTAAAAAAAAGTCCAGGGCAGCATTTGTCTCGTCTCAATTTGTTCACGCTTTATAACATTACGCTATAGGTATTAGGAGACGCAGACGAGGCAGCGGGGTTCAGCTAGTTAATGATATATCAAAGTGAGCAAGACTACCTTATAAAAAACCTCCACGTTAAAAATACTAGCAGAAGTTTGTGCTCCTTCAAGACAAGTTGTTGATAGCTATATCCATTTTTTCCGTCTTTCACTGGGCTGTATCTCATGAACCGTGATAGTTAGACTGTTGAAATTTTCAGAGATGATGCACTTCTGGTCTAACAACAAACACTAAAAAAAGAATAAAATAAATATTTCAGGGGGCTCCTATACAACAAACGTGTTCTTTTTCTCCTTTTTGCGATGTTGATAACGGCAACAGGTAGACGCTCGAAATATATAGATAATGGGTACGGAAACCTTCCAGCGCGAATTGGATTTTCACAAACATCGTTTACAACAGGGTTTTGGCTAAGATGTTTATTAATAAATTGTACTTAATTTAATCATTATTAAATTTGCATCACTATTAACCCATACCATTTTAATATATATATGAAACTAAAACCACAGAGAAATTCGCACAGCTCCGTGCCATGAACGTATCATTATGCCATTAAACTAAAATTTATTTATCAGTATTCCCAATAAATGCTTCGTTTATATTCGAAACGATTCTGAAGAACCGTTAATAACAATTTCATTCGTAGTTATAGCAGACTGTACAGCGGTTCATAAACTTATTGATTTTGTTAAGTAACCTATCTATTCATAGTGTTTATGTATAATTAGTCCACGTTAAACAATTCAATCCGTTAATGTTCATCATCAAGCGGCAATACTCTGACTTTTCAAGCTTTTGTAGAGGTGGTTAAATAACTCTTTTTGTTAAATTCTTTCATTTAAATTGATGTAAATTACATTAAGGTATATATCAAGGATAATCAAATGCTTCTGTGTAAAAAGGTTTCTTGTAAATATTTTATTTTCGTCCATCAAACGTTATAGGGTACCGACTAATTTTGTTTCTACTTATTCGATTTTTCCTTATAAATCTACTTGGGTTGAAACGTAAGCAGTGAATGAATTATTTAAATAAGCATTTTGTGGCTTAGTTTATCTAAGAAAAGGTACTTAAACCATTATTTATGTATATCAATAAAGTAACCTAAAATTGACTTAAATTTCAGTAGTTTACAGTTTGAGTTTTTACAGTTGAGAAGAAAGAGAATATACTGATCACCTAACCATTGTAATCAATACTTATGTTAATACTTAAAGTTTTTTTTTCATATCTGAAAAAAGTTGATGTAGAATAATAGAGTAAGTATAACATAAAATATGTTATCACATTCTCAGTGCGCAGTAGTAACGTCTGTGTTTGAGGTTTCGGATTCGATTATCAAAATGAATCAAACATTTGTATAATCTGCAAATTTATTTTTCCGAAATTGGGTTTTTTTTTCTATAATAGGTATTAACAAAACAAAATACATGTATTTATATAAGTTGCCTAGTAACCACTGCAAAAGCTCTGCTTAGTTTTGGACTAAATGGCGTTGTGTGTTAGATGTCTAAAATATGAAACATTAAAGAAACAATTTCAAGTGCAATTAAAGGTAATTATGAACTCAGAACTTGTTTCTTTTTCTTGGTGTTTCAACGAACATATAATTTTTCGTTAGTTTTATCGCAATTTTGCTTATTCGTATCTATACGTAAGAAGTACAATATTTTATAGACTGTTAAACATTATGACGTCATAGTTCACGACGACATCGTCTGTCACATACCTGTTACTGAGACGAGCCACCGTACACGTGTATAGAATACTAATTGGCATTTTGCCGGATGTCGCACTTTGCACCTATCACACAGCTCTATAGCTACGTAGAAGATCGGTGATAAACTTAATTTATTCTTTACGTCTTGCATAATAGCTGCGCTAAGTTTTATTAAAAATTAGATGTGCGGATAAAAAGTAGTACCAAAACAAGCCTGAACTTTCAAAATACTTGTAACGTCAAAAGACTTACTTATGTTGAATAACAATTAAATCATTGGAAGAATGAGGAAGAATGAAGAAAACTTTCATATCTATCATGTTTCTATTTACGGCATCTCTTAACTATGTAAAATATATATCTATATATAAATGTAGTTAGTATTTTGAGAATACAGATTTGAAAAGCTATTGTAAGAAAAGCCTTCTTGCTTATTTCATGGCATTCAAAAATGTAATGTAATATTAATGAGATAATCACATCTACAGCCTTTTAAACTGCTGGCCATGGGCCTCTCCTCGGAAAGGTTTTATATTACAACCGGTTAATATTTAATTTTATATTTTGTTAGTTAAAATTTTAAGGCGTTATTCGTTTTATAATACCGGTTTTTTGCTGTGTTACGTTTTCCTCTTGATAATAAATTCATTTTCTAATTTCCTCAGGTACCTGCCTAGTCGTTCGGGGTTAAGTGACCAATTCATTGATTGACCCCAATCTTGTAACAATAACGTCCGAATGGAGGGGACAATGTTCTAGCTAGAATCGCTTTAAACAAGGCTGTAATTTACCTTTTTTGCTGGTTGGCTGTAATTTGCCTTAATCACTGGTTAAGAGATATTCAAAATTACGCGTTTAATTTATTAAATCGAAATGTAGTTGGCATCTCAGCACTTTTATGAAAATAAAGACTTTTGAGCTTAGTATTTAAATTTATTAAAGGTATATGATATTCTTGTGTATATATTATCCTACTATACATGTTGTAGTGACACTTAACACCGATGTGTCTAAACCCTTCGCTCCTTGAAAAAGGACCCCTATGGGCACGAAACCAATTGGATACGCAGTAAATCTTGATTCTTTACTATACATCTTTTACGACTTTCAATTTCATTAAACTTATAAGAATTAAACAAAATACCTAACTAAATAAATATGACTGAATAATTTACACTGTACACTGTCTTGAGTTAAAAGATGCTGGAGACAATAATACGTAAATAAATTATTAAATTTGAAGTATACTTCAATTTCAAGCCTTATGATGATAAGTCTTAACACTAAGCCTGTGAACTACCTTCCTACATGTCATTTCAGTAAGTCAAATAGATTATTTTAAACTTAGTTACCGCACCTAATAACTCTGAAGGCTATTTTAGACTTCCTTTTGAATCTTATGGCGTGTCGTCTTCTAACCACGGCGGTGGGGCCCGTGAGCAACGGGCTTTGAGCTTCGCATTCACTGACAGCTTCCTCGCCACTTGAATACGTCTGGAACTGGTGGCAGTTAAGTGCAGGCATAGGCTTTGAGCTGCCTGCGGAGCCCCCGGCCCTACCCCAGGACAGCATGGAACTCCGCAGGGACCTGAGCGTCTCCGTTGTACAGCCCCTCTCACTGCCTTGCTACCATGCAACAACATATCGGCGCACCGACAGTCGACCACGAACGGCACACACGAACTACGCGCACTCTTCACCATTAAATTCACTGATTGTTCGTTCTACATGCTCTATTATATGACGTCACTATTTCAGTATGGACTCTACCTCAAACAAGTAAACACGTGGACGAGATTATGCAAAGAATGTGACTGGGGCGAGCGGCGCGGCATGCGCACGCAGTGTCCTAGCTGTTTCATTATCATTGTACAAACAACAGTATCTGTGCCACATGCCTATCATTATGACATACGAACATAAATAGGCAGTGCCGGGATATCTGATACTAGATCTGCCACTAAACCAGCAATTAATGCTTTTTTATATTGTCTGCCGCTGCAATATTACACTGCTTGAACTTTATTTATTGTGTAACTACAAATAAAAGCCATGCTAACACTAAGTTTGTTTGTGTAGTGAACGATTAATTATTATTTACATTCATGAAATAATTGGAACGATACAGGAAAAAATACAGACTATAAACTACGTCCATAATATATACATTGTATGAGTCATTATTTCATACGATGCGGTGACGAGTTTTTAACCTGCTCTATAATTCACTAACGATATAAGGGCATAAATTAATTCTTGTCTTAAAATATTTTTACAATCATACATAAATGTATGACTGTACTAAAGACAAAATAAAGAAGTTTCTGACACGTTATTAGTCTATAAACGTTTCAATTCATAGTATTCATTGGATCATAAATTTGTCACAGTAATTTGTTGATTCACTGCATTTTATACTGTTTGTCCTTGACACTCCACTTAAATAGTTTTAGTTCTTGTATTTCACAACACAATTACGGTCTGGAACAGCCGGAAACCAGAAACATTGTGCGTTCACAGTTAATGAGAACAAACGTGTTCCGTACAGGGAACATAAGAGTAAACTAAAGAGTGTACCAACACAACTGTATGCGCAAGCGCCGCGTGCCGTCGCGTCTCGGTGCGCCATTGCTGTCGCGACATTTGTGCCGAAATAGAAATACTTCCAGAGTCATTCAGCCGCGCCTGTACAAGACCCGCACTAACGACTTGTCATTTTGTCACCTTCTCGAAACTTGATTTGTATATAAATGTATGATAATTATTTTTAAGTTTTTGTGACATTATACCTACCTACTATCCTTTTATATCTTTATACCGTAACAAAATTATTGGTAATTTTTAACATTAACAGAAATGCTAGTACTAGTACATAGCTTTAAGTTAATTTATAGAGATATTGGTAGACTTTCTGACTATTGCATGTTATCAAATGTACACACATGTTGCAATATTATTTAAAATTATCAAAACACGACCTCTGTTGAAAGCTATCTTATGGCCATTGTACAAACCTTCTTCTAGATTAATCCAAATATATTTTATACATTCTACAATCTAATTTGAATTTCAGGAATTTAGATTTTACAGATTTTTAATCTGATTTTCTAATCGATTTGTGTTTTAATTCATATAGTTCCATAGAACCTTTTAAAAGTGGATACATAAAATAACAGTTTTTAAAATTATTTTAGCCTCTTTGCTTAAATTTAGTTTATCGTTTATGACAATATTTCATTACGATAAAAAAAAAGAATTATGTTAGTCTCGTCATTATATGTAACTTTGGGCAAGGTATTTACTCAGATATGTCGGAATAATAGTAACTGATTAAGCAATCACTGTAATGATAATAATAAATTCAACGCCCTGATAATAATAGCTCAAATAATAGCCTGAACGTAGGATACGTTCAGACTATTATTTAAGGGCTTTACGGGATAATGGAGGGTAATTTTAAATATATTTTATGCCCAGCTTTTTTAATCCAAGAGAAATAGTTCATTATTAAGGTTTCCCATCCATAAGCGACCTTTTGTATCAAATAAGGAGTAAGTGCGAAAGTGATAACTAAAATGTAAATTAATCTTTTTCTATATTTTAGTTTAAATAATTTTTCTTCTGTGATCATGCGTATTTACACTGACCTGATTATAACTAAAACCGTTTCACGCAAGTTTTGTTTGTAATATTCTGAAAAAATATTAATTATATTATTGTTAATTTCGTTGTTTATAGTTAAATGGTGTATTTTATTTTTTATCTATTTTAAAATTTACTCTCCAGAAAACTAATTTTAAAATAAATTCAAAATGAAATTTTAAAACTTCTTAATTTATTTCTTAAATCTGAATCTCCGATTAGTAAATTATATGTGTCTTACTTTAACCATGACAGGTTAACATCTACTCACCGAGCGGGCGGGTTCACGGGGCTGAAACAAACCTTCTACCCTGAATGACTACAGATAACCGGGATTTCTTCAGTTATAAACGTTAATATTTTGTGAATTTACTCCCGTTAAATCTGTATACATCTTACTTTGTAAACTCGATAATACTTCACTACTTTTGACGTTTATGCTTCACACTACGTAATGAAAGATGGATTAAAACTTTAAACAAAATGTAACTAAATACTCAATTTACTTTTAAAGAAGTCGTTGGAGTCATTGTTATCTGACGGTTATACAAATACCCACTAGTAATTAATTTAAGATAGCATTTTTGTCAAATTTTAGAGTTTTCTACATCAACTTTATTTTATTGCAATTTTTTGTCCCGCGCATACAATGGCACAACAGCAAAAAGAACCTAAAATGACTGAGTTACTAATACAGGTGTATACTAATTAATTAGTAGGAATATTATTGACAATGTCCCAATACGGACCTGATTTTATGCATTTCGATTGTTTCTACCAAAACTCATCATTTCATCTACAAGAAAAAGATAGTTGTTTACATACTACAACTGAACCTAAAGAAATCGGTATCACGTAAGAACAAAAAACTGTGGTGTATTACTTAGCTTACGTTCATTGCACTATGCATTCCTCTATTAGTTCAAGATAAGAGTTGGCATCCTTAGATTTTTATGATATAAAACAAGCAAACGTATCGCTTGATGGTTAGCGATTACCGCCGCCTTTTGACATCCGCAACACCAGAGGCGTCACAAGTGCGTTGGTGATCTTTTAAGAAGAAGTACCTTCTTTTCTTGAAGGTTTGAAGACCGTATTTGTTCGGGAACACCGTAGGCAACAGTTCAATCCACAGTTTTGTTGTGCGAAGCAAAAAGTTACTTGAAATGTGCACAGTTTTGGACTGCCAATCATCTAGATGATGGGGATGAAATTTCTGTCGCGAAGGACGATGGTGGAAAGAGGCGGCAGAAATCAGCCCGAACAATTTATTGGAGCACTCCTCATGGGAAATGCGGTTGAAGATGCACAGTGAAGCCACATCTCAAGATTTCACGATATTCAAAGATGTATCGTAATGAGTAGAAGTGGTAACCGTAGAGTAGATTTACTAAGTAAATACTTGTACTTACTTGATTTACACAGCTAAACATTATAAATTACCTTGTTTGGTTACAAGAGAAGTGCACTGTAGCTAAGTTATAACACCTGAATTAACTTTCATAATGCTCTCGGGAAGCCGTTTGCCGCCGCCGTTAGTTCCGTTGTGGCGGGATTAGTTTTCGTATTAGAATATAAAATGAATTCAGATTTCTCAATTAAGTATTATTGATGTTTAATGGCTCATGACTTAGAAACTTTGTTCCTAAACTTGTAGATGTTACACGGAAGTTGTATAAAAATACAAACACAAAGAAAGCAAACAGAAATAGTGCATGCAGATAAAGAACAACTTCATTTTATATATGGATGGGTAAATTATTTATACCCACTGAACCTTTACAATGGAGATGCTGTTTACTGTGATATAGTCTTTACAATAAGATAATGTCAAATGCAAAGAGATTTCTTGCCGTCATGTTTAATTGAAAGCCTCTTTTGTAGCTATAAATCTTTGAAAAGTTTTTACAATATGTACGGGGTACGGATATGCAAAGTTTGTTAGATATAAGCTCAGATTACAAAACAAAGAGTTTTTTACAAAATTTTCGGTTGACTCTTGGTTGTACTTTAACATAACAAACAGGATCTACCATGGTTCAATAAGGACGTTTTTAGTGTTTAATTATTTTTAAGTTCATAAAGTTAGTATATCTACAACTTTGTCACTTTAACATGTATGTGTTATATGCAGACCTATTAACTAAATTCATATAAGGAGACAAATGTCTATAGAATACCTGCAACTATTTGTTTGAGTTTTAAAATGAAATTCGTTTACATTTTAATTAGTTTTATCTGTTAACAAATATTTAGCCGTGCTTTCTCCACAAAATATCTACTGTATTTTAAGAGTGAAAAGGAACTGTTTCGGGAAACAATTAGCAGTAATTTTAACCGAACGAACCGACGAATGAACCGATAGATGTCGGTAGGCTATTTTCACATTTTCAAATCTTATTAAATATAAACTATGAAGGACTAATAGGAATGTACTCCTAATCTGGGGGGGAGAGGCTTTACGAATATACATAAAATTACAAGGACACTATGGCCAAAATCATAGTAAATATCAGTAGCAAAAAGGTATCGGTAAAGGTGGCGAAACAGACTTCCTATTAATAATATTAATTAAGCGTAAATATAAAAAAATATTGTTCTGGTAAATTAACACTTCCCCACTAGACAAATATACAAATCTTTGTTTAAAAGTCTGTGCATAAGCATAGAATATTGGTAAACTGATTATTTATATATATTTTTTTATTTTCTTATAACTATGGACTCCTCCATATATACTTCATACTCCTCCGTGCGTATAATTATCGTAGAAATTTTCTACTTTACGTATTAAGTATATAGATAACAATTACTACAATTTAGATAATTGTAGTAAAAAAACTATATTTTGAAGTTCAACAAGTATGCTCAACATAGTAAGCGCCCATGTTACATGATACTAATTTGTTAGCAAACTACGATAAAATACATCCGCGCTTAGCTATCAAATATCAAGTACAATTTTCATCAATGGATACAATTTTGGTGTTGTATTTAATTAAATTAATATTCAGACCCAAACCTAAATTGTTTAAGTTTCAACCCATTATAGATTGTGAGATTATCGATACCTGAAGCGTTTAGGTAACAAGAATACATAGATGTTCAAAATATGTACGCTTGCTTGAATTACTATTTTAAAACAGTGAGTTAAGCTACAAGTTTACAAAATGAAATCATCCGTTGTTAGTATTAATAATTATCCACTGTATCTATTGTTATTATTATTATCATAACGACTTTTTTCTTAAGTCTTATCTTAATAATACTTGAGAAAATAATAATAATTAATTACTTTACCAGTTGTAAGGATATAAAGCAATCCAGTTATGATATATACTGCCCAATAAATCATTCAGCTTTGTAACTGTACCCAGGTTGTAATGATGGGGTATAATAATGCTTTAAAGATTGGTAGTCCCGATAATAATGACCTATTAATTGGTTCAAGATGCTTATGAGATAAAATACGGTGTTTTTTACTCAAAACAACAAGTATAGTAGTCTTCGTACTAGTTTTTAATTCTTAGCTGTGCTTAATAGTGCTTTTATAAGAAAAAAATACTCAAATATAGAAAAACTACACTGGGTATCTGTTCTGGTTAAAAAGAAAAAAATAATACTTCATATAAATTTTGGCAGTTATTAAAGTAATTCATCAAGTAATTAAAATTTGAGTTTGATGCCTTTAATACCTATTATTCTTGGTGTATTGTGAAAATAAAGAAAATGAAGTGTCACATGAGGTTAAGTAATTCTTTGGTGTCTGTAAGGTTCTATTAAAGGTTTTTATGGGGCAGGGACAAACGAGCAGACATCACCTGATGGTAAGCTATTACAACTGCCCAGGAACAGTCGCAATACCAGAGTCATCACAACTGCGTTGCCGACCTTTAAAAAGGTGTACAATCTTATCTTGAAGGTTTGAAGGTTGTATGATCTAGGACTATCGCAGGCGACAGTTTATTCCACAGGATTCCGCGAGGGACTAGTTGCAAAAATTTTTCCTCGCTACAGAACTGAAGATTGGTTTTCGGTAATCTGACTGCACGGTTGACTCAGTAGTTTCAGCGGACGCCACGCAATTTTTTAATGTGCTGATTGTTGTGGGTTCAAACTGTTCAAACCCCACATAGAACAACACCTTGTGTGATTCACAAATTATTGTTCTGAGTCCGGGTGTTCTTTGTGTCCGTTTCACATATATTTGTAAAGTCCCCCGCAACATAGGATATTAATTACAAACACGGGAGTTGTCTTTAAAAAAAATCTTCATGCGACGTAAGAAATACTTTTACAGCAGTTTTAAGGCAAATGTATAACTACGATTGAACCGTATGTGTCTTCTCCCACGATTAGAATCGTATATAGTCTACTGATTCACCAAAACACTGTTGACATTAGCTAAAGTAATGTCAGGAGTGGCTTTAGTACTTTAATGTGGGCTGTATAACTCAATACTTGTCTTATCTTGGAATTTTATTGTGGTTTTATTGCCGTTGAAAAGGATTAGAAGTGTTGCGAACACGGAATTAAATGTACAGAACGAACGGAAACTGTAGCTTGTAACTTCAGTAAATGTTACTTCGTAAGCTAGACGAATGATTATTTTTTATCAGACCTGCACTTCACCTAGAATCTCCACCTCCATCCACGGAGACTATTTTATGGCCCTGTGCATGTGATTCAAAATTAGCTTATCTCTCAGCTTCTAAAAAATCTTATTTTATGTCAAAACTATTTGTTATTTCAGCAGTAATTTTCAGAGTTTGTATTTTTCGTATAAAGCAAATCTTAGACAATATTTATTTGTGTTCTAGCTAATATAAAACAAGGAGATCACCGCATATTCTACCAGTTATTTATGAGGCTAATATAAGTGCACATTGCGTGGTAAATAATCTTCAAAAAGACATCGCAAATGTTTCATTAACTATGATATATGTGAGGTAGATTAGCATGAGATGTAAGTAAATTTATGGTATCGTTTATTTTATAGTTACTAGCATTAAGCATTTACATGTTTTTATTTATAACCGCAGTTCACATCTTTAAGGCAGTAGCAAATTTTAAATATCTTACAGAGTTTTAATCTGTTTAGATGTTGCAGCTATTCTTGTATATACATATATATCTATCTATATACATGTATGTGTTTTTGCTTATTTATTACAAAAATAGTGTTTAATAGGAACTTTTCGTTTTACAGGTAATTATTTCCTTTAATTAATTCGAGCTAGTCATGAAAAATAAATTAATTTATATCCTACAACTACTTGTGCCTCGCGGTTGGTGTTTTAAAGGTGCGATTGCAACCGCGGCTAATACCGTAACACGAAGCTAGTCCGATATAAAACTAGCCTAAGTTACTCATTGTATCATCAGCTATCTGGGGGTTAAATTCCCGTCAAAATCAGAGGTTAGCAGAAAAAAATAGATGAATGGAAAGACGGAAAATAAAAAATAATTTTGATGTAACTATCGCATATACTTTTATATGCATTTAGTGAAAAACTGCTAATTTAAAATTACAAATAGATACTTCTATTTTATATATTTGTATATAAATTATGCTAGAGCAGTGTTTTATATACAGATCCTTTATCTAATTCAGACACAAATAGTTATAAACTTAAATAAAAAATATACTAACATTATGATGGCATTAAATTATTAATATTATAAACTAGGTGTTAAGACAGTTTAATTGCCGGTTATATTTTATGAACTGTCTGACTCAATAACGAAATAAACTAAGGTATTTTACTTTAATTACGTATTTTATATTCAAATTTGAACCCGCATATCTTTCGCATGTACCACATGCTATAATGCTTGTGATTTATAAACTAACAATTAATGTAACTTCTGGTGTGTTAAATCATTTATTAATCAATTTCGGCAAACAATTCATATTATAGGTTGCCTGAGTTTTATTTCTTACATATTTAAAAGCTATATTAATCGGGTATTGATACAGGTATAGTCGATTTTCTTATCAATTGTACTCAAATTTGTGTGGATGAAATCTTTTCTTTTCTATTAAATACCTTTGAAACCACATGTCTCGCTAGAGTTACTTTTCTGGTTTTGATGATGGGTAATCGGGCCTTTAATGAAAGGATACGAGAATACACTAACATTTTTTGGCCGTAAAGATAGCATACAAGGGGGTTCCACTTCTCAGTTTAGGCATGTTCCGTCAAACCCTTCACCCGGGTAGGAATATGGGAATGGTTGTAACTCGGCAGTCGAAAAAAATATTATTGAGCTTTTCTGATTTTTTCATTAGACTAATCCCGCCTACACGCCCACCACTGTTTGTCCTGTACTAGGATTAATAGCAGTGACCCGCGAACATACCGAGTTATGACACTCGGGATGTCCCAAAAAAAATTAAACTGTCTTGGAACCCACAACGAAATAATCAGAAGAAAAACTGGAGGAGTTGGAAATATAATATATCCACTTTCCTCATTACCAAAGCGAGAGACAAAATGAAGTCAAAATAGGCAGACATCATCTCAAGCCGGGAAGTACCACAGATAAAATATTAAGGGTCTTAAGTGAGCTTTGATTTCAATAGTATGTATGGCAGAATTGCCTGAACGCAGAAATTCATCGTAGTTCATACAAGATCCCCATAATATACCGCCCCAGATGACTTTTGTAAGTTATTTAGCGTTATGTTACATTCATTGCACCAAAGACTACATTCCCAGAGGACATGATGAGCCGACTGTTCACAGCTAGAATCAGTTGTTGAACATAGACACAATGGTGAATCGACTAATTTAAATGATTGTAGTTTACTCTTTAAGTTACCGTGATCTGTGAAAAATTCACGTCAAGCGAGATGTCCTCGACAACCGTTTGCGAACAGATGGAAAGAACTGGTAGAGGTGGCATCCTTTAGATGACTCATCCCATCGTTGCTGCCATTTCATCTATGAGATTGTTATCGACATTGGACTGCGGTTGAAATAATCTTATGATTTTATCGCGGTCTCGTACGCCCAAAAAATCAACAAGATCTTTGTACCACAAGATCGACCGGAAAAACATCCGCCAACACCGGTAAAGCCTCAGTGCTAACCGTCCTATATGACACAAGATAATGAATGCAAGTCGTAACACGGCCTTGTAACAGTTTGCGACGGACAGCGCCTACTGTCGCCCTATCGGCCTATACAGGAGCAACGTAACAAATAGAACTTAAATAAGTAGCTCCATATATGATCTTTTGTGTATTAAAGTCAACTCCAGTCGCAGTTGATATCCTCGTCAGTGCAAAGAAACTCTTTTTAGACTTTTCAATAACTTCTGACATATTCGATAAATGAAAAGTCTGCGCCGTACTCAAAATTGCCTAGGAGTACATCAATAGACCCCGGTAGGCGCTACAATAATACAATCCCTGTATTTATGTATAAAACCAACTATACCTTGACATGTTTCAATATCCTCGTTGCAAAAAGTAAATAAAACCACATTTGAAGAATTTCTATATATTGTCATAATTTAAGATCAAGTGGTAAAGAACTTTGAATTTTTGAACACAAATCAACTTAACATTTAATATATAAGAAGAAGAAGATTCGAGAGTAATTACTTATGTACAACAGAACCCCCTGAATCAACATCTTTCCCTGAAAGTTTTTGTTTCAAGAGTTAAGAGTTTTTTTTTCAATTCAAATCCAATTATTTATTTCGGACTTATTATACATCCATATTTTGTTAGTTATAGAATGACGTAACCTAGTGTTAGTATTGAAAATATTTATTAGTGTGGATGTATAACCATAAGGACATGAGAGGAGAGTCCCACATATCTGAAAAAACATTTAGGATGCTGTTGGAGGAGGAACGCAGGCGTGTAAGCATGGAAGCGCAACCTTTTCGCATTATTGCGGCGAACCCATCGACCTGAAACTCGGCGAACAGGCCCGAAGCGCTACAACTCCATGGCA
This sequence comes from Hyphantria cunea, assembly GCA_003709505.1. Lineage (NCBI taxonomy): Eukaryota > Metazoa > Arthropoda > Insecta > Lepidoptera > Erebidae > Hyphantria > Hyphantria cunea. The sequence goes on from PKRV01002974.1 coordinate 192,873, forward strand.
ACCCCAAAAGCAGCCTAATTGCATAGTTATATTGTACACGCAGATCGCTATATATCTGTATATATTAATGAGTAGGTATATTACATAGGTGTATCAGAAGGTTAAACCTCAAAAAGTAAAAAAAAGTATGTAATCAGTTTGGACATCTTGAGTTTACCTTTGTATTGAGGGATTAATAGAGGCGCTCATAGCCCAGTTGCACTCGGTGATCAGAAACAATCACCGAGGGTAAGCAACGACGGCGCAGTCAGTACCTGGATGGGTGACCGCTGATGGCATGTTACCATGAGTGTCTCCGTGATTTGGTGGTCACGTTAAGCAGTCGGTCTCGGTTGTTATCACACGACAACAGTCGTGAAGCTTAGTTGGAGGCCTTCGGACGGCTCAAAAGCATCCAACGGCAAGATACGTATGCACAACGTATTCTTGCTAGTCCCCAACCCGCACTTGGCCAGCGTGGAGACGTATGGCCTTAATCCTCTCTTGAGAGGAGACCCGAGTCCAGCAGTAGGATATTATAGGTTGTTGATGATTTATGAGGGATTAATAATATTACTTTAAGACATTTATATAGTATCGTATCGTATGACATTACTGAGAAGGCATCTTGGCAGAGTCTATGTGTCGATTATCTTGCTTCTTCAGTAACGTTATTTAATCCAGTGTCTTCGAAATCTTCTTTCATACTTTCTAGCGGTGTTTTTTGTCGTAGTTAGATTTTAGTTTTTATTTCAACTATATTTTTATTTTATTTAAAACCAAACACAGTGCCGTGTTTTATTAATTGACTTAAAGCAAAAATAAAATACATTTAGAGCTTTACTTTGATTTCCGTTTACACAAAATAATTTTATCGCATATTTTTAAAAGAATCGTTTTTTTATTGATAAACTTTACCAAAAGACATTGGAGTTACATCATAAAATTGAAAGTGTCCCACGTCTAAGCCGCCAACAGCGAAAGTATACAAAAGAAAATTGTAGCATAATATCATAAATTCTGGAAACCTTCCAAAAAATTGTTTGCGGGTTGACAGTGATAACTAAAACGATACCACAAAGGTCTTTGGCCTTAACTGGTTTGCTTTTCATGAAAATAGCTGCAAATAAATTGTTGCTTTTATTTGAATTATTCACAATTTATTTTAATGTCCCCAATAAAAGTTTAAATTTCTTCAATTCTATCCACTTTTACAACTAGTTCGATTATACACAAAACTTAAATATATACATAGAATTTATGTGTCTATATTTCAAATAGATTATATCATCATCATCAGTCTTCATTTCAGTCCACTGCTGGACATAGACCTCTCCCATTGGGCACCACTAAACATAAAGAATAGTAAGTTCTATAAAAAATTATAATTACAATAAACTTATACTTAACAATTTTTATAACAAAATATTAAAATATATTCATGTAAAAGCAAAACAAAGCTCAATTTTGAGATTCCACACGCCTAAGTTCGCTTGTTTGTGTTTGAAAACAACCTGACGCGGCACTGACGTAAATACTTCGTTCGCTAACGATTTCCAAATATTTATGGCTATAACAGAGACGAATGCCCATGTTAACAGATTTAGAATTGACTATCGACAATCATGTCAGTAGGCAAATAAAAATAAGGTACTAGGGACGGCATAGCTGATGAATATCGCTCACGACATTTCGTGCATATTGTCCATCGCGTCGGAACCGCCAGGACATATGCCAAATGATAGAGTTATATTTAGACCACAAATATGCGCGTGACCGACCGCTTTGGGACACTCATCTAATTTAAGTTGATAAAAAGCTGTTCAAAGATAAATACGGAAGGGGATTGCTACATTCTTGGCATTGTTCCACTCGTAAAAACATTTGTCAATGCTTCGTTTGTAGTAAACACATTTTTTCATGTAAGTTTTATAATTGTTTTCAAAATCGTATCAGAAGGAATTCACACAAAAGTATATATTTAAAAACAGACAGTAGGCCCAGAACCAATCTTGCCCTTGATAACTACTTGGTTGCGACGGATACTGCAACAAAATATCAAGGAAGAACACCAGATATATTGGTTCAACCTTTGTACCTGCCGGCAGGCCAAGGAGGCCCTCTCGACGATCAACCCCGGATGGTCACGGAAGCTGACGCAATTCAAGAGGCCACTTCTTCGACTCTTAATTGGAGCAATAACTGGTCAAACAAACATCTTTTCACTCTAGGTGTATCAGACAGCTCTCTATGCAGAGCCTGCATGGAGGAGGAAGAAACAGCCACCCATATTATCATAGCATGTCCAGGAGTGGCAGGGTAAATACCGGGAGATACAACTTCGATCGTTGAGGTCACTTCCAGAAGTCATCGGCAATGTAAAGGGTCAGCTAGGCTACCTGGAGGGTCTTGGTTGGCATGAATAATGCTGACCCACCACGCAAAATAGGTGCATTAATCCAAACCGCGAGTTCAATCAATTAAAATATTTCATTTAAAAACTAAATTATCAATTAAATATGTTTTGATAATCATTGCAAGCAGAACTTTGCATCGAATTTTTACTTAATTATTCTACTTATGATGTACTGTCTTTTTCCTTACTTTTTACATTATATTTCATAGTTTCTTATAAACATATGGGTATATGTTTTTCAACTTATGGTTAATTACAAACATATTCAAAATAAATAAAAATCGAAGACTATAATTTAAAAAATATATATCAATGCTGTGAACTCAATCCACCTCAAAATAACAGATTCCTTAACTGAAAAACTCCAAGAATAAAACTGAAAAGTAGATAAGACAAAAGTAACTAGGAAAAATATTGGCAAAAGGTTGACAATTGTAATTCAGACGCATTATCTCAGTTTGTAATTTTTGTTAGTTAGGTTAGATTACAAATAAAATTACATTCAAAAACAAACATTTGATTTTTACAAATCAGAATTCATTTTAAGTGTATACATTTAAAATATACTGAGATTCCAGTTTCACTTCCGATTAATCCGCAAAACCTTTTAAACTGTGATTCTGCAAATAGACAGAGAGAATTTGCTGACTATGACTATATTAAATAGTCAACTTTAAAGTAATTCTGTAGTCAATAAATTCTAGTATATGTACTACCATAATTATAGTAAGAACGAGGAAAGAAGACTATATTCTAACTTTCATATGTTTTATTTTAAGTCTGCGTTAAATAGACCTAATTATTGTGTTTAGGAAACAAATCTTGTTTATAGGAAAGGAACTGGTATTTTTCATCTCAGACAGAAAAAACAATTATAGTTAATAGTAACTAATAACACATTTCATAATTTAGATACTTTATAAGTTCATGTTTATTCAATATAAAATATGCAAACTAAGAGCAAATTTGTTCTTTAAAAATTAGGTGTGTGTATATAATGTTAGATAAATAAGTCATTCGATCGATTCATAGGTTTAATTCTGAGGCAGTGTGCGTATTACTACTATTGCTTTACAGCTTTACATTTACAAGTCTTCGGTCTGATTAACCCCACCGTGGTTTACGGCGGGGCGGTGTGTCGGAATCGAACCGACTAAAACCACACGGTGTGCCACTCTACGCCCGAGACGGGAGGGATCCGGGAACCACTTTCTTACGCCATCCGGGTGGTTAAATAATGCCTGTATCAACTTCACGATCGATTGTATTTTCTTAGTATGTGTGTAAAGCATTTTTTGGACTGACTGTAATATGCAATTTATTAAAAAAAAAACAAATGTAAGTAACCAAGGTCACGCCAAGAGCCACGCTGATTTAGAACGAACGGGCGTGTACTATACTCGTGTACTATACTCTTACAGAAGACCAATCATGTCGAGTTCCGTTGGTGAGTGCGAGATCGGAGGCTCAAAGATGCAGAAGCATCTCTATAGGGCGTCGTAGTGTGGGTCACCATACTGCATTGTTGCATTATCTCCATTCGCAATGAGAATGGTGACCACTGCTCCTGCTTTCCGTCGTTTTTTTCACCAGAGTTTTTATATATGAATCCGCCAAAGTAACTCAACTTTGGCAGGGTTATGTATAAACATAAAAATTTAATTAAACTTTTGTTATTCTTAGAACACGTCCTAAACTTTAAAAAACTTGGCAGCGGTGAAATCAGCTGTTCTGCGAAACCTTACTATCATTATTACATTCTTCACATTATTTTTCATTCCACAAAAATAAGTATATCAATCTTCTAAGTCCTCTGTAGAATCAGAAATAAGAATTCCACTACTGTATAATTTATTGTAACATTTTAAGATGTGACTTTTATAAAATAAAGTAGAGCAAAGAATTTTGTTTAAAGGTCTATAAATATGCTTTTATTACGAAAATATATCCATAATGTGTTAGTGTACAATAGATTGAAAGAACTATGTTAAGAATTGTGTTATAAGGATCACCTCAAAAAATTAATGAAAGTTATTAAATTCGTAATAGGTCATGTACTAATTAAAACCAACTTTGGCCGAAGCTGGAGCTTTCTTTACTTTTTCTTAATTATTGCGACGTTCCTTCATAACCCTCTCTCATAATGAAACACTTCCGCGATTTTCATTTCAAAAAAAGTGTCTTCTTAATAATAAAACCGTAAAGAAGGTATTAAGTTGAAATACTAATTATTCACTACATAATAAAAAATATGAAGCTGTTATAAATGATCAAAATAATAAATATTTCGGACATCTAATACTCAACGCCATCTAGTCCCAAACTAAGCAGAGCTTGTATTATGGGTACTAAAAAACTGATGTAAATACATATCTACTTTTTTTTTGTAAATACATACATATCATACATAGAAAACACCGAAACTCCGAAACAAACATTTGTAGATCATACAAACATTTGACCCGACCCGGGAATCGAGCCCAAGAACAGCAGTCGCATACGCTACCGCTGCGCCACCGAGGCAGTAATAATTGCTTTACATTTTATGCAATGATTATGATTTATGATCCGACGTTAATGTATTGGTTTACATTTGTAAAATTAAAAAGGAATTAGCTTTTATGGGAAAATATTGTTCTATCCGTTATAAAATGTTCAGAGGATAGAATATCGCGAAGTTGTGTTGCTGAAGTTGTTGGAAAATGAAGTTAGGTTCTGTGAAGTTCATGGTGGTTTTCAGTTTATTTATAGTATATCTAACTGATATTCTAGAAATTGGAAAAAGAAACAAAAACTTAAATTCCTTAGAATTTTTAATTTTTTTAAGGAAAGAAGTCAGTTTAGTGTAGTGTAAAATATCACGCAGTTGTCAGGTTGCTTAGTATTTAATCTTATTTGATACTTTATGACTAAAATGTATGTATTTAATTAATGTAATAATTATCAATCTTCATGACATAAAAGAAAAAAAGAAATAATTTCATTTAAACGATGAAACAAACGTTTTTGGGAGGATAAATAAAGATTAAAACTTAAGCACTTTTTGCTGCTTGTAACCTTTATTACATAGATAATACTATGTCAGCTCTGTGAAACTAATTTTCATGGTAATCACCGCTTGCTTCATTAGAGATTAACACGAATAATTTGTAATAATGTGGCGTTCTAATGAATTGATTTTACACCTCTTAATTACAGCATCAGGCTGATAATTATATTTTAATTACAATACACACTCCAATAAGACAGAACCTGCAATATGAGAACTAGATTGCTGATAAACATACTTATATATGTAACAATGATGGTATCGCTGATATCTTCGACTCGCGAGGCACCGTTTACAAAAGAAATATTCTGGCCCTATCACTTTAAAGGAAAAAAACAATATTTTGTTGCATCTAGTTTAACCGCACTGCTGACCTAATGTAAGCTAATTGTTGTGGGTTCAAGCACCACAATATTATGTGACCTACAAATTGATTTCTATCCGTCACATGTATATTTATAAAGCCCTCGGTGGTACAAGAACATTCCAACTGCGGATAAAAACGTACTTTTTTAGTAACTACCTGTTCCATATTTTTATTGGAATGTAAATCTAATATCTTTCAACGAGAGAGTCACAGATTAATTAATAGATACTAGGGTAACAGGTACATCGCTCCCATAGAAACTAACTGAAAATAGCTACGCTATAATAGCCTATAAGATCTTAATATTAATACGTGCTCAGAATGTGAAGAAATGTACCATAAGTACGCGCACAAAAAGTTGAGACTATATTGCCCGCTGTGTTGTGCGGGACGGGAGCCAACACAATATCGTAAGAATGCATTAGGGTTGTACCTATGATGATCGGTTATTTAATTAAAAATCATATGGAAAACTCAACGGTTTTTAAAGTGCAACCAAGCCGAATCATTAAGACGCTGCCAAAATTATTTGAAAATACTTTTTCTAACTCTTCAATAGAATTATTAACGTTTTATATGAGACTTTTAGCCTGTGATAAAAAAATTAAACTTTATTATAGACTTTGAAATGAGAAGCATTGAAGCACAAAGCATTGAAGCTAGTGTTGTTAGTTTTTTACTACACTTACATAATAAATACCCTGATACAAAAGTAATGAATTTTTCATAGGCATCCATCTACTACATAATAATTACGTGGTACAGTGTAGTGCGAATGCTCAGACGGGCTTTATGCGGCTCTCTGTCAGTTGTATCGACGACGATACGCCGAGCGGTAGGCATATAGCGCGTGGTTTTGAGCGAGTGACGTAGGCCTGGTAGATTTACTTTTTGAAATCAATCCACATCCAGGAACTGAAGTTTAAAAAGACTCAGGCAAAAGACAACAGTGGTGAGAACTGCTAATTGGAACAGTTCCACAAGATGCATCATTTGATACCGCGTGGTTAATTTATCAGTGCTATAAATATACCGGAGTTACCGGAGAGAGTATCTTCTTACTACAAAAGCAACGGAGAACGGCATTCAGCAATTAATCTAAGCAGTAACCAGAGCTAAATTAACATCAAAAATCGTTTAATAAATATAGCATTTTTTTTTATTCGTATTGAGTAGAGCCGTGTGTCGTCTATAAGTATCTATTGTTGGGTTAAAATCAAAGCATAAATATCGATTTCCTTTTTATATTAGGTAATATTGTTGAAGGTTACTAAAGTGGAATTTCTGAAACAATACGAGGTAAATAATTAAAGTTGTAATAAAACCTTGTAATAAAATAAATGATCTTTTCAGGCGTAGAAGTGGAGCAATCGATTGCAATATGGCTGAAGATATATATACATATATAATAACCATATATATATCTCGAATGCGAATGTTTACAAAAAGCATTTAAAGTTCAATAGGTAAAATTTATAGAAAAGCTAGACCTACTTAGTTTGCTTCTAAATACATAGTTTGATGAGTCAGCTAATATTATTTTCTAGAGATTACTTGTTTAGAAAAGAAAATTGTGCCCGTTAATTAATTTAAGTTCATAAATAAAGAAGTGAGCGTATCGTCTTGAGTCCAAGACAAAATAAAATTTCCTAGTCTGCAAGTTGATTGGATTTTACTACGAGAATTTTTCAGTTTCATTATATTTGAAATTTACTAATCATCTGTTAAAAATCGTTTATAAAACAGATAAGTTCAAGATAAAATAGTTTTACATATTTATATGAATAAAACAGCTGCCAAAACTATCTATTCTGCCTGATGGAAAGCATGAGCGGAATCTGAGAGTAGTGGTCACTATCCTCATTGCGAGTACGTACAATGTAGCATGTGGACCTAAACTATAGCGGCCGGGTGAGATGCTTTTTTACGCCTCGTTTAAATAACCCGATATCATAGTTGCAGGGAAACACGTGCATTGATAGTGAGTTCCGGGTTTTGATTGAGCGGTTTTTTATCGCTGTCCTATTTGAAGGGAGAAGTCCAGAGACGTGGAGAAGAAGTGTCGCCATCTTGATCTTTAAAAAGGGTGACAAGATCAGGTTAAAAAACTATCGACCCATTTCCGTTCTAACATCTACAAGCTATTCTCAAGAGTCATCACGAACCGTCTAGAGCGAAAACTTGACGAATTCCAACCATCGGAGCAAACTGGATTTTGGAGCAGATATGGCACCATAGACCACATCTACACAGTGCAGCCTACAGGTTACACAAAAGACAGAAGAGAAGGCCTTTGACTTGATCGAGATCTAGTCTGTTCTGGAGTTCCTGCAGCATTGCCAAGTGGACAGGCGATACATCCAAGTGCTGAGATGTCTCTACGAAGCCGCCACCATATACGTTCAAGTACACAATCAGCAAACAAGGCTCATACTATTGCATCGAGGAGTGAGACGAGGGGATGCTATTTCCCCGAAATTGTTCACAAATGCAATGAAAGATTTCTTTAATACGCTACACTGGAAATCACGTGGCATAAATGTCAATGGCGTATACATCTCTCATTTGCGATTGCGGATGACGTCGTTATCATGGCAGAGACGCTACTGGATCTACAACAGATGCTGAACGAACTGGCTGACTCTTGTGTGGACATCGGCCAACCAAGGTTATATTCAATGAACATGTACTATCGTAACCGGTCGCGGTACACGGTGCCGTTCTCGAAGTAGTTCAATAATATCTCTCTTTTAGCTTCATCGGGTCTTTTCATCATCAGTCCCACGGTGTCTTAAGTCGAAAGTCTTTAATCAGTGCACCCTACCCGTCATGACATATATAGCCGAAAGGTGGAAACTAACGGCACGACTGGTCCACAAGTTCAAAGTCACTCAGGGTTTCTTTGAGTGACCTTATGAGGAATGAGGTGATTTGGCAGAGAGTCAAGGTCATTGACATAGCCCAAAGGATAAATAAGCTGAAGTGGCAGTGGGCTGGCCATATTAGCCGCAGAACTGATTACCGTTGGGGTAAATGAGTTCTTGAGTGGAGACCGCGTCTGGGCAAACGTTGTGTGGATCGTCCACAGGCCATGTGGAGTGATGATCTGCGCAAAACGGCTGGCAGGAGCTGGATATGAGAAAAGTTAAAAATCGAACCAAGTAGTGTGAAATCGGAGAGGCCTATATCCAGCAGTGGAATGAGATAGGCTGATGATGATGATGATTTTATGATATAATGTAAGGGAAACTTATAGCTAAATTCTTACATTATACAAACTTAGTACGAAAAACGATGGCAATAAAATATTTCATAGATAGTAGAATAAGTGAGTGAAAAAAATAGAAATACACATTCACATAACAACACAATACAAGCAAGACAGACATCTAATCAATGAATATAATAAAGATATTTACTTGTTTCCATGGTAAATACATACTGTAATATAAAAAGCCCTGAAGTGTCAATCAATGTAGCCAATATCACATCACATATTAAACGTATTACATATAGCTTTCTACGCTTATCCTTTATATAAATTTTAGTATTCCAAATTAACCGTTCGTCTGCTGGCATGTATATTTTTAAATTCGTACAAAGAATCCCTTTCAGGTATAAATGTACAGATGATAATTTCAACTCTTGATGGACCTTTATTCTATTCAAGTCGGGTCAGGTCAAAGGTCGTTCGATTTTCAGTGGAATATATTAATGTCTGGGTAAACGTGCTGCCGCTCTGTTACCCATATATTTTCAATATGTATTTTTATGAACCCATTCAAATTATTTTATGTGAATATTTTATAGGCATTCAAGGGTTTGATCACTATACAAAAATCGGAATCAAAGTCTAAATTAATATTGTAAAATTTAAATTGAAAGTTTCATATTCAAAATTATTAATATTATAGATTTGATGGGAATAGATAGAGCTGCCGTCCCGAATAATCCCAGAGAAAAATCTTTCAGTCAATCTCATAAAAGATCATAGGGATAATATTATGCTAAAAAAATTGCTGAAATGCATTCTAAATGTTGTAAGGGTCATATTAAATTGTGAGTTTATTTATTGACCTGCTGTTCATTACTGGATATAGACCCCATCCATTTCATGAAACTCGAATCAATTATGGGCTTTTTATTGTTAGCATATTCAATTTAATATACAAGAGTTTAAATATTTCCTCCAGTTTTTGTGCTTCCTACCATTTTGTTACAAAATGAAAAAGACTCCTCCTGTCACGTCATTATCGTTTAAATGACCACTTTCAACATTCATTAATGTTTTTCTTTTGCTGGACCCTCGGACGAAACATTTCAATCATCTGTACCCAACTTGAAATGAAACACCGATTCCGAGTACCCGCGTTAAAATAAGTTATAAAGTATATTTTTGTTTTAAATGAAAATCAATTGTAATGAGAACTTCACAGACAAATGTTTTAAAAAGCAATTCAGGTAGAAAATTAAATTATTTGCTACTTTCATGTCATATAGCTAAATTACTTACAGACAAATTTCATGCTAATATTACGTATATGAATAAATAAACTAAATATTTGTACAATAAACCGACGCGAAAAGGGGGTTTCGTTTGTTTCTGTTTCCGAGTGCTTTTAACCAAGCGTGTATAAATACGACTGGTATACCGTTCACTTCACTGAATATTTAATTAAGTTTATTAGATAATACATTTACACACTACGGGAGAGAGACCCGTGGTGCTTTATACCATTAAGTCTTAGTTCAATACTCACACATTAAGTTTTTCCTACTCAGAAATTTTACTATAACATGCATGTTTGGGAAATATGTTATTATTTTTGGGTGTCGTACCCAAAGGGTAAGAGAGGACCCTATTCCAACTAAACCTTCACTGTCCGTCTGACACCAGGCTGTATCTCATGAAGTGTGATAGTTTTTCAGAGATGACGTATTTCTTTCTGTTGCCGCTTTAACAACATACTCGTATACTAAACAACAAAATAAAATTAAAATTTAAGGGGGCTCCCACACAACACACTTGATTTTTTTGCTCGTTTTTGCTCTTTATTAGTGACGGCAATAGGTAGAAGCTTGAAACGTATAGATAATAGTACGGAACCCTTCCTGCGCGAGTTGGCCTTTTGAAGAAAGGAGCAAATTTTTAAGTAGGCCTATCCAAAGAGACAACATACCAGCACCAGCTATCCTGTTACCTAACCGATATAAGTCAAGATAAACGACCCGAATCGTAACACTATCGTCAGGAGAACACAATTACATTCGAATTCCTCGAGAACTGATTTCAGATCGATTAGAAGCTATACACATAAAAGTATGGAACTTGAACGGCATCCGAATCACTGTTGTTCTATTTTCATATATAATTTTAGTACCACTTATGACAGTTACTTTCAAGTATAGTTTATCTAACAAATTTATTCTTAAAAGCCATTAAAAGGAATCGCTACAACGTGGGAGTAGGGATTTACTCCTGTGTGGAGTGAATCCCTACTCCCTAATTCAGAGATGGGACCGTCATCCCTAAAACAGAACTAGTATTCATCTCGTATAAAATGAAGGCTATAAATATCTTATGACGTGGGTCGAATTGGAAGGTGGAGAAAAGAAAAGTCCTTTATCAATATCAATTTGCCAACATAATAGGTACACTCTAAACATCAAGTTTTACTTTTAAACATAAATATTTGACAAAGACTTTTTTCAGCAATCCCCAAGTTATCGACTATCAAATTGGGTGTATGACACAAGGTTATGGTGTTTTATATTGGAAAATCTTTCCATGACAGTTCACATATTTGAGTGAGGGAGATAGCAACAACCAATATATGAGATACAAAAGTCAATGTCTTTTTATGCGTCATAAGGTTCAGTTTGTTTTTGTTTCCCTTTTTGAATAAATATACGCACAGAAGCTTGAAATACCAATCCCCTTATTTTTTTACGCTATTTAACCTTGAACAACGGTTCTGCAATATTTTCAACTTTAAGATTATAAGTTTAAAGTTGAAAATAACACAGAAACGTTGCTTAAAGTTAAATAATATTTATGAATGAGCGGGCAAATATTTATAATATGTAACAGTGCACAAAATGAATCGGTACCTTTCCTTGTTAGCTTGTTAGTGTGTGTTAGAAAGTAAAAGAAATAACAATAGAGTTACTTAAGACTATAAAGGACCAGTATTTATCGTTATCAGTAAGTAATGGTACAAAAGTCCTTACAAATACCGTATAAGTTTAGTGTTCAAGAAAGAAGCAAGAAATTTAAGACGGTCAAAATTCAACCACCAGTCGATCTCTATTCTATATCTCTATCTTATATCAGTATTAGTAGTTTAGGCAGTCTGTGTCTTTGTATGACTCTTTGTAGCGCCTAAACTACTGAAGCGATTTTAACGAATGAGGTGTAGATTAGATTAGATTCATAATAATGGCTCGAGAGACATAGGTTAGAAATAATATATTTATTTATTTATTTAATCTTCATGCAATTACATTGCAAAAGGCGGACTTAATATACGATTTCAACAAAAATTTTAACGGAGTCAGGTTATAATTTTTTAAACTATTTCTTGTTCGTACTTATGTCGATTATTTATGATTGCATTTCAAGCAATAAAAGTAATGTATTTTAAATATTGTTAATTATAGCTATGACTTTGTGTAACTATATTTAAATAATTGTATCTAATAATTAAATTATTACACTTCTATTGAAATAACCTATAACAATCGCAGAACTCGACTGAGTCATTCTTTGTATGATTTAATTATTTTACATGTTCATAAATTCATCTATTAATTTTCCAATAAAATATTTAAGAAGAATATGGTATTATCATTAATATAAAAATAGTAGGTATAAAATTACTAATTAAAACTTTTCAAGAAAAGCAATATAGTACGACGAAATGGTCATAAAAACTAGACACAAAAGACTTGTCGTCTGCCGCAACATCTATTGTCTTTTACTGTTGCCTAGCTAAAAAGAGAGAGACAGTCAGGAAAAAATTTCAAAAAAATGTATAGTATATAATGTATTTAAGACTATTTTTACTCCTGACAATAAGCCATTAAAATAAACTAGTAAGTGAAAAATCGTTTTGTGACAATTTGCTGGATTTGTAGAACGGGGAAATACGGGGAAGGATCATATTAAGTATTGTGACGTTTCGGGCACTTGGCATATTTGATCATGCCAGTGGTCGCTCAGTGGTCGAAATTCGACCATAATTATTTTTTTAAGAATCATCATCAAAATATATTAGCTTTCTACACTCCCCCTCTATTTAAACTTTACCTAGCAGTAATAGTAGTAGTGGTAGTAGAGCCACGCTGATTTCAGCACGAACGGGACGCCTCTACTCTACTTACGGGGCGGTACTACTCTAGCACAGAAAAACAACGTGAAATGAAAGCATTGGTGCTGTCGTGTTTCGTTGATGAGTGCTAGGCCGGAGGCCCAATGCTGTAGAAGCATCTCTAGGCCACCATTATGTGGGTCACCATGCTGCATTGTTGCATTGTCTGCATTCGCAATGAGTATGACTACCACTCTTGGATGCTGCTATGAGTTCTATCAGACACAGTATAGTCATTTGGGCAAGGCCACACATAAAAACAACTGTGCCAAGTTTCATAAATATTTTTTGGTAAAAAGGGGTACAAAGTTATTGTTTGTTTTGTTTGTTGTTGTTTTTGTATAGATTTTAAAGAATTTCTTCGTAAATTTGTTTCATAATATGAAAATTTTGAAATCAAAGTAAATATTTTCTGATTTAATTATCGGAAAAATTTGTTACGATATTGCAACTGATGTAAAAATATAAGTACAACGGTGAATGTGATAAGGTATGGTTTTTCCTTACAAAACGTTTACCAGTGTCGTATTTTCATTGCTGTTAATTTGTATTCAAGAGTTTTATTTTTCTTAAGAATAACTTTACTTTAAAAAATATTAGTATTTACAAAATTTTAAAATTGAGTGATTCAATTAGTTTAAAGAGGTAGCGAGGTAAATTTATTCTATTGCAGAGTTATAGCTTCTATAAACTTCGTATTCTGTTACATATTAATCAAAACATGCAAATATTTAAGAACGTTTCGCACACCAGTTCCCACAATTCCGATGTCTAATATGTGAAAGATGTTATGTACCTTTGATATAAATTTTGATAGGATCTTAGCTAAATTATTTTAGATTGTGATTGTTTATGTAGTTTTCCAAAAAATTTGAAGTGTTAAAATATAACCAAAAGTGCTTTCGACTTTTAAAACATTACGCCCATTAACACAAATATAACTAAACACAAGTATTATATAGCTAAAATAACTTATGATCTTTTCTTATTACAATACATTTTGATCCTAGCCAGCGTGCTTATAGAGATAGGAAACCCTTATCAAGCAAGATTGCTTCATTTTGGTTGGCCTAACCATACTGTGCCTTAAAACAGGAAAAACAACTTGATTCATCGAGGTACCTATCTTTCACGGAGGTGTGGGCACGTTCATTACTAACACTCCGCGTGTTGTAACGCGACAACCTCAGTCAAGGTCGGAAGTAAATTACACACTTAAGCACAAAAAGTACTTATAAATAGAAGTATATCCATGTCGCCTAAAAACCTACGTGGCTTAAACGAGAGAATCTGTTCTTGTAAATGTCTGCAGATAATGTTTTAATCAATAAATAAAAAGAATATACATTTATAAATGAAAATGCTTAGCTATCATTACGTTAGCAGGATGTAATATACATATTTAGAGGAGGCTGTGTATTGTATATGTCATCATAGTCTACACGGAATTAGAAGGCAAAATAACCTACCTTTATGGGATACAAGGGTACACAATACCCAAGAGTTTTCTTCTAACCAGAGCAGACACCGACAATTGGAATAAGTTGAGATCTTACTGTAATATACTGGGTACTTATTTAAAATATAAAATATCTCAATATGCCAAAAATGTCAATCAATTAAGATCTCATTCAAAATTTATCATCAGTAAGTTTGAGTTTCTCCGTATCTTAAGAACCTTTCTAATTGTTGATCATTTATTGATATCGGAGAAAGGACACGGCGGTTTGTGCAGTCAATAGTACCTAATAAAAGGAAGTACTCTCGGGATTTAAACTGGTAATCAAACAGGTTGAGTGCTTACTGAATCATAAATAGTCTTTCGTTAATTCATTAGCATTCTGAAGAGATGTATTAATTTATAATTATTATAATGTTTTCATATTCCAACAAATAAAATAATTAAAATAAAAAAGGAAAATACTAAAGAATCTATTAATTATTCAAATGTGATTTACTTTTTGATTACCTAGTCTTATGTTATGTTATCATCTGTTTATTTTCTACTCTATTATGATGATGTTGGCTATCATCAAAACAATATCTATAGAAACGTTTACTTTTAAGGTGTTTTTTGATGAAACAAAATCAACAAAACGCTTAACGTAAAGACTACGATCAAACTAGTCGTTTTTTTTAAACATTTATCACTGATTTGGGATATTTAGATACAAATCTCAAAATAAGATAAAAGTAACATAAAAATACGAAGGTTTTAACAAAAACCATTAATATACAATATCTCTGCTATGTTATGAAAAACATAGGAGTGGGATTATGAAAGTGTTTGTATAACAAAATATTTACACACACATGCACACATTATAATACTACCTATAATGTCTACTTCTAATAACACCATACAAGTACAGACATATTTCAAGACTAAAGTTAGTAAAACCGGTCTGGGTCGTTTCAAACAACACCACTTCGACCCGTTGAGTTAATAAGAGTTTACAGTGCAGACTTTCCAATATGAAACCTGAACAATTTCGACTGCACGGTTGGCCTAGTGGCTAGGCGGTCGACACGGCGCTTTCTACTGCGTCAAATGTTGTGGGTTCAAATTCCACATGGGACAACACTTTGTATAGTCCACAACTTATTGTTTTGAGCCTGGGCGTTCTTTGTCTGTTTCTGTATGATTGTAAAGTACCTCGCGACACAGGATGTAAAAAAAATACTTTTAAAAAGTTATAAAAAAGCAGTCTAAAACGATATTATTCTGTGTAGTGATTTTTAAATCACTATGAGTAGACTTAAATCCAACAGATTCTAGGTCATTCAAAAATAAACAGGTATTATTCAAATTAATTTATTCATAAAATTATGTTAAGGCAGCTGCTATACCTAAGTATGTATTCTAACTAAAGCAGAAAATATTTCATTATGTTTTTTGAAACTTTTCTTCTGACAAAGAGTCTGGTCTTGTGTGACCTTCAGTGCCGAAAGTTTGAATAAAAATAAAAGCTAAAACAAAGCTACCCACCACTTATATTCACGAACAGATGTAGTCTTGTTCATACTCTGTGCCAAATTTTATATTATTCGTTATATAAATTCGCGGTATACAGAAGCACTTCTACTGCCTGAGTGAGGATTTCTTCTTTCTAACTTAATTTTTTGCCCATTTTCGTACAGATATAATCCCATAATACGATTATAGAATTTTTTAAATAAACTAAAAAACGTTCGAAGGGGTAACCCGAGGAACTTCTAACAGTCAAGTAAGTGAAAGATTTTAATAAAAATTGTAAGTCATTAAAATTATATTCTCACATTGTGAATCTGTAGGTGTCGTAGCAGCTGACTAAGAGAGCAAGGATAAAAGCACTGTAAACAGAATAAAAATTGAAATAAAAAAACCTTCTATCAATAGCCAGCGTAGTATAATAGGTCAAAACTGTTTTGCTATGGAGAGGCCACCAATAAATTAGTAAGTACTGTTGACGTAAGTCACTTTGACCTTTGTTCGATGAATGTTTTTTTGTAGTAGGTTAGTTTTTGGTGCATTTTAATAAAATTAAATTGAGGTAATAACAACTTACATACTCTTTACCTTTCATGTAATCTATTGTACTTGGTTATTTAACTTTTAAAAACAGTGGCCATGAGTTTCTTTGCCAGTATTCCTCACAAGAGGCTCTACGCATTTTGGAAACTGGAAGTTATGGATCGACACAGGCAGAGAGTGGATTTAGGTGTTTTCACCTTAGTCACCTTGACAATACAGAACATATGTGGCTCTGTGTCGATCAATGATTTTTATCTGTAGCTTCAATTTGACATTCGTAAATGTCACTTAGTATCTTAATTGAATAAATGATTTTGAATTTGAGTTTCATTTTAATAGAAGCTACATTTTAAAATGCAAAAACATTTCTAGAATTTACAAATTGATGCAATAAAACTTGGTCCACTTTTTAAAAATCACAATTTTCGCGGCAATTTTCTCGGGTCAAACAAAAGTAGAACGTAACCGCAGGCGGTATCGCCGTAACGTGAAATGTGTTTTTTGTAAAAAGAAGCTAAAGCCTCATCCAGTAATGAAATGAAATATAGGGCGTAGAGACTCGCTTAGTCTTTTATTGAGTCTACTGAAAATAAATTGTTTCGTTAACGTGTGAAAAAAGAGCACTTTTTATCAGTCAGAGAGTTTTTATTATTATTAATTTTTACTTCTACTTGCCAGTAAACCAAATTAATCAATTTTTGTCCTTAAAAACAACTGATTTGGGCTATACATTTTATAAATTAATACAACGGGCTATTAATGTTAAAATTAATTACTTGACTAAACTTGCGTGAATCGGGTAATTATGTTCAAACCTATAATTATTATTTTGAATCATTCTGTTGATTTTAAAATTGCTACAGAGGGTAAATTTTCTTAGGGTCGGTTTACCAACTAGCAAACACATTCTTAATTCTTCTCTCTTATAATTTCAATGGTTGGCAGGATCGCTTTCAACAATAAGACCATTGTTAAGCAGTAATAGGATTACCCGTTGGTACTTCTATTTTTTTTTTGTAATAGGCAAAGCCTTTTAGATTTACTTTCACAGTTTTTTTTCTTGTAATGTGCAGAAACAGGTGTTCTGTTCACAAAAAGAAGATCCTTCGATCAGACGAGATCGTCATACTTAAAATAAAACATAATATTGACGTGAAAACTTTGAGCTTCTTCGAGCCATGTTGGTTTAGTAGTTACTACGTATATCGGTACAGCTCTGACGTATGTTTTTGCGTTAATATGGATAATGCTTTGTTTCCAAAAATGTATTATGTAAATAGAGTATATTGGTCTTTAAGAAAAATGAAAGTAAGTTTTGTGAAACTGACCATTTATCATGCTGAACCCGTTGTCATAATGATCGCCATTTATACATTTCACGGTTTCAAACCACTTGTAAGTAGACATCTTTGAAATTCAAGCTTCATTTCCCAGTAGGACTAATCTCTCTAATGCCTTAATGTCAGAGATAAGAAATTTCTTGAAACAAACGACGCTATTTACTGAAGCGACAAACAAAAATTTCGAGGTGGAATACTTGAAGAATTTTAACAGCGTTAAGAAATTGTTTTGTTTTTTTATGTTATTTTAGATAGTAAACGAGAAGGTTAATAAACTTAAGTTTATAGACATTAACATACCTTTCTTATTCATTTTATGTTTCAATGTCTATTAATTACAATATTTAAACGTTCTTATGAATATTTATTAAGTGTATTTGAAGACGCAATATTAATTCTAAAATTAACAAATAAGGATTAGTCGACGTATAAGATGTTTCGGAGCAGAAAAACTAATAAAAAATTTAAACCGTACCGGTAAGTCGATTCGATTAATATCCAATTTCCCTAGTGTGCAGTGTAGTAGATTGGTTTCAAGTGAAATCAGACAATTAAAAAAGTGAGCAGCGCTGTCATCCGGTCTAAAGTCCTTAAGTAGAGTAAACTCCTTATGCAAAATTACACAAAATTATTGTGAAAATATAGAGATATCTAATATAAAATAGTCTTTGTTAAGTTGAATAAAATTTATTTTACATTTTTACGTAATACAGATTCAAAAAGTAAATTACGATTATTGATCAACAATATCTTACGCCCTGTTTTAGTGTAGGATATAAAATATTATCATAAATGTTTGTTTTTGGAATTTAAAAGGTAATCCAGTTGTGTTATTTAACACAACAAATATAAATGTCGATTTATGTGTCAATTGGTTTAAAATGATCCAAATCACTTAACACGGTGATAATGGGTTTGGTGTTAAATGATTGATTATAAGGAATAAATAAAATAAAAAAACTTGTAGATGTAGGGTAAGCTGGTGTAATGTAATTATGTAAGTTCCTATTAATTCAAATATCAATATTTAATTGGCGTAACAGGAGTTATTTACACTCGCATTTATATGCATTAAGGAAATTCAAACATTTGTTCTGTTCATTTTGATATCAATAAAATGGGGTCTTGAAACACATTGATAAATCTAAAAAAACGGGTTGCACTCCAGGATGTTCATTTTTGATATTTTGGAATGGTTAGGGAATAATTTTAAAATAAATAAGAGTTCTATAGTTTGTGTGGTAAAATATAATATTCATTTTTTGCGCTATAGTACACAAATATGACAATTTATGGTCTACCCTTCCTTACCTTACGAATTTTCGCTCAGATCATGTGTCCTCACACAAGTGGCTTAGTTAAATCAATTTACACCAAAAATAACTCACTCAATTTTAACCTTAGAGAAACATCAATTAGACCAAAAAATAGCATATTTTTTTCATTAAACAGTATAAAAATATAAAAACCGATACATTTTAAGATGTATCAGATTTCTGTACAACTTAATATTTTCAATGAATTCATTCTGTGTTGTAAATTATTTACTAATTGATATTTCAATATTTAAATAACCAAAAAAACTGTTAAGCAACATAAACTTATAGTAGCTGGAAAGTGAGTTTCCTGTATGAGGCAAATAAAGATTTCTTTCTGAATCCCAACTAGTTAACATATTTATTTTTGTAAATATTAGGACAGTTTTCTCAATCTTCCATAGTTTTATATACTGTCCTCTTTCGAAACGCTAAAGAACTTTCAAAGTAATACTTAACTGTTTGCGTATTCGATATGTGTTATGATTGCTTTTGTGTTACAAAAAACGTAACGTCTCAAAGCTCAATCACCGTATCGAATTGACTTTGCCGAAATTGAATGATGTTTGTGTTTACATATCTCTTTGAAAGGCTTCGTCGTTGCAGAATAACGGTTATTAAGTTACCAGGAAACGGTAATGCTAGATGAAAAATAAAAACAATTGTATCTATTTTCGGATCATTTTGTAACTTTAGCTGTCAAAAGATTTGCTTTGTTTGAAAAGTTGCAGACATACCTAAAATAAATAGACAGCTCTTTATCGATCACATCACATATTGTGTGATTGTTCCTGTTGTACCATTTCGTACTATGTATATACAATAAAGATAAATAAATAAAAAAACGTATGGCCTTAACCCTCTCCTGAGAGGAGACCCGAGCCCAGCAGTGGGACATTATGGGTTGTTGATTGATGAATAAAAAAAAATCATCGTTAAAACTTGTAAGGTAATTCAAAAGTATGTAATTATTACCTATTGTAAGCGCGTTAATACCTGTAAACATAATTATATGAAAAGGAATTTTCCACAAAATAATATTCTATTTTGCCTGAATAGCCACTTAGCGAAGTTCAAATTTCTGAAATATTATAAAGCAATTTCCGATCATACTTTGCTTCGTTTCGTTTTGGTACATATAAAGTTTTTGTAAGTATTAACATAGACGTCAGAACAGTTTTTTTTCTAATTTTATTTCCAATTCTGAGATAACTTACTATATGCAAATTCATAGACTTGGACTCTGTGTTCCGACAAAATATGTTTTAAGATATTTTCACCCCTACCAAGGCGAATTAAAATATTTCATTTCTTAATTATTCAGTGTAGTTTAACAAGCTTCTTCCTACCCCTTCGTGTAAATAGGCGTGTATGTGTTTCTTCTTTCAGAGAAAGTATGACTAAAATTGAACTAATTGTTTTTGATGGGAGACCGCCTATTTCGTGTATCCTAATCCGTACAAAATCTTCCTTTTTCTTTGATACTCTTTAATATTTTTTTATCTGCGCTCTAATACATCAACGCCAGTTGGAGCGAAACTGATATCTACTAAGAGATCGTTTTTTGTTTTTGCGAAAGACGGTCCCCATTTCATGTCATCCACATTTTTTATATTTTTTATCATTAATTCCATCACGACGAAGACTTGAAGACTTAGAATTGAAGACTTGAATTACTTGACATTGGCAGAAATAGCTGATCCGGCTGATTGCCATTCATCAAAAGAAGAAGAAGATATCTACTAAGTAAGATCCGGACACAATCGAATGGCATTCTTTCGCTTGACGCATTTTTACAAGTTGAGGTTAATACCTGTCCAACTCCCCACAGTTCTTCTAAAATCTAGTTCAACGGTAATAATTGTATCAACTAGGTTAAGTTCTGAATATTTTTACATTACTCTACTATTCATGAATTCATTTATTCGCAGATCTAAATATCACCAAATGCACACGTTTATATGGATAAATGTGTTAATTTAAATTTTGCAAGAAGTTCAATGTATTATATTTATATTGAAAAAAAAAAATAGTATATTAATTGGTTTTCTATAAGGCACAGTTCAAACTATATTCCGTTAAGGCTCAAAATACACATAAAGATACCGATAATAGTTTTGATTAACCAACCAAATGTTGTGGCAACATTACTAAGAAATGTATTAGTAAATAAATGACTAAACAAGTGATGTAGGTACAATTTATTTATTACTTTATTTTATGAATTAAAGTAAAACAATGCACAAGTACCAAATATTTGCAAGCTAAAAGTTAATATAAAGTGTTGACATAATTATTCCACTTTTATTGATAACTAAGGCTGTATAAATTACTTTTTAATAAAAAAATAAACCGCTGAGAAACAGAAAAGCAAAAAATAATAATTTTACCTTAATAATGAAGATCTAAAACTAATGTAAGTATACCTACGTAATTTTAGGGAGGCTCCAAACAACAAATTAATTAATAATTACGTTAAAGCGTGATGCGCGGTGCCAAAAAATGTAGAGCGTTCACAAAGCGCCACTTTTGCGCTTTCTGCACGACCACTCGCAACTACATGTAGTAGTTGCGAGTGGTCGTGCAGAAAGCGCATTTTTTGGAATGTAAATATTTATCGCTGAAAATATTGGTAATTTCTTTAAAAAAAATATTATTTTAGATTTTTTTGTGGCTATAAACTACATACTTTGTGTTACATTAGTTTTAAAATAGATACATACCTTATTTCAGCTATTAGTTTTTATATAATCTTACTTTAACTATAATTTGTTGTATTATATAAATACTTAAAAAACCATGCATACACACTTAAACATAAAACCTACAACTTTTGTTTTAAGGTTCACCTAAAAAATATTTCTATACCGCTTAACGATTATTTGTAATTTTAACAAAGTATAAAATGAAGTCGTTTTCGCTGTCTGCTCGCTAAAATCTTTCAAATAACTCAACGGATATCATCTCAAAATAAAGTGATTTAGGAGGAGGTTTATATTTGCAATGCATGCATATTAAAGTCGAGGAATTGAGAGAATTTCAAAGATTTCTATATATATACATATATTTTAAAAACGAAAACTATATAAGTGTGTGTGAGGTTATAATTCAAAAATAATTTTCTGTAACACGAGGGATTAAAATTCACACTCGTGTAGTCAGCCATCGGGTCCCCGGGTGTCACGGCGTATAATGTGATTGATGATGAGGAAAAGCATGTTGCTTGTTAAGTATATTTTTATTGCATAATGGAACAGTGACTTGACAGAGAGTCACGATAAAAATAAAAATATTAGAGGCCTCTGTACTACGGCCTCCTACTACTTTACTCAACCTAATATGACCGCCTTGGTAGTGGGCCGCTCCGGTCGTAGTGGTAGCGTATACAAATGCTGCACTTGAGGTCTCGGGTTCGATTCCCGGGTCGAATCAAATGGTTGTATGATCTGCAAATATCTGTTACGGAGTGTGGGTGTTTTCTTAGTATTCTGCTTCTTCTATTTTGTATGATTTTACTAAAAAAAGTAGATGTGTATTTACATCAGTTATCTAGTATAAGATCTGCTTAGTTTGAGGCTAGACGCCATTGTGTGAATGAAGTAATATATTACTATTATTATCATGTTCTGCTATTTCCTCTTACCTTTTCTAGTATTATGGTTTTGTCAGTAAGTTCAAAACTGTATATAGATAAATAGTTGTTTACATGTATTACTGTTATGAAGTAGTAAAATTAATAACTATTTCTATTTTGTTGATTAAAGCGTTCAATCTTGTACAAATTCGGAATCTTCTATTAGAATTTCGTTTTGTTTTGCAAAGTTTAGCTTTACTTTATTGCAACTTGTAGTAAAATAATGTATCACAATCCGTATCCTGTAATATGAATTTACGTTTGGGCAACTCATACCAACCGAGAGACTGATGAATGCGAATGCGGTGTAGTTTAAATATCTCGTGAAATGCGACATTTCTCTGAATTATTTATGCTTTAATTTGGCTTTATACCAATGGTTAATTTGAAAGGTAAACTTATTTACGTATCAAGTTCCTAGAAACATTTTTATTTTATATGTTATAAAACGCAGAAATTTAATTAAAGTAAGAGCAAATACGTTTAAAATGTAATAAGATTCAATATAAAAACGAAAGTAGGTTTGTGAGTTATCAACTAAACTTGATGCTTAGACACTTGTCTGATAGAAACAACTTGTCAAAATGAATATTTCAAAGAAAAACAACAATTGTCTTTCCTGGTCTAATTTAATTTATATATTTTACATTATCTTTGGGTAACAAAAATTTAAATCTGTTAATGTAAGGATTATGCTTCAATTTAGGCCTTTGAGTTTTTAACATTAGACTAAAAGTGAAATCATTACTAATTCTTTAAATTTTCTATATACTTTAAGAATAGAGAGAAGAAGATACTTTAACTACAAAAACAAATACAAAGAATTATTAAAATTGTTTTTTTATCTTCTTCTCTTTCTGAGACATGCTTTATACATAGTTCTAAATCATCATCATCATCATTAGCCTATCGCAGTCCACTGCTGGACATAGGCCTCTCCAATTTCACGCCACTTGCTTCGATATTCGACTTCTCGCATCCAGCTCCTGCAGTTCTTAATACTTTTATGAAAAATTACAAACAACTTCATTGCAATAGACTACAATAAAAAGTGTGTTCAGAGTTCTATTTTAAATATTAATTATCTTCAGACATTTTAACACACAACGCCATCTAGTCCCAAACTAAGCAGAGCTTGTACTATGGGTACTATATAACTGATATTAATACTTATATACTTTTTTTGTAAATACATACATACATACATAGAAAACACCTAAACTCCGAAACAAATATTTGCTGATCATACAAATATTTGGTCCTACTCAGGAATCGAACCCGAGACCTCTTGCACAGCAGTCGCATTCGCTACCACTGCGCCACAGAGGCAGTCAAAAAACAGTATTTGTGGCATAAAACTCCCTAAACGATTGTTAGCGCCGACGACAAGGCTTTTGTTTGAAATACAAACTCATTGCATGGACACCGACATGGAGGGAGTGCCACTTTATCGCTTTATCGCTGTGCGGTTTAATATCGCTGCGGCTTCACATTGCATACCAAAGTCATAGCTCATTTCAAACTTAGCAATGAAACCTGGATGTAACAAAGCTGTCCTGTGACTTTGTACTGCAACGGTGATTTATCGTAGGGTCGAAGGTCGTAATCCCCACTGACCCCTATTTTGCAAATATTCTGATACGTATTAAGTTTTATTATAACAAACATACAAAATTACTAAGTCGAGTATTTGGTAATAAATACTTGCAAAAAGGATAAGATGTGATGATCTGGTATTGATAAAATGATTTGCCATGTTAATAATTTAACTACGGCCTCAACTACTTAAATTGTACAAATTTAAACACCGTATAACAAACGCCGTTTTCTACATTTATAAGCAAGCTACAAACTATATGTGAGCAATCATCATCATCATAATCAGATTGTCGCTAATCAATACTGGACATAGGCCTCTCCATTTGCACGCCACTTTGTTCGGTCCTCGGCTGCGTATACTAAACAAACCATAAGTAGACATTTTACATCAATCATATTTCGTCAACAGCTAAATCCTATAGCTATACATTGGCCTCTCCTTAAAAAAGAGGTTTCGACCTGCTATACCATGTTTGTGCTGTTAACCTAGGTAGTTTAGATACGTACTGGGGAGTTGACACAACCTACAAAACTATAGGTAGCCCGAGGTACGTCGGGGTTCCAGAGTTTTCCTTTCTAAGGTGCACCTAGCTTTTTGGTACTCCAGACGGCGTGCAGTTTTAGTTGGTTCGAGTCCGACATAACCACAAGTCGGTGATATCTGAAGGGATATCCGCGCAGAAAAAAACGTGGAGTTGACAATCCGTATTCTTAAACCATCTCTATATTAAAACGGTCAATTATTAAAACTTCACCATCATCAACAACCTTGAATAGTCTCCTAACATACATAGATATACTACTAAAAGTAGGTACAATGGCTAGGAAGGTATAGTAATAATAAATATTGAAAAGTGTAACTTTGCAATATAAACTTAATATAATAAATTGTCATACATGAATTTGTACCCACTAATGTGGTAACTTCACTGTAATTAATTACGCTACAGCACGTGCAGAATTACCAATCCAAAAACATACATGTTAAATGACATGAATTAACTATGTTTTATTATTTGTTCATTCAAATGATATGGCTATTACGAATTACTTATTCAGCTGTATATGAATTTATAAGATTTATTGAATACATTTAAATGATTTAGCATTTATTTTCATTGACTTTGACCTAAATAAGCAACAATCCACTATTTTAATATACTTATTTTCACATCAAGCTACAAGAAACATTGAATTACACGATTCCTCATAATCTTTTTACCTAAAATCTTGATTCGCTTCCACTTTTTGATATCAACCAATCGCCGTCGAGTGCGGAACAAAGGTCTCCCCCAAGAAGCGCCAACTATCCCGGTTTTAGGCTTGGGTTCTTTGAATAAAAAAAAAAGAAAAAAAAAAAGAATAAGTATCGAAGTAGTCCATTACCACTTCGAAACTAATTCAAAGAAAATATCTATAAAAGAAATTATAAGTTAAAAAATATTTTGAATGGATGCTAGGGATCGCCCAGTAATAATAACAGATATAAATAAATCTCTCTTCCACATAAACTTTAAGTGTACTACTTTTGTACTCCTCCATTCGCATAATTTACGTAAAAGGGGTAGGTGTAACTACTCGTAGCCGACCCCAAATAATCTTGGGAATAATAAAGGCTAGGAAGATGATAATGTTTTTATTTAATTATTTCCATTACAAATGTATACTATTATAATTAGGATGAAGAGTAACATTGTTTGTTTTAACACCAAAAAGAACCCAAAATTGTGGTTCCAGATTTCAAGAGTCTGTTATTTTTGTATTTAAATTATAAATTATAAGACTGAATTTTTGGGCAGCTCTTTAAAGTATTTCAATCAAAAGGTTATGTAGAGTTTGCCTTTTATTTATTGAGATGCATTCGCTTCTGTATATATGTACATACATATAATAAAACTAAAAAAAAAATAAAACCTATCTATACAAACACTTAATCGAGTAATCATAACCCAAAAATGCCGTACATCATTTTAGGAAAAAGCTGTGACTCCTACACTGCTGAACCAATATTTACCAAACATAAGAATTGAAAAAAGCTGGCAAGGAAACTGGCTTTCAAATTAAGAAACCGCATCGAAATTTATCCATCCGTTTGAGAGCTACGATGCTATAGGCACATACACGCACACGCAAAGAGAGATATATGTATATATATATATATATATATATATATATA
>PKRV01002974.1:219903-370810 GCA_003709505.1 Hyphantria cunea
CTATATATATAGACGTCAAACTTATAAAACTCCTCTTTTTACGTCGGGGGTTAAAATATTACTATGAAATATAATGAATACCAATCCAATTTCATAAATTAACAACAATAGCCCTATTTCAACAACAACCACACGGTTTTACACGGTTCAAATAAATAGTCTTATTTATAATTATATTAGTGCTAAAATTTTTACTTTGCCATGATACAGAGCGACTCAAACGTTACTAAGACAAACTTTATGTAAGAAATTTTCCGCGAGGGAAATCAGAACTTATAAAATAAACCACAGCTAGACTTACTAGATGATACAAAACACTATTTATTTGTTACAACAGTGTCACTAGAACAAATAAGGTAAACCATATTTTGAGAAATTCGGGACAGTTGAATCAGAGGGAATGATGGAGCTTGCAAATAGCATGTTGTTGATTATATCAAACCAGCTTTATCGTGTATGTCTGTGAGACAGGATGATTCGAAAAAATCGAAAAACTTTTTGAACTGCCATCAATGCGTGTTGCAATTTCGAGTAACTGCCTCATTTTACGTCCCCCACCATTAGTTCTTCCTTCAACAGCGCCAAGGACCCATGTTCCAGAGTTTTAGCCTCAACCCGGTCCGTGAGACCAGCGTCACCAATTACGTAAGTAAATTATTCAAAGATAAATTTGCATATTTTTCTTAAACTTTGTAAAAATCGCAAATATAAGTGTTCTACCAAATATTCTTGTCACAAATGCAACAAATATGTGTGCCTTGAGCACGTAGTGCCTTGTTGCGGTACTGTTTTTGTTTTTCTTTTTGGTATGAGAATTTTTGTTTATTTTTCAAGAGTTCCTAATATCATAAGATTGAAAAGGCTGATTTAATCCATATTTTTTATGATTGTTATTCTTTTTTTATTTTATAAGACATATGAAAAAAAAGAGTTTATATTCATCAAATACTCAAGCTTTTTTTCTAAATTTAATATATAAAACTCTCGTGTCGCGATGTTTATTACCAAACTCCTCCGAAAGGGCTATACCGATTTTTGAGATTTTTTCGTGAATATCGGTTAGGTCTGAGAATGACACTACATCTGTTTTTCATACCCCAAAATCATAAGGGTGACCAACACCAAATTTCTTTTTTGCAAAAAAATTCTTATTCGGCCAAACAACACATCCTGGATCAGCTAGTACAAGAATATACATATGTAAAATTAAAACTAAACCGATTGGAACCTAACTAATTTAATATTTAACTTTAATTTTTCACATAACATTTTCAACGCAGTTTTAAAATCCCGGTCTGCTAGACCGGCGCGGCGGCGTCATCAATGACGAAAAGTCAAATTGACGTCACCAATGGCAGGTTAAAATTTTAGTTGAGACACTAGCAAAAATGTATCATTTAGTAACGTGTTTTGAACTTATTAGATATTATTTTATTCCATAAATTAAAAAATATAAACTGAGGGACTTTATTAAATTGTTAAACTTAGAATTGCACCATTCCTCATAATAAAATTTTATAATGTGTAATACAAACATGATTTTCAATTTCTGATATAAATAATCAGTCTGGTTTCTGAAAGGTTAATTTAAAAAACTATGAAACTAGAATAACTTGGTAAAAAAATAAAAAGAAACGAAAAACAACAACAAATAATTTATTTCACAAACTAATACATCGAATTGACTAACCTGAGCTCAGCTGTTGCTACGGGTTGGCGAAGAACCTGTTCTTGCTTCTGATTCGACTGAGATGTTTGAACTTGAGCGGAGGTTAACGCTAATGCCTTGTAACGAGATTGCTCAGCCGTAGGCAATACGATATCCACAGATCTCGATCTCAGTCCAGTCCCAGGTACAGTGAGACAATTACCTGAACCGTCCAACTCCTCAGCTCTAGCACCACCCGAAACTTTAGAAAAACACGAATCGACAGATGCGGCGCGGTCCCGTTTTAATTCGGGAACTGCCAAGTAAATGTCGTGAACAAGCGAGTCTTTCACTGCGTGGGCAGCTTCTTCTTCAGAAGCACGAACATTTTCAAGAGAATTGCCGGTTGGTTCTACGAAGAAAGCCTCTTGCCGTGAGATAGAACGTCGCCTCTGTGGGAGTATTGGAGGCTCATCGACAGGTGGTTGTAGTTCAAAAGATGGTGCACCAGGAGTTGGAGGTGGAGAATTCACTGGTGGTGGTAAAAACGACCGCGGAGGTGGAGGAGGCGCTAACAACACTTGCGGAACTTCCACTTCGCTCTCTTCGTCATCGTCGTCGTCTTCGGCTGATGAAGAGGCGATCGCTCGCTCTGGCGTGACCCTTTCTTCGCTGCGCCGAGCAAGCCAAGTCTCCATGTGCCGACAATGCACGCATGGTGGTGGTGTCCCTTTACCTGATCGACGACGGGACCACAGACGCGGGACCTACAATAAGAGAATAATGTTACATGAAGTTGAAGTTTCTTGTCTGTTCTTAACAGAAAACATCAAGGGCACTTATTTTTTATATATTGTTATAATTTATTTTATTTATGTTCACAAATGAATCATTACCAAAACAAGCAATATCAAAAACTAAAACACAAAAATTTCATGCGTAATAGTATATGAATGGCACTTTGATCGTTTTAAAATCCAATTAGATTTTTGGATATAAAATCAGACAGAAAAGAACCCGCGTGGGTTTATTATATATATTAACTGATCTAACAAAAATTATTTTGCCATAATATCACTATTAAAAATGGGGGCTGATGGTAGAAGGTTGAAAATTAACGATTATGGGTATTTTTAATACCAAATCATAAAAAAATAAGCTAAGAAATAAAAATTTTGGGGTGAGTCACCCTTATTACTTAGGAATACAAAAATAGTAACCTATTCTCAGATCTACTCTACACATCTAACATACAAAAGAAACATAGAAACTGATCAAGCTGTTTCGGAGATTTTAGTTATAATCCTTGTGAGACGAGAATTTTATAAATATGCATATGTCTACAGTTCTTGTTAGACTCTGAAATGACACAGTCATAAAGACTTAACAATATAGAATAAAAACATTCATATACTTATTACGGTACACTACACTACACTTATACATTAAAAGTTGGGCGCTGGTAGACTTTTTTAATTTTTAATTTAATAAATAGAACAACGTCTATTTGCACAAGTAAATTAAATAAGTTACTTGGAGAACATAACAAAATTATATTAGCATAATATTCTGTTTTACTTTGAAGAGTTAGGTAGAAGTACATTTCATTATTATATTATAATCTCATTTGAATGTTAATTTTTAGAGTCGCTGAGCGTACACGCTTATTCACGATTCTGGACATTGGATTGTACCTGAACTTTGTGTAAGGGGCTCGCAGAATAAAATTAGGTAGCAAATTGATTAATAATCTAAAAATAAACTACAAGTTCTTTTCTTACGGCTGAGCATAGTACTATTTTTAACAGATAGCATTTACTGGTGTTAAAACCCTTTGGCGACGTACGTCACCACGTTATTTTCGTTAGTATTTGATTAGTGAAATCAACTAAAACAAATTTTAGAAATTAATTTTAAAGAACTGAATTTTTTTATGGAATTGTCCACTGCAAACGGGCGTACGTTACATTTTGACATTTTGAAACTGATCTGGCGATGTGTATACGAGGTGTGTTCAAAAATAAGTGAAGTAAAAAAAGTGAAGAAAATGGCATTGGCCAATCGTCGTATCACAGTTAGAGAAATTGCCGAGGATGATTGGCTCGTGCCATTCGATTTTAATCGATAATTTGGGCATGAGACGGGTCGCCGTAAAATTCGTACCAAAATTGCTCAATTTCGATCAAAACAGCATCGCATGAACGTTGCTAATGAGATGTTGGAATCTATCCGCGACTTTTTCTTGTTCCTGTGACTTTTTCTTGTTCCCGAAACAGAAGAGGCCCAGGAAAGGACGACGCTACGCCACGATTGACGAGATAAAGACGGCATCGAAGAAAGAGCTGAACAAGATACAAAAAAAATTTGAAGTGCTTCGAAGATTGGAAAAAACATTGGCACAAGTTACTTTGAAGGGGACAAAATAGATATTCACGAATAAATAAATAATTTTTGCCCACACTACGTATATATATATATAAACGTTAAAAGTGTTTTACTGAATGATCTCAATTTAGTTTTAGCCGTATGATTTTTTTTCGTTTGGAAGATTAAAATTTCAAAAAAGAATGAATTATACAGTAGCTTTTGCACGCGGTTCCACTCGCGTATATGTATTTTTTGCGCTAAAAAGTAGCATTCAATCAGTTCAGTAACAGACAGAGTTACTATTAAATTTTAAATATTAATAAGGATATGAATTTATGCGTTTTGGAAACTTTTCGGATACTTATGTTATATAATCTTAATACGTGCTTATAGTAGCCTATTCTAGAGGCAAGTTTTAGTTTCAATTTTAATAAATTCACAAAGTGACAATCACCTCAAGATAAGTGCCAGAATCATCTGAGCCGGCTGAGTCAAAGGAACGGCTTCGACCCCCATGCTGTGGCACTGCAAGTAGGACGCTTGAGCCAGAACTTCGCGCCGCTTCCAATTGTATCTCATCGAAAGATGCTGACCGGACCTGGTAAAAACAACTTAGGTTTAACACAATGATTAATATTCATTAGTCTGTCATAACTATATTACCCACGATATTAACTATAGTACATACATATAGAATTAGTGGGTGATAGAAACAGAAATCCTTGAACATTGGTGCTAAATTCTGTAATTGTGTGCCTAATGTAATGTCCCACTGCTGGGCCCGGGTCTCCTCTCAAGAGAGGCTTAAAGGCATACGTCCCCACGCTGACCAAGTGCGGGTTGGGGACTTAAATTATCTTCTATTCTCTTATTTCAGTGAATTTTTTGGCAGTTATTTTATGTGTATAATAAAATACAATCGAATTTGATTTAGAACGTCGTTTGACAGGAAAAAACTCATTTTTGGTTATTTTTAACATTCGTTTAAGAAAGTTTTCAAATAACGGAATTAGCACTATTATAAAATAAAATATATCAAAAAGAAGAAAACTTGTTACCTGTTTAGGCACTTCCAAGCTACTTTGCGTCTTCATATCGGCAGGAGTAGGAGTGCGAGATCGTTTGAATGTAGTTCGCAGGCGCTGCATGGCGGCCGGGGCGGGCTGCGCGCGCGCTCCTCATTTCGCGGGCCCGCCCCGCCGCCGTCGCCCGCACCCCGCACGCGACCACCACTCACCACCTCTATTTATTATATAAACAAAATTGCTATTATTATTATTATTATGTCACCATTCAATAAATATCATTATGTAGGTTTGTAGTCCTGTGATAAAATATTAAAATACCTAACGTACTGTATGAAGCTAATAAATATTATTTACCTATTGGTTGCATTTCATTTTCTGTAGTTGATAAATTAATTAATATTCATCGATCATATTATAAACCGCAATCTCATCGTTTTCTGCTCTGTCTTACCCACTACTAAGTATCTTGTGACTCTTAAGAAACTCTGTATGACTGTTGAAATGAGTCTGGGGGTTTCCTTAATATTTGTAATGAACCCCGCGTCACAAGATATATTCCTTCCGGAGTTGCCCATTTATGAATAAATTTATAAGTAAACATTACTTATTCAGAAGATTTTCTGTTTTAAGCCCGTACATGTTTAGCTACTCTTACAACAAGCTAATTAACTGCAAGTAAACACGCTTGCACGCTTACAGTAATAATGTAAATATACGTATAATATTACATGCATGGATTAATTAGGTGAGAGTTTTTCATACTCAGGGAGCGGCCTATATATTAGTAGCTACGAAAAGAAAAGTAACAAACTCGTAGCACTCAATTTCAAAATTTACAAACATTGCTACGTAATCGTAGCAATGTTTGTAAATTAATTTTCTTGCATTAGCCAACTATGAGTTACATTACGTGACTTTGCTTACTCTTTCCTGAATATGGGTGCGACATTATGTTCATAATAAACATAGTAATTGCTCGCCTACTTACATCTCCTTTCATTTTTTTCTTTATGGAATAGGGGGCAAACGAACAGACGTACGCCTGGTGGTAAGCGACAACCATCGCTCATGGACACCCGCAAAACCAGAGGCATCACAAGTGCGTTGCCGGCCTTTGGAGGGTAGGCTTCCGGTATCCTCATTCACTTGGTGAAATACAAAACAAATGCTGTTTCACACCGGTTTTCTGAGAAGCCGAGATATCACTCCGATCGAGTTGACCCAAGCGGAGTTCTCCCACGGTTCACGTCTTTCACTTTGAAAATTACAAACTTTCATAAGTCCGTTCATCTCTTATTTTATTAATTTAGGGGTCTAAGTTTCAAAAGTATCAGGAGCCAAAGTTCAAGTTTCAAGTTTTAAGCCTTAGTAGTTTAGCCTTTTGGTTGAGTAATTACTCAGGTAAAGTAATTTTATGTGTAGATTGTTGAAGTTAAGCCGTAGTATGCGGGCAGCACAAAACCGGCTGTTGCAAACTTTAGGGGAGATGCACATCCAGTATTGGATGTCTTCCGACTGAGATGATGCTGATGAGTGAGTTTTACTTAACAATGTAAGCGAGACTCGGTTTAGCAAAAATATGCCAAATACGACACCATTCGTCCCTAGGATGTAATACCAAGCGATTATATATTGAATTTGATTTAATTCCGCCGCTTAACTTCACTGTAAGCTTCTGTGAAATGATGACCCATGGCGGATTTCACACGATAAATAAAACATAAAGAAACATTATTTGGCTAATATCTATTTCAGTTATATCACTACTTTAAAACAATAGCAGTAAGAGTGAAACGATAGGGAACAGTCACAGTACAGACATCTGAACTCTTATAATTTTTTTGCAAATCAATATTACGCACACCATCCACTATTTATTTCAGTATAAAATTAGTAGTACTATTGCTTTAATTTTCTTATCATATCGTACTAATTTTACGGTTTGAGAATTATACTTTTAGTGTTATATAGCAGGTACAATATTATTAATAATAAATTATTTATATTGTTTGTCATTTTTATTCACACTGCTAAGAAAATGGTAATTAATAGAGAGTCATCTTTAATCATCAAAACGAAATCAGTCAAGCCTAAATGCCGTTAACTTAAGAGTCAACTATTATAAAACATTATATTATATTATTACTTTTTTAAGATTTTTTCTTTAGTGAATGTATAAGGTTACATGACTTTGTCCTAAAACGTGTTTAAAAAAGTGGCATATTAAATTATTAAACTTTTGACCTCAGTCAAAAGTTTACACACATGTACTTAAATCTCAATCTAAGTACATGTGTGTATAGTTTATCTAAATTAAAAGAGAAAAGCGTATAAAACTATTAATTTTGATTTAGGCAGACAGGCTAAGGAAATCTGGAGAGTAGGGTAGTAATACTTCGACATATTAGGCGGGTCGGTTCTGAGCGTCATTTAGTGAAATGAGATATCTGATCTTTAAGCCTTTTGTCTTATCAGATGACTGAGCCAGGTTACAGATGGAGAGCCATACCCCCCACTGCGCACTCTCGATTTTCGTTCGGTTAAATTCCGTTTCTTAAGTATGTCTGTCGAAAGGTACGAAAAATGGTTTTACTTTCAAAAGGTATCACAAGAATTTAGGGACTGTTCGAACGTAAAAGTTCAACAATAAATTAGAGCAGAGTCAATTGGCTCCAAAAAGGTTTACAATTTTTTGTAGGGTTTCTCTTTGTTAGATAAAATTCTTTCACTTTATCCCGAATCGTACATCAACTTTGCTAAGAATGTCCTGTTTTTATATATATATCGCAATATAAAATCTTTCATATCCTTTGATAAAATATGCTTGATTACATTTTTTGTTTAAATAATTAAATATCAGACAATGATTTAGTAAATATCTGTCTCCATTTCTGCCATTTTTTGTTTATAAATATTTCAAATATTAATATTTATACTACGTTTGGCATGATGTACTCCTAGCCAATTTCGACCACGGCTCGGTTCGATCAGTCTCAACGGACCTTTAGTGGATATTATAGTGCACAAGTGTGTGCGGAAATACAAGAGGACTCTCTGTTTCTCCACTTTCATAATCCAATGGTACGGCTATCCAACACGACCGGGAGGAAACTGACTGGCACAGGACGGCTTTACGTGCTGTCCATAGTATGGAGGTAAAGACTCCACCTTACTAAGCATTTATAGTACTCAAAATCACTTTTAGGCCCAACCCGATTTGAGCCCCGTGTCTCTTGACTGGCAGACGCATATGCCAACCGCTAAACCAACGAGGCAGTTACAATTCTAATAAAGGATACATAAACTTGTAAATGTTGATGAGCCTTGATATATGTATTGTACGAAGAGTGACCTAGTTCCTTACAACAAGTGGGAACTACAATGAGCGGAGCCTGTGTCAATATAAGAACCTGCGAGTGCAGTCGGTGGAGACTTATCGTCGAGTTTATTTACTAAGGGGAACTTCTGCTCGTCTGAATGGTCAAACTGTCTCTTTTTGCCAAAGTCAATTGCTTAATTGATTTGTATTTTAATTAAAACGTTTGTTAATTCGGCTTAGAATTTTGTAACTATTAGTAAAATTAGTTCGGTGTGATTTGTATTTTTTTATAATTTCCACTTCTGGTTTCCTAAAAGTATAATAATTTGTGAAATTCTTTGTGACATTTTCGGAAGTTTTTATCAGACATTTGAATAAATGAACGTGGACAACACGTCAGACAATTAACCATCGTAATATTAAGTACATGCAACTTTTCAAATCTAGAAATCTAATATCAGAAACTTCATTATCTAAATACAAATTCCTCATCGATCTGTCTGAGTTTCGATACTCATTACTATTATAACAACAATGAAAATAAGTGCGGTAATACCCGAAACTGTCATCAACCCACCTGTGAAATAATATATTAACGAGGGTCTTCTCTAAATAAAGCCACAATACAGTTTCAACTTATATCTATTATAACGTTTTATAAATAATAATATTCGTACAAAATGCGTTTAAGCAATAGTTTTCTAGTTTTTAGAAAGATTAACTCAATAAAAAGTTTCTGAACAAATCAAGTGAAGAGCTTTAATCAGTATAAAAAGACAAAGAAGCATGAATTAATGTTATGTATGAATGTTATGAAGATATGTATCTTTGTGATGGAGAAGGACTGCTATGGACAGAGAGACGTGGAAAGAATTGGGGGAGGCCTATGTCGACAGACAACCTGACCAAAGTGGTTGCTAAGTATAAGTATGTAATTGCAAAAAGGTCAGCGAATAAAGGCTTTTATTATTATTATTATTATATCTTTGTTGAAGCTGTTGCTTCAGATACTCTAATAATAACCTAAACTAACAGTGATATTGCTGTTACCTGTCTGACTCCTTAGTCGGCTTGTCGGCTATTACGACACTGAGTATGAATGGCACTTCATATTCTTTATCAAGCACAACACTGACACGAACTTTTTAAATGTAAATAAATGAAAGTATTTCTTGAGTTGAGTCCAAAAAACTAACACATAAATTTTCTAATAAACAATCAGATAATCGTCATGTAAAACTTAATCAAAAGAAGTTAATCAATAACTGTGTGCCATAATACATAATTAATTCATTTAAGTTCAATATGTGCTAAGGCGCTCATAGCCCAGTTGCACTCGGTGTTTAGAAACAATCACCGAGGGTAAGCAACGACGGCGCGGTCAGTACCTGGATGGGTGCCCACTAGTGGCATGTTATCATGAGCGTCTCCGTGATTCGGAGGTCACGTTAAGCAGTCGGTCCCGGTTGTTATCATAGGATAACAGTCGTGAAGCTTAGTTGGAGGCCTTTGGGCGGCTCGAAAACATCCGGCGGTAAGATTACGTAGCCACAACGTTGTCTTGCCAGTCCCCAACCCGCACTTGGCCAGCGTGGGGACGTATGGCCTTAACCCTCTCCTGAGAGGAGACCCGAGCCCAGCAGTGGGACGTTATGGGTTGTTGATGATGTGCTAAATCAAATACCTTTGAACGAGCATATCTTGTATACTTACATATAATCTGAAAGTCGGCAACGGTTCCGATGATTTTCATGAAATTTAGCATGCACGGGGTTTGGGGGTAATAAATCAATCTAGCTAAGATTACTTTTAGAAAATTAACCAAAAAATAACGAGTAGAGCACGGTCATCCGGGTACTTATTTAATAATTGATTAACAGTCAACATAAAGTTTACTGAATCAAGATGTATATGAATTCGTCAAGATGTATATTAATCCGTCACAGTCAATTTAGCCTAATTATTCGACAAAAATATCTACTGTTAAGAAATTAAAAACTCTATGGGTTATTCACAAAATCATCTTAATACGGCAAAATAAATGAGAGAGATAGCTCCTTATTCGTTTTCTTTGAAATGTATGATAATGAGAAACAATATTGATCTAAGCCTCTTTGTGAATAATATAACGAAGGTAAAATACTTTTGACAGTACAAGTAATTACAAAACAATATTTATTACTTTTAATGTCTATGCTTATGAATATACTTTTTAGCTATCAGACGGCAGTTTACATTACAGTCTATCTAATCTAATAAGTACCGTATAACAGTTCTGACAGATTGGAGAGAGAGGGAGGGGGAGGCTGTTAAATTAAGCAACAATCGATCACTACAATATCCGTATCTTGATATTATTTCCTTATAATTATTTACATTTCCTGTACAAAGCAATTTTTATTTAAAGTTGAAATGTCGTATTTTTTTTTATGTTGTATAATACTTGTAGATTCAGTTTGAAAAATTTAGAATAGACAAGAAAAAGTTTAAAAAACTTTAACTCAGCTACATTATTCTTTTTTTAAATTTATGCAACCACCTCAATAATTAAAATCAGTTTAGTACTTTAGACTCTACAGTAGAACATTCATAGAAAAAGGTACCCGTCCTTTTGGCTTAGCCGTAGTCGGGTAAAAATTAAACATTAAAACCAAATATCAACAAATTTAACAACAAAACTTAGACACCTGCTTCTCTTCTTGTAAAATAAATGGATTCTTAATATAATTACATTCGAAGAACTCCGAAGTAAGTAAAAATTAATATTCTAAAAGATTTTCATAACGTCTGAAGAAAATACTGAGGAATAATTTTATGTTATCATCTTTTATTGTATTTATAAGTAAAAATTTAGATAATGTAAATAAGTTTTAAGATAGGCAACTACTTCAAGAGACACTTGAAGAATTAAATTAGAAAAGCTTTATAAAAATACCTCTTGATGCATTTTTGATAAAAGTAGAAGTAGTTTGACAGTCTATGTAATTTTGTATATTCCACCGTAGCGCTTAAATTACTGAACCGATTTTAATGTATGCGGTATCAATATATTCGTAATAAAGCCCGGGTGACATAGGCTATTAAAGTTTTTGACAATAATTTACGCAGTAGAGTTTTTTTAAAACTTTTTCGTGTTTCAATTATAAATTTCCTCCAAAGAAAAGGAGGCAAATAAGCAGACCGGTTGCGTTGACTGTAAGTATCTACTACCAGTCACGGACGCCTGAAATTTAAAAGTCACAAGTTCATTGCTGCTCTTTGTAGCTCATTTAGTAGCTCCCACATAATCAGAGGAGCATTATTTCAGTAGTCTGTCTAGATCAAGATTACAAGGTAGAGATGGTTTAGGTAAACATCTTATTGAGCTCAACAGATGGCCCAAATCAATGACCTAAGGATTCATGTCGAATGTTAGGGCATTAGAGAATTTAAAAATAAGAGAGAAACGTTCATAAGTACAAAAAGTATTTTGACTATCGTCTCGTATGCGAAACAACTAATTGGATTATTAAAAGGCTTTTTGGGAAAGATCATAAAACTACTGAAAGTTTTCTCACGAAATCTGGCTTTTACATGTTATATGGTGTAGTATAATCCGAATACATAGTAAGGTGAGTGCAGCGAGTAAAAAATACAAATAAAGACAAATAATACTTACAATGAAAATCAGTGAAAATGCGGGTGCGCAGTGAAAGTAAACGGCTTGCCTTTCACATTTAGAACGTAACATACTGTTACTCTTGCACAGTTTGTTATATCGATATTTGTACAAATAGTAAAATAAGATTTGAAAATGGGATCACTAATGAAACGAAAAGATTCCCCACCCCTTGATAAAGAGAACGCACTATGCGGTAAAAGCCGAGAAAATTTGAAAATACGATTGCAACCACAAGATATCGGATTACATGAACAAGTACCAGGTGGGCTTTCACAATATCCAACAACCTGCGTCGTACAAGCCAGTTAATCAGCTTTTTTCTTTATCATATATAAAAACAGGGTCTTGTGCGTTTTTTTTAGTTTTTATTAGTCTGATGTCCAGATTCATCACCTAATGATAAAGTCTTTGATAGACTATCGTGAAATTATTTGTCAAATAACTAAAAATTTCTGTTTCCAAAGTCAAGTGGATAGATACATTTGTCAGTCTATCAGATAGTGTTAACTGGAGATAACTATCTATAATTTTATCAAGTACTGGTGAAAGTAGCCCTTACTTTCCTTGTTGTTGTAATACAGTAGAGTGTATATATTGTAGTGTAATGGTACCCAGAACTTTCAAGATTATTTACGTTTTAAATTTTGTGGAAATCACGTTGAAAGATACAGAGAAAAAAATATAGAGTTAAGGCTAAAATATTGAGTAATAGTTTGTTGGCTTTAAAATATTCCTAATGAAAATCTTGTTTAGATAATAAATGTATTATACTTGTGAAACATTGTTTACTTCATTATTTACTTAGATAAAACAACTGTAATTTGAGAGCATTGCTAATACATTTCAAATATACAATACAAATACTTTTTCCAGCCTCCTTTTTTATGTACATGTAATATCTAAATAAAACCTGAGAGTTGTTCGGTTTATTTGTCTTGGGCTAATTTTATCTGTATTTAAAAGCTTTAAGATAAAATGTTTACAGAACATTTTTGTTTATTTGTTTATTTTCTTTTTTTGTGTACATTTTACTCCAGTCCCAGAGAGAAAAGGCCGTCAATTGTAAGTATTACTGAAACCTGACCTTTACGAGTAATTATATCGACAAATTTTTAAAGTTTAAATATTTATTTATATTTGTCAGACTATTTCAAAGGCCGCCTTAGAAATTTCCTTAGTAACTCAGTTTTTAAGAGTAGTAAAACTAGTTATTGGTATAACCTGTGTAGCCTAACCATTTTCAGCCTAAGACTGAAAACGTATTTTCGGTTAGCTGCACTGCGGTGTGTTCACGTGACCACACATGGAATAGGGGAGCAAACTAGGGCTGTGAGGCAGTGGTGCCATTCCAGCTACGATTCCCTATGCTGAAATATAGTTCGATATTGGTGCAAAAAATTTAATAGTAAATTAAACACAGATACAGCATGAAATAAAATAACAAAGTAAATGCAAAAGGAGCAACGGTTGAGCGAAATCTATGAAAAATCGATTTATACTTCTTGAATTAATCAAAGTGCATTTTATCTATGAACCTTAGCTACATAAGCACCTTGCCCAAGCATTTATACCAAATTATTATCCAAAACACACAGTGAAATGATGTACCTATTGGGTCTACTCGGCTTACCTTCTAGACGAAGTTCTCAAATTTGTAATGGATAAATTTCATCAAATCAAATGAATATTTGATTCAATTAAAGTGATTTAATTATCTTTGCTCATGAAATATCTTGCCAATAGAATGCAATAGTGACGAAAGACACCGCACATACGCAAGAATTAGTAACATGGTTATGCAACAAAGCATCTAAGATACCCTAGATAAGAAGAGAAGAAAAGTCATGCTCAATTGGCAATATGCAAGTCAAGTCTGCTGAAGGACCGACGGCTATTGAAGTAAAAGGGAGAAAAACTTTATTCTATGCTGCTATATTATTAAAGTTATCCTTAAAACTTTTTTTAATTACTCAAATAATTATAAAAAATATATATCAAAAAAAAATATTTATTAAGTATCGGCTCTTTTAAGTATTATTACATTCCTACGTACGTATGTACTACATACGTTCTGCGTACATATAAGGTACGTAATATCTAAATGTAAGTAGCGCTTACATGGCTCGAAGTAGGCACTATAACTCTTATTTTAAAATGAAATTCACACTAATTCTAAATATAACACTACACATTCAATGGCGTCATTTTATGACGCAAATAATTTATGTAACGTTAAGTGTAGCAATATTTAATGTTAAGTTACATATTTATTATGGTTTAAGTGTAAAAGCTCTTGCTTCAACAATTTTTTAAAATCCAATGGACACTAATTCTAAATACAGCTCCAGCATATTCTTGGTGTTGTTTTTTCGTTTAACTTCAATGAATAAACTATTTTCGTTTTTAGTAAATGTAGTGATAATGTGTAGCTGCATTAGAGTATTTGTTCAAGTGTAGAAGCGCCTGTCTACACATCGTTAACTCGTATGCTATGTGTGCTATCGGCTTTATAGCAGGCACTCCAGCGTATCTTTACTTAGTTGATTTGTATGCTCATTAAGTTCATCTAGCACATAAAATCAGGAAAATCGTAGCTATATGGTAATAATATTATAAATATTTTTTTTTTTCCGTATTCAATGTACAAGATTTGAGTGTTTTTCTTAAGACTACTTATACGATTAGAACTAAGTATTTATTATTTTTTACTATGATATAACAATTGTTAAACTCATTATTAAGTAATATCAACATTTCAAATTAGTGATCTGCCTGATCTTGGTAAGACCTGTTTCCCGAGGACTGAAATCGGAACATATCAAAGGAGTATTGCTAACTCATAGGATTATCATTTATTGTAAGTCACACTACTACTAACTGTCACATTATTCAATTAGGAGAACTCAAGAGTAAACGAGTTTAACATCTCATAAGCCGTATTTGGACGCTTCAATTATTGTCACTCATTAACTCATCACGTGAACCTTCATACATCAAATCCTATATTTTACAGTAAGAACCATCATAATGCCACTTCGTCAAACTTATCAAAATTTTGAAACTCGTCAAAAAGTAAAAATTTTCGGTGTAGAAATTTCATAAAAATCGACGAGTTATATGGACATAGCCTTTGCCACCCTCCATGCGGTAAGTTCCATCTTGTATTGAGAACCAATTGAAAAATTGTCCGTCTGAACACAGTAAATATTTTCTCAAGTACCAATTCTAGTTTAGTAGTGACAGCAGAGTTCTGAGAACGAGTGTTGATCGGAATGAAATTTCAAACGAATTTTAATTACACGAAATGGGCTTCAGAACTGCACCTGATTTCGCATTTCCATTTATTCAAAGTACCAGTAGACCAGAGTCTACCAGGCAAAAACATTATGCATTATATTTCATAAAATCATACATCACTTTACAGAATACAGTAATCACATACATATAGGACAAAATATAAACTAAATCTGACATTTCCTTTGAGCATTTCAATTTTTCCATTTTTTCGAAAATTAGTTTACTTTTTAATTTAATTTCGTTATATACACAGTAAAATACAAAAGAAATTAAGCTAAACAGATTAAAGCTGCTAAGACCTAAATTTTATTTCATGCTTTTAAAATATTTTCTCACACATTACGTACATACGTAAGAACGATATATGAATTTG
The DNA here is from genome assembly GCA_003709505.1 of Hyphantria cunea. Taxonomy (NCBI): domain Eukaryota; kingdom Metazoa; phylum Arthropoda; class Insecta; order Lepidoptera; family Erebidae; genus Hyphantria; species Hyphantria cunea. The sequence goes on from PKRV01002974.1 coordinate 235,597, forward strand.
TTATAACGGAACGTATAACGCAGTGTCAAAATTGTGATATGGAGTTGAATAGTTATTAGTTTTAATCTGGAACTTTACTTTTCTTTTGTTTTTCGAAAGGCGGTCCCCATTTCATGTCATCCACATTTTATGTCATTAACTCTATCACGACGAAGACTTGAAGACTCGAAGACTTAGAATTGAAGACTCGAAATACTTGACATTGGCAGAAATAGTTGATCCGGCTGATTGCCATATCATCAAAAGAAGAAGAAGAAGTTTTAATCTGGAGCTTAGGGCACTTTCTTGGTTCCTGTACCCAAAATACCGATTTTTTTATATTTTTAAATATGTGTTTGATTATATTTTTTTGTAAATTTAAAATGTAATTAATATATATATAACAGCAACAAAGAAAATAATAATTAATCTGTATTTTTAGCTATAGCTTATTTTTAGGCCTCGAGAACTATTCTCGCATATGATCGCATTAACATCAAATAGAAATTTATGATACCAGCCCGAAGTCGCTATTCAGGTCAGATGTCAAAGGTCTGGCCGCGGTAATATTTATTTTCCCGCGTTTGTAAATATGATACTCTTTTCGATGCCGCGTGATGTTTATACTCAGTCCTTTAAGAAATTGAAACTGAATAATAGGATTTCTCAAAGAATCCAATATAAAATATAATATAACAGTCACTGAAGTTAGGAGAATCCCATACATATTACAAGCTGTAAAGCTTTTGAATCTTCAATAATTTACTGCTAGAAACTATCTGTCATATTTTGCAATTCTTTTTATGATTCCAGAACGAGGCAGAGTGCTCGAATGACTGCATGAAAAATTGATATGTGAAGTACTATTCCGCTATGAAATATTTTTGCAAATTTACGTTTTTTATAAGGTAAAGTTTTTCTTTTCCGTTGACAGAAACACGCAAGTGTAGACGCTCTAGTATCAGGAGTACAGGAAGTTAATAATAGTGAATACAACTGAAGAGTACCTACATAAAGTTTAATCTAATGTTTCATTAGGTTAAACGTTATGTGTGAAATATTTTTTGGTCTGAAATTTCTAGTACAACTCTTTTTACTTATCAGTACCTAGTCACCTTATGTGGTACACGAACTAACAATCTATATTCAGTCAGTACACACAGAAATAAAATTTAAGTACGAATGATTTAATACGTAGCCCAAGAGCGCAAATAAACTGTCATCATTCTTTTCTCATTTCGTACAATGTTATTTATTGTATAATTTATCTTTTTTATTTTTAGGGTTGCGTACCTCAAAAGGAAAAAACGGAACCCTTATGGCATCACACTGTTGCCCGTCTATCTATGCAGACCTTTTTTCTCAGAAATGCGTAGATATCAAGCTGAAATTCATATTAAATACTTAGGTCTACTGTTATTTTCGGAGCTGTGAAAAAATCAAACTCCTAACCAAGGCAATCAAAAGATACAGCTGTTTATGCTGCAAAAGTTTGACACTCGCAAGGGAATCAAAACCTACAGGGTACTTCCCGTGAACTCAGAATCTTGAAATTTTGGTACAAAGTAACGTCTTACAGTACAGATCTTACAGAACCGATTAAGAAAAAATTGCGAAAACCGTAAATTTTACTTACAAAGCTACAGAATTCTACGTGACCCTCGGTGAGCGAATCCGACTCGCGCTTGGCCGGTTTTTTTTTGTAATACGATTCCGTTTATTTGTATTTAGTACAATAAAATCTCAGTCTAAAACGATTTATTCCAAATTAAGCATGCATATACAGTAAGGGGCTATCATAAATAGCGCGTTGGAAATCTAGGCCCTACTAGCTTTTAAAATGTAGATGTATAAAAAAAATATAGGAAGGAGCAATTCAAAAGTTTCTTGATAAAATGGAGCAAATAGCATAGATAAATGTCATTTAATAGCAGTAAGATTATTACTGCTGTTTTGTTGAAATGTAATAAATATTCTTCCATTTACATTATCTTCCCAACGAAAGTGGAACACGTGTATTTTACAAAAGTTTAATGACTGTTTAGATTAATGTTTGTATTCAATATTAACAATAGTACGCGTCCATATTTTTGCACACCAATTCCTTTTCCCGTACCAGTACATGTCAGACCCTTTAAAAAAAATATTACCCATTTTATGGCAAAACGTCTGTAAGTGATAACGCCTCGTGGCGTTCTAATCTACTTAAGTGTTAAATGTGTTTCTTTTCTACTGTTTCTACTGTTGTTTTTCTGGTGAACTATTAAAGGCAGATAATTACTTTAAATAAATATAGTTCTTGGGTTAGTGTACGAATAGTCTATCTTGCTGTGTTTATATAACTTCTTTACAAACTCATTCAAGTCAATCATGTAAATATCATGAGTTCAAAAATATAACTTGTAAAAAACCAAGTCTCACCACTCAGTTCTTTTACCGTAAAAAGTTATGAGAACCATGTAATACCAAGTCCAATAAAGAGATTGACTTTACTATCGCATGAATACACATATATAAAATTAGACACACACAAATAATACATAATATATAAAATTAGATTATTTAGTTGGCGCGATTGCTCTGGTTATGATTTCATTCGTCAAACGTCAGTTAAAGTTGATCCTCATGTTAAAGTGTTATCTCCCATTCCCTACACTATAATTAGCTTTTTTTGTTTCTTGGCAATTTCGGGGAAATTCAGTCTGGTTAATACTTTGCGGAATTTCGGTACAACTTCATAAGACATGTCCCATTCTTGCCTTTTTATTCCGTTGACCGTTTTACAAGTTTAGTATTCTACATATTTTAATGGAATATATTGTATTGCACTGTTTCACTGACTGTTATTTTCATATTCACAAACAGGAATTTGCACTGTAGGAAAAGCTGTATTTCAGGTACCAGTGTCTTCGCTTTACACTACATAGCTTCTTGTATATCAATTGGAAAAAATAATAATTAAGTAAATGAGAAAGAAAACATAAACAGTATTGTATAGGCAGGGAGGTAAAACTTTGAAAAGGTTGGGCGAAAACCCAAGTCACAGCTGATTGCTTGCACCAAACCAAGCACTTAAATTTATCGATTTTGTACACATTAAAATGGTACTGCGTCAGCTACGTTGCTTTTATTTGCATTTTACTTTCTTTTAAGATTCCACTGCTTTTCACTCCTCCTCCTCCCAGAGACACCAGAGGGGCTATGCGAAAAATGAAAGAGACGGCGCTGACACAATTATCATTACATTCGTATCAACATACCCACAGCCCAGGCAAATCGACAGAATCGGTATTCCATGCGGTCACAATCAAAATTGCGGTGCTGATCAAGAACAAGACCATGTGCTTAGATATATATCTTCATAGATATAGAGGGAGCCTTCGATAAAACCAAATTCACCAGCCTAACAGCAGCACTGGTAAGTTATACAGTCAGCTATGATAGAGTGGATAAACAAGATGCTGAGCTAGAGAGTCATCAGGCACGAAGCAAACGCTACTAAACAAGCACTAGTGGCGAAGGGCTGACCCTAAGGAGGTGCTCTCTCACCACTTTTATGGGAACTAATGGTGAACAACCTTATCAATATTCTGAACAAGAATCACCATTATACTATCGGGTACGCTGATGAGATAGTGATATTAACAAGCGGTATGCACGCTGGTATAGTATGCGATATCACACGCTCCGCGTTGGCAATACTAGAACGCTGGTACTTGGATAACGAACTTTCAGTTAACCTAAGGAAGACTGAAATAGTAATGTTCACCAAAAAACGGAATCTGAAAATTTACCCACCACCCAGACTGTTCAATCTAGAAGCAATATTTAACCACAAACTGAATCGGATTGCACGCTTCAACAACAATACACCAGGGTCAAATGTAAGACAACAAGCAAATTTTTGAAACTCACGAAGAAAGTTTGGAGATGTGTTTTAGTATTAGGTATGTAGTTACTAAGTTAGAATGTTTTTTGTGATGGATAGAAGTTATGTTGCATGCATTTGAGTATGAAGGAATTGACGTAGTGATAGTGTGTGCGCTCGTTAGTTATTATACGTACTTATAAGCGTGTGATTTGCAATATGTGTATGCTGTGTCTGTTTTTCTACTCGTACTTATTCATTTATTTATACAATATGAAGCACAGCCGATCGCTTATTATATTATCACCCGTCAAACACTGTTTTTGTTTGTAGGATTTGTGCAATTAAGTCTTCTTTGAGATGTTTTGGTCAAGTCATATTTGAGAAATGTGTGTATTTTCAAAACAGTTTGGATTACGTTAAGTTTGCTTACAGAAAACAAATCACTAATTAGAAAGAGGTTTTCAGTGGGGTATCTTAAGTTCTTGAAATACATTATCTTAATTAGGGCCCGTTGGCCGCGTTCAATGTTAATAAAATTAGTTTTTGCGCTCCACCCCAAACGGGGATGCAATATATCAGGACACACTGAACCAGAGCAACGTAGATCTCATTTAAATATTTCTAGTTGGGTTGCCGGTACTAGTTATAATTATTTTCTTTGGTGCAATATGTCTAAGGGTCTTGAATAACCAGCATGATCTCCTAAGTCTATTCATTAATTAATCAAGACGAGAATACCAAGATAAGCGTTGATCAATTGTCACTTCTAGGTACCTTGTTTGTAGTACTCGTCTAATGAGCGAACAATGTTCGTTATTGGTGTTACTGCATACATGAACTCTTAAGTCAAAATCTCCACTAGATTTTGCACGTTTGCTGATATTAAATTATATATAGACTGTTTTTGTTGTATTAAGTGTTACTAAGTTATTGTTTAGCCAGCTAGCCACTTGGACCGTTACCAATTCAGCCTTTAACTTCACGTCAAGCCAAGAACTTGGCTGCTCCGAGGTAAGCTGAATCGGGGCGCACTGGCAATTTATAATATAATAGTGATTCTTACGTGAGATAAATAGAGACGGGATCAGCATCAGTCGCAAAATACCAGGCGCACAGATGAGATGGGCTTGATCCGCATGCACGGACGCAATCGTCGTGTATTATAAACTTAGTCGATAAACATGGACAGCAGAGTTCAGGTAGATGCCGTGTACACAGACTTTCAGAAGGCTTTCGACGAAGTGGATCATAAGCTTCTTCGAAACAAAATAGCTTTCAAGAGGTAATTTATTGAGATGGTTTGCCTCGTATACATCCAATCCCAGTCAAATAGTTGTATTGAATGAATTTCAATCCGATTTAAGCCCGATATCGTCGAAATTACATCTGGGGTTCCGCAGGGGTCAATTCCGGGTCCTTTATCGTTTGTTCTGTTTATAAACGACATTAAATCATGCTTTAAGCATTCTCAACATTTACTTTACGCTGATAATCTATAAAAAAAAACAACAACGCAAATGACTGTCCTTCTTGTGCTTCTATAGCAGGACTTGGAACGTCTTACTGAATACTGTAAATTAAATAATCTTACTGTGAAAAATAAATAAAAAAGTCATCACATTTCAATATCAACTATGTAATATGACAATAAATGAAGTTGACTCACTGCGTGAACTTGGATTAAAATTAGGCGTTAGTTACATTTAGATATTCATATTCAAAAAAAAATATTAATAAAGCACTACAAATCTACGGCTTTGTCATGAGGTCTAGTAAGAATTTTAAGCGAGAGTCTACTTACTTTTGCCTGTATAATAACTCATTAGGCCGCATTTAGAGTATGTTACCTGTATTTGGAGTTCGCTTTACACTAAATACAAAGACTCTTTGGAGAAAGTGCAGAAAAAGTTCTATCGAAGCATTCATTTTAAATGTTTTTGGTGGAATTATGTGTACGAAGAATAGTAATGATTGCTATTCTTAGTACACGCAATTTTTTATCAAATATAATAATCTCACACTGCAGCAGAAACGCTTGCTTTTGGCTGATGTGACCAACTTGTATCGACCTTACTAATAGATTGTGCCATAGTGTAATAATAATAATAATAATAATATGGACTATTGAATACCAAGACCCTGCACAATCGCGAGATATACAATCTTAGAGATTATTTTCTACGTACTGATGTGGGAGTGCATCGCAGTGTGGTTACAGTGGATACTGGGTTCACTCCGCTCGCTCTGGCTAAAGAGAATTGGCGCAAACCTGTAGTACTTAGTACTAAGGATCGCAGGGAGGTATGGAAGGGCAAAGAACTCCATGGCCGGTTTTATCGGGCTCTTAATGGGTCCGATATAGACTTCAAAGCGTCGACCTCCTAGCTACGGTATGGTGATCTCTTCGGAGAAACCGAAGGTTTTGTTTGTGCGATTATGGACGAAGTTGTCATGACGAATAACTATCGGAAGTATATCCTAAAGGATGGTACGGTTGATATATGTCGAGCATGTCACCGTCCCGGAGAATCTATTAGGCATATTATTTCTGGTTGTTCTCGTCTTGCTAACGGTGAATATTTGCACAGACACAACCAAGTAGCCAGGATAGTACATCAACAGCTTGCCCTTAAATACAAACTTGTGAATTCAGAGGTGCCATACTACAGGTATGTGCCCGACCCAGTTCTCGAAAATGGTCGTGCTACGTTGTATTGGGATCGATCTATTATCACGGACAGGACTATTGTTGCCAATAAGCCTGATATTGTGGTAATAGATCGATTAGAGCGCCGCGCAATGATTGTCGACATCGCCGTTCCTCATGACGAGAATCTCGTGAAAGTTGAAAAATAAAAACAATTGAAATATTTGGATTTATCTCACGAGATTGTCGATATGTGGGATGTAGATTCGACGATCATTGTTCCGATAGTTGTGTCTGTTCACGGATTGATAGCCAAGAGCCTCGACCAACACCTCAAGAGGCTCACGTTAGATGGTTGGATCAAGGGTCTGATGCAGAAGGCAGTCCTTCTTGACACGGCTCGTATTGTCAGGAGGTTCCTTTCTTTGGAGCCCTAACCACCGGTTTCTTGGTCCCTGTACCCGAAGTCGGTGGTCTACAATTTTTTATATTTTTAAATATATATTATTGTTAATTTTTTATGTATTTAAAAATGTATCAAATATGTATATATAAATGTAATAAAGAGAATAATAATAATAATAAATCGCTTTATTGTACACCAGATAATTAAGTTAATAACATAAAGCTAGGTATTCAGTAGTACAATTGGCGGCCTTATTGCTCAACGGCAATCTCTTCCAGGCAACCGTGGGATGGAAATATTTAAATGTATTGGGCAGATATATGGTATAGTATCTGGTGCCTTAAAGAGTAACACGTAAGATCAAAAATAAATATTAATAATAATAAACATATATTAGTAACAATATTATATATTGTGTACCGCCCACAGTGCTGAGACACGCAGTAAGGGCGGGTCGCTTGTTCAGTACTACATCGTGTTGAAGTAACGCTGGGCTACGCGCCCCTATATTTCAACTGGTTAATGCCTATAAGACCGATTTCGAAAATCTTGACGTCTTTGCACTGTCCGCCGCTGAATTGAAGCGTACTATTATCATAATTGTAAAAACTATACTAACGAAAAATAAGACTTCCACAGCAAAGTACATCTTTTTAAAGATTTTTTTATAAAACGTGGCCAATTAGGCTGGTTGGGCATTAATTTCTATGATATGTATTTTCACTGCTATTACACATATTGTACAACTGTTTCTTATTCCAAATAAAAAATTATGCACTACTAGCAAGGTTATTGCATTAATAAGAAAGTACTATTTATAAATCTGTAAAGTATTAGAAACATAATTTAACACGGTACAGCGAACACGTTAACAGTGTCTAACTTGCAGTGGTCCGAGGGGAAAAGGATAATATAGTAAGGATAATATAGTAGTAAGCACTATTTACAAAATGAAATAAAATACTTGTCACAAAGAATAAAAACACCTTAAGACGCTGTAATTGAATAAAAGATAAGAAAGGAATTGAAAATCAAGAAAATTATATTTGACGTAAGTATCTTTTTGTGGGAACGCCTTAAAGCGCTAGGCAGCAGAGCGGAATGAAGAAAAACCAAGGATAAACACAACCGACAGTTCTGCCCTGAAGCTATTTTCTGCCAACTTGAACCATTTTATATGCTTTTAAATCCACAGTAAGCTAAAGAAGAACGGATAGCTTTATGCGCTCAACAATTACAGTGCAGAAAAACAAAATAAATGTTATGACGACCTCGTTTTACTTTTAAGAGTATTAATCAAAAGCACAGGTACGCAACCGCTGAAAAATTGCGTTTAACGTGCAGACTAACCCAATTTATAACCATGAACGATTGCCAAAACAAGAAATTTAATTGCTTGAATGTGAAATTTGCATTCCATGGAACAGTATTAGGACCCTCACACATGACGCCTTTTTGAAGCGATGCAATAGCGATGCTGTCGCACATTCGCATCGAAACAAAGTCCGTGCCGTCGCTAGCTATGTGCCCTCGCCCACATAACCACGATTCAGTTGCAATACAAACGCGAGACTGTCCGCTTCTGTCGCGCTGCAAACGCGATTTAGTAATGGTACAAAAATGGCTACGATCGCTACAGTTGCAAGATGGACTCCGCTGAGGCAACATTAATCATGCTGTCTTTGGTGCTGCTTTTACGTCAGCCAGAGCGTCAACCACGAAACCAGCCTTTATTCTTCCCCCGGCGTCGTCCGACATTGTCGAGCGTTTGCATGACCGCGACATAGTAGCGATGCTGTAGCGTGTTGGCATCGCTTCTGAAGCGTCTTGCAAATGCTATAAAAGCGCGTTAGTAGCGATGGTAACGCATTGCATCATGACTACAAAAAGTCGTCGTGGGCGAGGGCCCTAAAAGATAAAAATAATCTTTAACGAAACTTTGTGAATACTCTCAGATAGATATCCAGATGCTGATGTTGTTACGCCTTTAGAATAATTAATTTTTAACACAAACAGAACAGAACTGTTCTGTTTTCTATTAGTTAATATAAAAATTACTACATCTTCCTTTAAAATCTTAGTTTCAGTAATCATTTCTGATTTAGATTTCTCTTAAAGGAAAGAAAATTAATTTGCCACAATGTTTTGGTACTAACTTTTGTCCGCCGCATGGTATATAATAGTAACAAGAGTAATCTTACTTAAGAATCATCATCATCATCAACAACCCATAACGTCCTACTACAGGGCCAAGAGGGTTAAGGCCATACGTCCCCATTGCTGCCCAAGTGCAGATTGGGGACTGGCAGGAATACTTTGTGGCTACGTATCTTGCCGTTGCATATTTTTAAGCGGCCCGAAGGCCTCCAACTAAGCTTCACGACTGTTATCCTATGATAACAACCGGGACCGACTGCTGAACGTGGCCTCCGAAATCACGGAGACGCTCATGGTAACATGCCACCAGCGGTCACCCATCCAGGTACTGACCGCGCCGTCGTTGCTTACCCTCGGTGATTGTTTCTAATCACCGAGTGCAACTGGGTTATAAGCGCCATAATGATATATGATATAAGAATCAAAATATCTTAAAGCCAAATTTACCGTAACAGATAGGCAGATAGAGTTATTCTCGAATTTATAATATTAAATAATGAAAGAATTCATTGATCAAATGATAAAATCGTTTTAAAAGAACTAGCTATAAGAAGTTTAAGAAAAACATAATAGCCGAATCGAACGAATAAAAGAACACGACTTATTATCGTTACTAATATAAAGTAAACAGGCTCGTTCTACTTGCGTGCTACCTTACAATTAATTCAACATAATTTTTTATTCATGTTGTGTAATAATTATGTATGGTAAGCCTCAAAAGGCTTAGGGCTCCCCTCTCGGCTATCAAGGTGTCATTTTATAGTAGTACTCTATTGGATATGACAGAAAAAAATGGTTCATTAAAGTTATAAGGTTTTACACATGTGTGTGTATTTATTTTGAAGACCTGTTTAGTACTACGTTTTATTTCTGTCTAAGGTAAAGTAAAAATTCTTAATAAACATGAAGAAGAAAAAATATTTCAATAAATTATGTTAAAACAGTCTACCAAAATACAAATATGATTTGAAACTCAACGCAGCTTAGCGAAAGATCTCGTATATATTAAAATATCGTTTTGGCTTGTAGTTATAATTTAATAATGAAGTGCCTGAAATGAATTGAAGTACTCGATGGTCTAAATACGACTAAATGTATTATATTTTAAATAACCTGTTTTTCCTTTTTTTAACTTATGGCCACCCCCACGGGCCGTCACCCTACTGGGGTTTGCAGCGGCTAAAATCACACCGTATGCCACTTTGCGACTGAGACATCTCTACATCCCATGGTTGCCTGTAAGAGATTATAAATAATCAGAGAGTCGTTATCGTATCTTTAAACAAAGGTCCTAGTACCTTAATTAAGAATTACTTACCTTCGGGTAAAGTATGCTATCACAAGGACCGTTTACCTACTTGTTATTAATTGTTCAAATAATTTCATTACCATTTCCAACAGCCGTATATTAGACGTGGGTACTTCATAAATTAACATTTTAATAGCATTGGCAGTTTAATTGTTAATTACGATAACGAGAACCCACGGGTCGTTTGTTTAATGAACTCGAACATGCTTAAAGAAGAAATTATTTAGTACCAAAATCGTTCTTTTCGTTAAATTAAACAATATCTCATCAGTTTTATTTCCACAAAGTCATAACTTTTCTAATAATGAGGACCGTTTTGGCTACTTTTATACTACTTTTATTAACTACGTATGAAAATTAAAAGAATATAGCCATTATAGACTGATTAACGTGACCTCCGAATCACGGAGACGCTCACTCAGTGGTCACCCATCGAGGTACTAATCGCGCCGTCGTTGCTTACCCTCGGTGATTGTTTCTAATCACTGAGGATAACTGGTCTAACTGGTCTAAAAATATAAAGTCTAACTGGGCTTTGAATTTTCTCTATTGAAGGACTAAATTAAAAGGCAAAAATATATTAAAATGTGATTAATAACGATAGGAATATTTTTGCTGGCTTAATGATTTTATTGTAACTCCAAAACTACTGAACTTTTTAACCTCAACCAACTTCAAGTCCAAAACTTTCAAAAAATGATGAGTTTAGCTGATAAATAAGCGATGAAGTTTTAATAATTACACATGTTGTATTGTTCGTGACTTCAGTCATGTCCCTATATTAGTTCGTAGTGGTAATAGTCTATCATTACATATCTCAATTTAGATACAAATGTTATAATGATAAACGGACATTCAGCGTAAAATAGTAATCTATTTATTTTAATGGAACCGCGGACCGTTTATCGTAGGAGAGCCACGCTTTGGCATGAATGGACTGGCTCGACCGGAGTGATACCACGGCCTCACAGAAAATCGGTGTGGAATAGCGCTTGGGCCCATACCCCAACTCCTCCCTCAAGGGCCGGCAAGGCAATTGTGACGCCTCTAGTGTTGCGGGTGTCTATAATCGCTTACCATCAGGCGATACGTCTGCTTCTTACCTACTATTCCATAAAAAACTAAACTTTTCTACATAAGTCGAATTCCGTAACATTCTAAAAGATAAAATAAACAAAACCTTATTTATTGTTTTACAAATTATACAAAACAAAAATTTGGCAGTCATAGTGACTACCTATAGAAGTAAAAACTTTGAATAATTAACATTAGCATGTCGGTGACGCGAACCCATAAGGTTTTCTCCCACCAAAAAGTGCTCAATGTGGCTAAAGAAGTTTTCACTACAAAAATGTTTGTGTGTGATTTCTATTAGACGTAACCTTACTGGTACAAAAGTTGGGCAAACGGTTTGATTTTCATAACCTACAGTACAGGCTAATCTGCAAGACCTTGAAACCAAACTTCGAGCTAGTAGAACTAGCTATTTATTTCAACTACTCTTCAGTCATGCTTCGAGAAATGAAATGACACATTGCAATTAGTAAATACTTCGGGGCTACGGTGATTACCTATCACATCACAACGTTATTTTTTAATAATACCATTATCACCTAGTATATAACGGAGCCCATTATACAACATGTCCAATCCCATTATAGTATATTTTGTATATATAATCTCTAATGTACAATTGTCCAACCCTATTATGGATACCTTTCACGTATTTATGTCTCTGTCTAAGTTAGAGTATCATTAGTTGTATTAGGCACCTACATTCTATAACTGAACTCTTAACCTACTTAACAGGAGATGACCCTTTTGCCGTCTAATCACATTACACAGGCCTCGAGCGTCTAGTAAGATATTTTATCTAGCATGGCAATCGAACAAAGATACTTTCGGTCGCTCGCAAACATACAAGTTCTTGCTAATCACATAAATTCAGTGAGACTCAACTTCGCCTTATTGTCTTTTTACCCAACTGCGAAAGGGTAATATTTTTCGAGTGTATGTATACATTTGTATGTATATTTCTTTGGCACTCCCTAGAACCTAAATGACGTGACGTTTTTCATGTAATTGGTTTCAATAAATTCGTCTTAGTCATGACAGTGACATTGGGTGCATCAAAATACTGACTGACTGAATTTCGCCGATCGTATTCAACGTTTTGGTGATTCCTTTTAGTCTCGTAGTCAAAGATCTGGGTCTACATATTGACTCAACTCTCAATTGGCATGCACAGACAACTCACGTGAGCCAGAAGGTAACTGGAAACCTACGAACACTATACCGCCTCAAGAACTTCCTTTCTCCTAACTAAAACTACACTTATGCAGTCCTTAATCAATCCGTTGATCGACTACGGTGATGTATGTTATTTCGATTTGAATGCAGACCTCCTCAATAAGCCAGACCGCCTTCCTAATAACTGCATTTTCAGTCTTCGCAAGTATGACCATGTCTCTGCCTTGCGTTCTCAACTGAATCCGTTACTTATTCGCCTGCGCCGCAATCAGTGAGCTCTGACCTCTTTATTTTCATTTCTCACCTCCCCATCCTCACCTTCGTAGTTTGATCCCTACATCCCCTTCCTGTCCTCCAATCACGACAGAATTCTTCGCTCAGAAAACAATCTGCTTCTCTTACGTCCCTCTCATAATTTACACTTCATAAACTCTTCGTTCTTCATCCAAACAGTACTACTCTGGAATGCGCTCCCACTTGAATGAAGAAGTCCACTAACCGTTCTGCATTAATGCAATAAAAGAAGGTACATGAGCTCTTTCTAAATGATATGCTAGAATTATCAAAAGGATTACACGCCAACCAAATTTGTCAAATCCTTAGTGTGTGAATATAATGTAAATTAATATGTGTGTATGCTTTTGACATGTATATATGTATAATTACAGTATATTTTCTATCTATATTTATGTATGTATGAATAATGCTTATTTGTGTATCTTAGATTCGAAGTTGTATAAACCTTGTGCGCCTAACTCACAAGATTTCTATACCACTCTAAGGTTGACTGGTAGAGAATGCCCTGGGCATTTAGTCCGCCGATGTACTACCAGTGCATAAGGCTATAAAAAAAAGAAATTGGCTGTAAACTCAGAAAACACTACTTACTATAGATAAAACAGTTTGGAATGAAACTGCTCCGATTGCTTCTACCATATAATGCTGAAGTATATTAAAATGATGAGGATTACACTTCTGTTAACACTGACGATTACTAGGAGATTAACCTTGTGGGTTCTTTGAAATTACCTAGAATCAATTTCCTAACGTTTTTTGAACAAGACATATTTTTTGGTCACGATATTTTGAAAAGTTTTAGCGCTAGCCAACTTACCTAGTTAAATACGAATATAGTTAACATTATGCACCATATATACAACTTCATTATACACCATTAATAATGTATTTACAGAAATACATGGAGATTAACATTTGGTATTAGACCTTGCAGCCTTATGCTCACGGCAATCTCTTCCAGATAATATTTTATGGATACCTATATATATATATATATATATATATATATATATTTCATTATTANAACTAATTGGATATATATATATATATATACGACAAAAACTAATTGTTGCTATAAAACTACCGATTACTACTATGAGTTACTATAAAATACGATGGAATAAATTAGACTAAAGTTTAATTTATTCAGAGTATAAATACAGAGGAATAACATAATATTTCTGATGCAAATATATATATATATATATATCGAGGATTCCTGAACAGGAGGGGCCACCTTCAAACATTACAACTTACTCATTTCAAATGAAGACATTGCGGCATGGTGACGCACACATGAATGCTGTTACATTAGGTTGGTCTTCCGTAAGAGTCAAAACCACTCCGGTCCAGCCGGCGCATTCGTGCTGTAAACGGTGTGGCTCTAATTGTCATACGTCATTATCATGTGTATATGTCTTATGCCATATGTCATAAGTCAAAACCATGAAAATGTAACTAGTATTAATGCTGTGCAATGTAGTAAAAATGTATGCTTAGACCTCATCTATTAAGAAAACGATATAAAAGCAATACATAATTAAATTGTAAAACGACAGGCATGTAACTCTCTTAACGCCGAATACGTTTTTGTATTGTTTTCTTGAACGATAACATTGATGGATATAGGTTAGAAAAATATAAAAGACAACAAGGCCCTCGGGCGGGAAAACAATTAAGTATATTATAACATAAAAACAAGATAACTGTTTACCTGATATATTTGGTATAGTTATTACACTTTGAAAGGTAAACTTAGTGGACACTAAGAAGAAACCTACGATTTTAATATACCTTCAATTCATCAACATTGACTTTCATTTAATTGAGAATAATATAACTTTCATTTTATTTTTGTTATTAAAACAGCAAATTCACGTGTTTTATCCTTTAAGATAGTTTTGTTTGTTTTTAGATGATTATTTCATTTCCAAAACTTTATTTTATTACTTTATATATACAATAAAAATATAATATTACATTCACCGATTGTTCCAGTGGTTAAAAAATAGCAACTACAGTGACGCAATAAAATAAATAACCTACTTATATACACATAAAAGGTAATTGATAAAACCTTTAAAGGTAAAATATGTGAGAAAAGGGATCTGAAATAATTACGGACTATCCAAAAAAAATGATACGTACAAGAACTCGTAAAAAAATAAATAGATAATATAAGTAAATGAATATTTTGGACATCTAACACACAACGCCATTAGTCTCTAGCTAATCAGAGCTTGTGTTACGGGTGCTAGATAACTATACAACATGATATATATCCGATTTTTATTTTTGTTTTGTTTTTTTATTGTTTTTATTGTAAATGGACAGTTCCAAGAAATTATAAGCATGTTTTCACCTAAATCCTAACTAATATTATAAATACGAATGTCAGTTGGTTTCTTTGTTACGCTTTCATGTCGAAACCCTTAAACCCATTTTAAAAATTTAACGCAATGCAATGAAATGTAACTTACTTTATAAACGAGAAGGTAACATGGCTATTTTTATTACTCTAACTGACATACATTTTAGCGAAACCGTGAGCTACCAAGTGTATTAAAACGAGTGATAAATTTAAAAAGCTTTTTTTTTTAAACAAGCTTTTGTTACTTGTTAATTAAGTCCTTTCATTTGATACCCATATTGGGTGGATTGTTCAGAAATATCTACGACGCCATTTTGTTATGGCTGCCATTTTGATAATATATAATTGTATTATCATCAGAACTAAAGGTATATTTCAAATTCAGCTCAATCAAAATCAGGTGAAACTAAATAAAAGCTTATAATAAGTGGTACTTATTATAAGCTTATTAATTTAATAAATTAGAATAGTTTGATTAATATCTTTATGTAACCAAAATAGTCATAGATAGGATTTTTACATTTTATATAATACATATTTTAGATATTAACGTTACATATATTTATGGTTAGAGTTTGTTTCTTTTTTTAGATTATTAGTATTACTTTTGTGAGAACTAAGTCCTAAAGATTTAAAGATATGAATAGTAGTAATCACACAAGTACATTTACAATCCAATGCTTAAGATAGTGATAGGTACTTACATAAAATAAACAAAAAAAATTAATAACATGGGATTATTACGACAGATATTACTAAAATATATGCAGCATTGTAAATTTAGAAGAAATAAATAGGCTTATTATTTATTTATTTATTAATATATGGTACCAATATTGTCTTGAGTTCTGATTAGAGTAATGAAAATCACACAAATGGTGAGATTTAGCTTACATACCCAAACTCCAATGAGTTAATGTAATACGATTTACACAGAAATTTGATAAAATTCTACATTAACATTCACAAAGTAAATTTTTTAAGTGGAATCTTTATTATCGAGGTAAATATTCAACGTTTACTTCACAATTACATCGTGAAAATCACGAAAAGCTTTTTTCTGTCGAGAACGCTTGGCGCTCACTTTTCCTTTGTGTAATTAATTAATTTAATAAAAGGTATACCCACTTTCGCAGAGTTTTCTCCCGTAGTCGTGCGTACCCAATAAAGGTATGTGCGTAAGTAAATAAGCAATAGATTTAAACATGGTTTTGTACTGAAAAACTTTACTACACGTTCCACTTAGCCAAGTAGGTAGCCCAATTGAGACCGTGGCAGCCCGTCGTTTTGTTCACGCCAGCTTAGTGTACAGTCGAGGAGTAAACCTAGATCTTTCACCGATCTAAAAACAGGTATACTAGTTTGTAAATACTTTATTGATGGATATTGATTAAAGTAAAGTTTTTATATTGTAAAATATCTTACAAAGCAGCCAATTATTTCCAAACATACAAAAGAAACCAATAAGAGTAGAGTGTGTTCAAAATAAGTTTGAACGTTATAGAATTCCCCAATTCCATTTCGCTTAGAACCTCTAACATTTTGGAAAGACTAGGAATACATATTACCACAATCAATGCCAAAAGCTCTCGTCCCTTAAAAACCCCCTTTCTTCTCATGAAGAATTGATCGAACATATTGACAATTCTTTAAAGTATACGCGGACCCCTTTGCCACGGTGTCTAATAGGGACTCCAACGAAGTACAACAGGGCCAAGTGTAAGAAACTGCCCGACAAAAGGCTCGAACATGTACCAATCACCAAGATCGTGATGTATTTATTGTAACTAGTAAAACGTGTGTGACCTTAACAATTTGTAATTTTGTGTATTCAATAATTTCCAGTATAGTAGGACGATTTCCTTTCTAATAATAGGTTTATGTCCAACAGTTCACTATTAAAAAAACAACAAGAAAGTTTTAACTAATTTTGTTGAATGAACTGTACAAACTATAATCGGATATAGCTAAGTAGATTTATATATATATATATATATATATATATATATATATATATATTACGCATACTTGTTTAATTTAATTACTTTTTTTATCGAAAAGGGTGCAAACGGGCAGTCGGAACACCAGAGCCTTCACAAGAATGTTGCCGGCTTTTGGAGGATGGGAGGGGGATGGGAGAAGGGATGGAGTATGGGTCTATACTATCCTCACTCACTCGGTGAAGCACAGCGCAAGTGCTGTTTCACACTGTTTTTCTGTGAGGCCGTGATATCACTCTAGTCGAGCTGGCCCATTCATGCCGAAGCGTGGTTCTCCCAGGGTAGAATTAGTGTAATCGAATCGAAAACACAAAACCACGGCCCAGTAAATAAAACAGACACAGCTAATGAAATTAGACTCCTTAATTATCTAAAATAATGTGAATCCATTATCATTAGAGCCTTATTTAGGTTGTTTAGGTTAGATTTTTAACAGGATTTTAATTTCGTATTACACTATACAGCAATTCTAAGGTTTTTCATATGACAGTGAAACCTGCGGACTTTCAGCATTTGTGAGGCTAACATTATTTGTGATTTGCAAGAGCATTATTTTGATGAAATAAAAATGATTCTTAATGGTCAGTGTGTCCAGCAGACTGATAAAAGCTGAAACGATGTACTTCTCGAAATTCCTATTTTAAGGTATGAGATAAACTCGAACCTTTCACTTTTCATTTTAAAACGTAAAACTAACATATTAATTCTCCATGTAAATGATTGCTCAATAATATTTAAGCCGTTACTAGGATAACTTAGCTGTACTATAAACTATGGAATATTGATTTAATTGTTTGGCTGTACGTATCTTGCTTGCGGACAAAATGTTTACTAACCCCATATTTAGTATGTTGAAAATCGATGGAACACAACTTGACTACAAATTAATCTCCAACTGTGACGCCCGCTTTGGTTTTACACCATTTACCCCGAGTTATAATTATGCACAACCAGAAAAGTTTACTGTACCTAACCAATTCTAATTTAGAATAGTATTTAGTGATTTATATACACCCGAGTTTTCATTTTAATTAATTATTGACTGTATATTACCGTGCGAGAGCCAAGCTTCGGCATGTATGGGCCGGCTCGACCGCAGTGATACCACGGCCTATCAGAAAATCGGTGTGAAACAGCGCCTGCCCTGTGGTTCACCGAGTGAGTGAGGATACCGGAGGTCCATAATCCTACCCTTCCCCTCATCCCCCTCCCCAACCCCCAAGGCCGGTCACGCACTTGTGACGCCTCTGGTGTTACGGGTGTGCATAGGCGACGGCAATCGCTTACCATCAGGCGATACGTCTACTCGTTTGCCCCATATTTCATAAAAAGACGGTGTTGTTTTGTAGAAAGTTTGATGAACTAAACAGTTTTATAATATCGTATGGTAATCTTTTCAAATAATATATTGTATAAACACACGACAATAATGAATAAAACAGTTAAATCACACATTTAACATGCAAATACTAAACCTAATCTAATTCTAAATCGTTTTAAAAAATGTTATTTTAAGACATCAACCGCGGGCAACCCTTGGGGCGAAGCTAGTCTATAAAAAGTAGTCGAATTTATTCCTTATATTAGCAGCAACCTACGAGTGGAAATCCCGTCGAAATGGGTACAGCCGTTTAAGATATTAACTGGAACTAACAACAGACAGACAGGCATACACTTAGATATACAGACATACAGACAGACAAGGTTTTTTTTTGTATTTTTTAATATTTTCGTTTGCATTTAGTAATTAATTGTTAATTGGAAATTACCAACATTAACTTCCATTTTATATATTTGTACAGATAAATATAAATACGGGTCAAACTTAAAATAAACTGTATCTACCAGCTGCTATAAACTGGCTACACTCATGATAATACGTTTTATTGATCTATTGAACCTTTGTCAAACTTTACGGTAGAGGTTTTAACTAAATCGACTGTTGCAAAAAGGGAATGATGTTGTATTTTATTGCATGAAAAACTCTTTAACTGACAACTTTTCAACTCTAAATTACTTATGAAGCTTAGCAAATAGGATGCGAAAGGTATAACACAATCACTTTGATTTAGTTAAAATACTATAAAAAGAAAACCTCGAGATAAAACAGTAAAAAATACTATTTGTATTCGACACTGTCTGATAATCTTAAACTTTATGTACATTAATTCCTTGCACTAAAGAAACTTAGTACAGACCTGTAGCAGAATTGTTATATTTACGCAAATATCATAAGTAACTATAGTACTATAATCCCGATGAATACCGTAAAAGTTCTTTCCCCCATTTAATTCATTAATCATAAGATAACATTAGGTACCTATAAAAGGGTATACTAAAACTTTTGATAAGGTATAATAAAAATTAATGTTCTTGTGAACAGTTAATGAGTGTCATAAATAATGTCATGATCAACGTAATCTTCAAGTAAACACATTTTATTGATCTACCTAAACTTACACCATTAAAATCGCAATATTTTTAATGCTTTTTATTAATTTTTTATTAATTATAACTTCCCTACCTAAGCTCAATACGTGCTGACATTGGAAGTTACCGTTTTTGAGTGGTACATACACTCTCGAACTAAACGGTTTTGATTTTCTTTCCTGTGCCAATCAATCAAAAGCTCAAATTCGCTAGCAGAGAATATGTTTCGCTCCCACTATGATTCTGGGTTCTTTAAGCGGGGGAAAAAGCATTTCAGTAAACAGTTATATTGTGGATCAACGTGCTGCATTGCCAGCATTCGCAATGAGGATTGTGACCACAACTCATGTTTCCATATCTTAAAACCCGTAATTTAAAAACCGGCCAAGTGTGAGTCGGACTCGCGTACGAAGAATTCCGTACCCCCCTTACCATAAAGCTAACCGAACTTGGGACGTATAAAATATATATATTTTTATAATGAAGTAGATTAGTTTAAGTTATCATTTCTGTCAGGCATCCCATGACGCACACGTTTTTTAGTATTAGTTGTTACAGCGGCAACACAAATACATAATCTGTGAACATTTCGTCTGTCTAACTATCACGGTTAATCAGATTTCAGTTCCTTGTATCAGACGGATAGGACAGGGCGGACGGACAGCGGAGTCTGAGCCCCGTTTTATCCTTTAGGTACGGAAGCTTAGTTTAGAGCCTGGAACGTAGTGCTAAGAAAAACTTAGCACTTAATGTATGTTAATAATAACTAAGAATCACTTCAATGTTTTCAGTACAAAATACAGCAATTGTTTAATTGACTGTAATACTGCTCTAACCTCTCTTTGTGGCTTAGTCGATGCTATTAACTTTCCTACTTTTAGTTACTTAAATCGCTGGAATTTAGTTCGCTAGTTGGAACACCGGTGTGGTTCCAAAACGCAATTAGGCATCGCTGCTGTCAATTTTAATAAATCAAATTGTTTATTAGTTTCAGTAAAACATAGCTCGGTGCAACTGCCTCGGTGGCGCAGTGGTAGCGTACGCGACTGCTGTCCATGAGGTCTCGGGTTCGAATCCTGAGTCGGACCAAATGTTTATATGATCTGCAAATATTTGTTTCGGAGTTTGGGTGTTTTCTATGTATAATATGTATGTATTTACAAAAAAAAAGTATTTATGTATTCATGTTAGTTGTCTATTACCCATAATACAAATTCTGCTTAGTTTGGGACTAGGTGACGTTGTGTGTTAAATGTCCGACATATTTATTTATTATTTATTTATAGCATAGCTGCGTCAGGTTGTTTAAATGGTACTTCATTCCTTTTCACATATAACATGTTGCTCTAAATATTTTATTTAATACATAATTGTTACCACAACAATAAAGTAGGTACTATATGAATAAAAATGTAAATAGAAAAAATCAAATAACCATTACACAAAATACCTTCGACGATAAGAAAGAGCGATGAACTACATACCGCTGTATTTCTTTATTTAAGTCAAAATTACTTTAATTACTTTTCAATCACTGTTTGTCGCTATAGAAGTAATATCACAGTAGACATATTCACAAATAGGTTAATTACATAGACGCTCAGATATACGTTTTTAATTTAAACCACTTATTTATTCTGGAACTTTAAAAAAGCATAGCATCGCTACGGATTTAAGAGCCAAGATAATGAGGATGAGTTCCTATTTGCTTGTAGAACACAGAAATATAAATGTTGGGTATGAAAATGTGAGATGTATAATGCACAAATGTACCACGACAGCGTTCTTAGTCCTACTCGTATTGTAGGTACGTCATAAACACGGTGACTGAAATATTTCTCACAATCTACTCAAGCCGTAAGAACCTTGACATTTTTAAAAAGGAAACTTGTGAATATTTATAAGAATGTACATTTGGTTTCTTAAAACAATAGTGAAAATTACATATTTACTATCGTCCATCATCATCTTCATGGTACATAACGAGAGCATTCTTCTCTGTAATTCTCTTGTATTATAATAATTATATCATTTATTTCGGTTATCCAACATTTTGTTTTTACTTCGAGACAGCGTTGTATGACGTCATTCCCATACATTCAATAGTTTTATATATATAGATAGGCAGATTTTGCTTTACAAAACAAAAATTGACCATTGAACCGTATCCGTCGTTCTTATTTTTTCAATACACATTTTTTTTCAGCTTAATTATTATTGGTACCGAATTAAATAAAAACAAAATAGTTTGTTAAGTCAATTGTGTTATATTTTAATGTCTGTATAAGTTGAAGGAGATAATTATTGTACTGATTAGTTTTGTTAGCTTTTACTTAGAGCTTGACTACAGAATTGTAATAAGGCTGGATAAAGACTTGAAACTATAGCTGAAAACAAAAGACTACATCATTTTAATAATTCATTTTTTTATTATATTAACGTAAATATTTTAATATCGAAAAATTTATTAAAACTACTTGTTATCAAGAATTGTACAAATCTGATCGTTACGTTGTACTGCAAAAATAGTACCTCCATTTATATTTCTGTGGCTTTACTTTTGCTTTTTTGTATTCGAGTATAACTGATCTAACAAAGTTTATGGCGATGCCTGTCACCATATACCCTAAAACCCTTTGAACTTATATTAAACAAAATAGAACACATATTCCTAACATGCTTTATAATTTACATTTGTAATGTAATTAATATCAAACTAGTTACACATGAATATTAGATCACAATTCCGTTTGTACAATTCATGAGCTCGACGTACACGAATGTTCATAGGCCGGTTTATTATTATAATGGATTTCGTTATCAAATATAATAGGCGGGTGATGAATTTATAAAAAGTTTAAATTGAACACTTACCTACACAGTAGCTTACTTGAACCCTTCGCCTCTAATATTCTAAGACCCAAAGCGACATGCATAGTAATCATTCTAGCCAGGGCGTCATCCCAGTTCTCTATCAATATCCAATTCAATGAGAATCTACCTCTGACAACATATATCTGATATTCTTAATCGTTTCATAGAGAATTGACTCTATTATCATAGTCTCTCGTATTATGGAGTGCTCCAAGTAATTATTCGGATTTATACCGGCTGCAGCTTTGGTTAGTTGGCACTCCACCATTGCGAACTATCCGAAAACCTTTTTGCCTTAGTGACTTTTAAGCATCAGAAATAGAGAAAGGGCTATAGTTTGTTTTTTGTTCTTTACGTAAAAACAAAAACTACATGTGATTTAGTTTCTTACGTAAATAAAAATGTTTGTTTAAGCTCTCATATAAATTAATAAATAAATAAAATAAATATTTTCGCACATTATAATACACAAAGCCATCTAGTCCCAAACTAAGCAGAGCTTGTACTTTGGGTACTAGACAACTGATATTAATACATATATACTTTTTTTTTTTACCCAAACTCCGAAACAAATATTTGCAGATCATGCAAATTTGAGCCCGACTCAGAAATCGAACCTGCGCCACCGAGGCAGTCAGTCAAAATATTTAACTGTAATATATAATTCGGTAATATAAAGCTATCATAGACCAAACATTTTTTAAGCAATTGGGACCATGGACTAACCTTTTTTTTTACGTGTTGAAACCTCTTTGGGCCTTCACCCCACCGGGGTTTGCGGCGGGGCGGTGTGTCGGAATCCAACCGATTAAAACCACTCTGCGCCTGAGATGGTAGGAACCGCTTTTTTACGCCATCCGGACCCCTCCCAGAACCATGGACTAACTTAACCTTATACTGCTCTTACTTGCTTGTCCTAGAGTTCAATTTAGCTTTTGATGGTATCTCACTGTACATAACTAATTAATATAGATTATACGATTATTACAATAACAAAATCAAAATCATTTCTTTAAATTTTTTCATTCTTTTTTCTTATCTATCTCATGCGCATTTATACTTTATGTAGCAGTTTTCCCACTGCAGTTAAATATTCAGTGAAAGCTTGTTCGTTACCTGGCCGATTTTAGTATTTTAAAGTGGTCTACCTAGTTTTTAAGAATATTTTTCAATATTTATAGATTTTTGAATATATTTTAACCTTCCAATATTTACTTTTAAAATCGTGCAAGAGATGCAATGTATGCGGTATTATTAATAGTTTTGAGGCATATATATGTTCGTTTGAAAAAAGCAAGAAGTTTTATTCACTATTTGTGCCAAAACTTGTGCGCAAAATTTTCTAACCCGTACGTCCAAAATATATTCTTCGGTTTAATTGCCGTGCTCAAACGTAAGACGTCAGTAAAAAATTAAAAGCAACGTAAACTCAGTAATAAAGTCAACATTAAGCTCAGTAATGTCCTAGCTGTTAAATGAAATTTATTTAAACCTTTATTAAACGTTACTAAACTTTATTAAACGTATATTGAATTTTATTGTTATGTATAAAACATTTTTCATACTAATTATTTCTTAGTACTTTACCATGTAAGCTTACTAGTGAAATTTAATTTCAGCTAATTAAAACGGTTTACACCAATTACATTAATTAATAATGAATCATTCGATATTACAAAACAATAACATAAAATGAATTTTAATGACAAAAATTAAAAAGAAATAATAATAAAATTAACACAAAACATAAAAAAATATTATGGCATATAAATTAAAATGGCACCGTAGACTTCCTCGCGTACGCCCTCTCACCTAACAACAAACAAATTACCACAATGTCACACCATCCATTCACAAACAAATCCCATTTAGGGTTGTTAATCAGGAGGGTATTGAGCGCTTTGAGGGTATGACACACTGCTCTAGCAACTATGTGACATACCGGTAGCGCAAACAATTAGCGGCAACGGCTTTGACGATATACATAGTAGTTGAGTGGCACATAAAGCCTACAGACTACATTGTGGAGTTCAGGACAGTCAATTCTCCTACAAAGGGTTTTATAAAATATCAAAAGCTGATGTAGACCTCTTCTAACCTCCAAGGAATTAAATCCTAAGACCCTTATTAAATAATTGGTTGGGTACGTATGGGTAGTAATAATAAGTCCTTTTAAAGAGGTATCTGAGGAAGGTCTTTTGCACTTTTTCAAGCATCTGAGTTTGGTTCGCAGTATGGGGGTTCCAAAAGCAAGCATTCGCCTCTAATTTGCTTCTTACCAGCGCGATGTACAAGAGCCCAACTCACGTAATTTATGGATTCTCAAAGTGCTAGGTGTTACGCAGAACAAATCCCAAGCGTCTGAATGATTCCTGAGCCAGAGAAGAAACATGATCACCAAATTTCAAACGTTGGTCAAAAATCACCATTATCCTTAATGTTGCTCACACAAGTAATTGATTTGTCAGCTAAGGTTTAGTTATGCAGAATAGGTCGTGACCTTCTAAAGCAGGTCATTATGTTACACTTATAGTGTTGAAAAGCAGCCTGTTTTTAATGTTCCACTGCTGAATCATGTTGATATCTTTTTGAAGCAGTTCACAGTCATAGTCAAGAAACGGATAGACTGTTCCAGTTTTTTGTTTTTATTTCATTATTTTTTTCTATACGAAATCCACGAAACCAACATAGAATTTATATTGATTTTCGCGTGAATTATATAATTATAACTCATAGTTCTAAATGGCCTCTGAAGAAGATAAATCAAAAGACTGTGTTTTCACTGTGATCACCATAGCTATAGAATAATTGTTGTTTTTTATATTAAGTGCAATATAGGTAGTTCAGTTGTTTGTTTGTGTATACTAAAATTTAATCTCAACAACAAAAATTGTGGAATGAACTGTCGCCTGAGGTATTCCCGGTTCAATACGACCTTCAAACCTTCAAGAAAAGAGCGTACTCCTTCTTAAAAGGCTGGCAACGAACTTGTGACGCCTCTGATGTTGCGGGTGTCCATGAGCGGCGGTAATCGATTACCATCAGCGATACGTCTGCTCGTTTGTCACCTATATCATAAAAAAAGAATGAAATTTGGATATTAAAGTCTCCAATAGACTTGAACCGGATTTAATCCGGATTCACAACCGCATTTATTCAGATTCTAATTTAATACATACGAGCATCAATATAACAGCTTGCACTTTTCATAATTAAAAGCATGTGTGTCATCATGCTGAAGTATATGAGATAATAAAAAACCACATTTTAATTGTAGACATGACAAAAGAATGTGAGACTTCAAAGAAAGATATAAAATTACTTTATCTCTATTAAAATATTTATCACCTTTTCAGTATTCCATATTTAAATTAATGTAATTTTTTTAGTATGTCCATTAAGTAGAAACAAAATGGATGTAACATCATAACAATAATGTTCCTAGGGTTCGTTTATTTTAAAAATAATTTATTGATCCTTAAAAATGGCACCGCGATATTTTGTAACAATATTACTAATATGGGTATTTAACTTTTAAAGTGTAAGTATATACAATTTTTCATATATTTATATTCTATTTAAAAATCAAAGCTTTTTTTATAAATTTTAAATCAAAATAAGTAAATGTCGACATTATTAAAATTAATAACGTCCATCATAGGGAACCCTCTAATTACCGACAGGCCCCGTTAATGCGACGGAACATGTTTAGATAATCGGCTGCATTACCAGCAGCCAAATAGGTATAATGTCTTTGTTATATCAAATAATAGCAGAAGATTAATGATCTAGAATACAATATGTTTTAGCTGTTTAATGTTTAGTTCTTAAATGTATATACGTAGACAGAAAGCGTATATTAAATACTGTATTTATCTTTTATTTAGCTTTCTACAATCCTCCATATTACCACTAGCTATGCCAAATTTTATAGTCCTCTTTTCGCATAATTTTCGCAAAAGGGGAGACTTTTAAGTGTCTGTCTAACGCTATTGAAGCAACCTTCATTGGCTAGTTGCTAAATGCTGTTAGGCTAAGTTGAGATTGTTCCTATGTTCCTTTAATATTTAAAATATACTTTTTGATACTTTGTTCATCTTAAAAAAAATTATTAAAATTAAATATATTGGATCTATTCACTGTCTATATATTTTCATTTCCATAACCTCTTACTCTTAAGAGAGTGTGGAATTTAATAAATGAAGAAAACCAGCATACTTTCTTAGGTGTCCTTAGATATGTGGATCGAGGACAAGTAATGAACTACGGATAAAGATGGTTTAAAAAGAACAATTAGTTCAGAGCTCTATTGTAGCGGTTGGAATGCCTTTATATCCCCATCATGGCGACCATTGTCTGCAAACAGACGATAAACCACATATATTTATCAATACATAAATAAGTAGCTATCGTCAAAACTGCCAACACTAAACACAACAGTGAGAACACTAAACTTTGTCATTGAAAATGGAAAAGCACAGTAAAATTTCTACATTCCCCGCGTATAAGCAATATTATTATTGAAAATAATTAAAAAATCTTAAATCTATTCCTAATTGCAATTCCTAAGTCTTATAAGATTTTGTAAGACTTACGAATTGCGATTAACCAATATGCAGAGAGTTCTTAAGTTTTATATCACGACCTGTATTTATGATCACCAAACTAAAATACTGGCATACTGACTATTATGCACAAGCTGTACTGAATAAATAAGTCTTAATAATTATAGTGTACTGTAATAGCTTCTTTTCGAAATTCACAATCAAAAACACCCAGATAATTGCAAATATTCATATTGATACATACAAATATTTACACTAGGTTTTAATCAAGCACACCTGATATTTTAGTCGAATGCATGAGCCGTCCTACGTGGCTTGTCAATCTACCTTTCAATCAATCTATTCAGTTAACGGGACAGGGTCACCAAACCTGTGAATGACATCAAAAGTGTTGGGGATGTAACCCTTTTCCATTATATATGCCACGGGATATATATATAAAAAGTTGAACTTCATTCAAAGCGTAAAAAATAATGTAGAACTTTAGTTTCGCTTTACATTTTCTTCTGAAAACTAGCAAAGACTAAAAGGAAATAGGAGCTACTTTAAAATTTATGTCCACCCGTCTCATCTGTGAAATACATTGCTATGACTAGAGTTGTTTTAGTGGAATATTATTTTGTTCTGTGGAATTGTGATGCCACCAGTTCGGTAAACATTGATTCTATTGTTATAAATAGTATAAATATGGCTCGTCCATTGCTATATATTATACAATAGCCATACAACGTATAGGTGTGATTGAAATTTTAAATTATATAATTGACGAAGTTAATGATGGTAAAACATCGTATTAGGATTATAAAATACACACATAAACAGATTTTTTTAATGAATTAGAGTAAATATTATTTTATACTGTAGGAGTTTAATCTCTCTTCACTTCCGAATACAGAGTTTCGATACACAATGAGGCATGAAACGCAAACAGTTATAGGTTAAAGAAATAGCAGTAACCGCAAAGATTATATTTTAAAAGCTTTAAGCTCTTCAAAAACAAAATTGCAGTATAGGAATCTCTTCAAATTTATCCAAGGTTAGCTTTCGCTCGCGGCTTCAACCAACCATGCAAATGCTTAATATCGCGGAGTAGCCTCAGGAAACGATGTATCTTCATGCCACATATCATGGAAATCGGTGCAGTGATTTAACCGTGAAAGCATTATAGACGGAGAGACAAAGTTATTCGAATTTATAATATTAAGTATGAATTGCTAGAGATGTATTACGAATAACAAAGGATAAAAATTAAGTAACTCTTTCTAATCAATATTCACTGCAGTACATAACCTTGGCAGAATGCCCAACCGATATGCACTATACTAATACCACTGATGGATTAGAACCTGTCTATTGGTTGATAGATTGCATTCCTTCTTAACTAAAATAACTTGCACACTTCGGTGTTATTCTTAACAGAATACGAGTTTTGTTAAATACGAACTTACTGTGCCACCTACTACATGTTTTCAACTTAAGTAACGTGTATCGAACATTAATGACTTTATCGTATATTCATGACAATGTTACTCGTATATATGATACTATTGTACTATTGTTAAAGGCAAACCAGAAGGAGTTTATCCTCAATAAAATAGCAGTATCAGCAGTTATTATATAAGCCATCAGCTCTAAGGTCATAAGGGTTCCGTACCCAAAGGGTAACACAGGACCCTAGTGCTCAGACACCAATATTCTTCCGTCTGCTTGACCGTCTGTTACTAGGTTGTATTTCATAAATCTTAATAGTCAGACAGTTGAAAATTTTGTAGGATCTGATATATCTAGTTGTTTATTACCTACGTACATATTTTTAGCAGGAAGAAAAAACTATTTTTTTCCTCCGCATCTTATTAGTTTTTAATAAAATCCTGCTACGTAATGCGGTGATATGACATCAATGACGAAGACCCACCTGGCGCAATATTGCTGAACCTCGCTCCACATCTGTCATACCAAACCCTTATGCTTTAAAATGATATATTAAATCGTGCTAATTTTCATCTAATATTAGAATGATATGTAAAAAAATTATAAAATTTTAGTACAGCAAACTAAGTCTGTTTTTGGCATTGGCATCATGTCAACACGATGTCACAGGTTACAATTTCAAAACAAATACCAATAATACGAAAACCACTAGATAAGAAGTTCAAACAATTGATTGCCAAATAACTGCAAAACTGCCTGATAAATTTTTCGAAGTTTTGAAGCGGTTCTAGATTTTCTCTTGAATTTTATCATTTAGAGACATCGTAAATAATATTTTGCATGCGTAATTGAGTTAGTTTGTTATATTTTAATTCAACTTGTACTCAACGTTGAGTTGAATTAAAATGGAGTTATCATTAATAAATTGTTATCTTTAGTAATTTACGTGGTAGCGTGTAAGGAAGAAAGTAGGTGTGTGCGCGAAAGCTAAAAGAACTACTTATAAACGAAAGGTCATTTTATTCGTTTTTCGTCGTATATTTATACTAATATTATTATATAAAGAGGTAAAGTTGGTGCGGATGTAGGCGTGATTTCTGGAGTCAGTGTCGCTTTTGAAAATTCTAAAATTTTAACCCAAATAATTGGAATTTTTAACAAAAAAACTCGATTTCAATAACTGGACCAAGTTGAAATGGGGTCAACACACGGAAAACACCAACTTTCAAATAAAAAAGTTTATGTTATGATGCGCGCCTGATGGTAAGCGATTACCGCCACCCAGGGTTAACTTTCCACCCCAGAGGCGTCATAAGAGTGTTGCCGGCCTTTGGGGGAAGGCGAAGTGGGAGGTGTTGGAATATGGACCTCCGATATCCTCATTCACTCGGTCAAACAAGTGCTGTTTCACATCGGTTTTCTGTGTGCCTTGGAATCATCAAAATTGGTTCATTCAGTCGAAAGTTTTAAAGTAATAAATTTCAAGAAAATACAGGTGACGTGTACGTGATGTACTGAAGTAAAACGCTTTAATTAGAATACATAATTGATTTGTTAAAATGTATGTACGTAGTATACACTAAATTGTTATGACTTGTTCCTTGGTTTGGAGAAACTGATTACATTAAATTTACTAACAATTAATTCGAACGGAATATTCTAATGACGACCTAATATATTATTTCGTAAATTCGCTTTCTGTGAAAACGTTACATTGGTCTTATCTTTCTAAATCTGTAACCTCGCTCAAAGGAGCTTATGATGTCGAACAAGATAAATGGAGGCCATTTAGCTCTGTTACAGTGTCTTACTGTTATCAGTAAGAGATCTTTAATATTTTTGAGACAATTTCATTGAAGACAAAATGTATTTTTACATAACTTGATATGAAAATGGTAATAAACCACATAGCTTTTAAAAAATAATATTTTTAATTCAAATTAAGTTAAGACCGTCTTGCAGTCTACTACGATACGGCTAAGCTTCGATTTTTTGTATAGAGGCATTGCTAAACCTGCACAACCTAAGTACTTTTTTATGATATAGGGGGCAAACGAACAGTCTTATCGCCTAATAAAAAGTGATTACAGCCGCCGCGTTGCCGACCTTTTAAGATATTTGAAAAGAGCTCTTTTCTTGAAGCTCGTATTGGTCCGAGAATACCGTAGGCGACAGTTCATTCTACAGTTTGGTTGTGCAAGGCAGAACATTTCTAGAAAACATCTCTACACAGTACCAAAGTCTAGCTGGATTGAAAGTTCTTGACAATCGACGACTTGCTCGCCGTTAAATGTGGTCCAAAGGGAATACCTGGTATTAGGGTGCCCCACCCAAATATTTACTTTAATTTTTGAGAGAATCTATACCAATAATATAAAATTGAAGAGTTGGTTCGTTTGTTTGGTTGAATGTGCTAATCCCAGGAAAAAAGCATACCAGTACGGAATGATTTTTAAATTATTTCGGAGTGACGAAAATTATTCTTTTTGAGAGCTTCCATTGCGTGCGCGCTAACGGTTAAGTTAATATCGCATGGGAGAACTTCTATAATTTCAAAGTCTTAAAAAAGTATTGTATGGCAAATGTCCACCTTATAAGGCGCCAACCTTATAAGATTGTCATATGCCATTACAATACTTTTCTAGGACTTTTTCACTATATTTTTTACAGTAAACAAATTTGTTCATGATTTTAAAACGTCGCTCAACGGGCAGTTAGAAACGCAAACGGTTGCGTGGGCTAGCTAGTAGTTGCATAATAATAATTTTGTAATACTATGTATTCCCTTTGCAAGAAAAGTTAATTAGGTACTCAGCCCACATATTTACTCCAAACATTTTATATAACACTGAAATATAAATGGCCACGTCATAGAAGTTGCGGTCATGACAAATGTAGGCACATTTATCATGACCGCAACTTTTATAAAAACATTTCTATAAGTTATTAAATAACATCATCCACAACCCATTTTTAAATTTAGACCTTTTTTATCTATATTTTATATATATATATATATATATATTTATATATATATTAATACGTGAAGTAAAAACTTTGAACCCTTTTTGAGTATGATATAATATTTTAGATTTAAATGAAAATTATTTCAAAAATTCACAATCCTCCCTGCCCTTCGCCAAAAGGGGTTAAAAGTGGTTTCAAAGTTTTTATGGACCAAGATCACATAAAAAATTACCTGGTTAATCCTTTAACTAAATAAAGAAATACCTATGGCCGGGTTATTGTAATATCAACTTTTCAAGGGGTTAAATACAATAATGGATATCGTTTTCAAAAATTTTTGGCGCTGGTTACGATTATAATATCGGTTTTAAATATGAACAAGTCAGACATAAAATATCATAATCATTATAACAAATTAGTAGCATACTCACGGTACTGGCGTATTTTTTTTACAAAAAGCATTACTCCCTTTTATACTCGAATGAAAAAAACACCGAGAGGCGCTCATATCCCAGTTGCACTCGGTGATTAGAAACAATCATCGAGGGTAAGCAGCGATGGCGCGGTCAGTACCTAGATGGGTGGCATGTTACCATGAGCGTCTCCGTGATTCGGAGGTCACGTTAAGCAGTCGGTCCCAGTTGTTATCATTCGATAACAGTCGTGAAGCTTAGTTGGAGGCCTTCGGGCGGCTTAAAAACATCCAACGGCAAGATTTACGTAGCCACAACGTATTCTTGCCAGTCCCCAGCCCGCACTTGGCCAGCGTGGGGACGTATGGCCTTAACCCTCTCCTGAGAGGAGACCCGAGCCCAGCAGTGGGATATTATGGGTTGTTGTTTTGTTTGAAAAAAACACCCAAAAGCTACTTCTGATATTAAGCAATGAAACTAAAAACTTTCACCAAATGTTGCGCTATCAAGCAATAAAAATATACAAACAACAACCTTCGGCAGTACCTACACACACGGAGCAAATACAAACATGAGAGGGCAAAAGCGAATGTTTCCCGTGACTAAAAATATTGCAATTCCTCCGTGAATACACCATATGTCTACTCAAATCGTTGGTGAGTGATACAAATCGACTTTACTCATTGATTGTGACACACTTTAATTCCTTCTTATAATTTGATTCTTAATTTTCTCTTTTACAAACTTGGCTTTCGAACTCGGAAGTTAATTAGCTTCGTATCTTGGTTAGCTTCATTTTACGTTCAATATACGGAACCCAGAAAAACGCGATAATACGCTTCAATATTGTTAAAATTGTGGTCAATGATTGGATCAAGTTTTTAGCTATGTCGCACGATAGAAATAGTGGTAATAACTCAACTGCTGGTGAATATTTTGCTCATATATTGAAAAACAAAACTTAGTGGGGACTTGATATGTCTATTTCGGTTTGTAGTATATTGAAACTGGCTTCTGTACGCAGACGTTGCTTTTTCCTTTATAAGTAAATACACTGTTTCTAAATATATGAGCTGTTCATGCAACCATTAAGTTACAACTAACATCTTTTGACCCATTTGCAAAATAGAAAAGCAAAGTTATTTTGTGGAAGTATTAATAAACGCAAAACTGAAAAAAAACAAAGAAGGGGTGGCGATTTTAGCGGCTGGCGAGTTTAGGTGGACTCTAACAGAACTTCCAAAAGGAACCAAAGCTTAGTATGTAGTGAGATCATGGTTAAAAAGCTTTAAAAAATATTGGGGTTTACTTTGAAGAGGAAAATACAGCTGGTTTTGCACTTGAAATCGGTAACGGTGATTAATCGAACTTTGATGGCAAGACGACTGCCCAAGCAATTTATGCACAGAGCTGGAGGATTTAATATTAATAAATTATTCAGATATCCTACAGTTCCTCGGGAAAATCCTATGAAATTGTTGCGTATACGTGCCATGCTTACTTTGAAAAACGATCAAGTGGCAACTATTATTGATATGGTGTTAAAGTCTTTCGAGGGGAAATGGTGCACACTTCTCTAGACGCGGTGGTCAACAGAGGCGACTCTACAAAACCACCGGATCTACCGTACCATATTCTTATTCTACGCGTAAATTACAAATAATAAACCTCCTAAATTATGAAATGGAACCAAGCTAACTAAAAACTAACCAGTTGTGCAAGAAGAAACTATATGTATACAACGGAACCACTAAACAAATCTTAAGAATAAACACTCAAATTTACTGGGATAGATTTAAGTGAAAACTGTTTCTCTCAAGGCCGATTCTACATAACTTGCTCAAGAGTAAGCCCAATGGTTTACTGGTTTTGATATCTAGGTTAGAAATTTTGTAGAGTTTTTTTTATTTACTACATTCAACATATAACAACTTCAATATACAGACAAGAATTGTTTGAAATTATTGCGGCAATGATAACGATAATAGATGATAGCGATAATAATGACATGGCCCGGTATCTACAAATTTCGATTTATATCAGACGTCACTACTTAAAACTTATTCAGCTGTGAAGGGAAATCAAATACGATTCTAGGAAAATCTGAAATGTAATCAGAGAAAAGTGCTATGGAGAATTAAAACCTGGTCTCAAGAAATATAAAATAAATATTGCATAGGAATATTCACTTCTAATCTATTAATAAACCTATAATTCCGAAGTTTCCTTTCAAAAAATTACCTTAGAACCCTTAACAACATTAACATTCTTGTATATTTATTTGTATTGATACTTTAGGGGTTTATTGACTGCACGTTTGGTCTAGTGGTTTAAGCGGTCGCAACACCGCTTTCTACTGCGCCAAGTGTTATGGCTTCAAATGGGACAACACTTTGTGAGATCTACAAATTGTTGTTCTGCGTTTGGGTGCTCTTTATGTCCTTTTCATGGTTTTCTGTAAAGTTCCCCGCGACACAAGATATATATGCCCAATGCAGAAGTTGTCTTTTAAAAAAGAAGATACTATTTTTATGAAACAAAAATAAAAGTATAGTGATTTTTTTTATTTATTTATCTTTATTGTACACACTTAACAGATAAAAAAAAGAATCACAACATACAAATGTGACAATTGGCGGTCTTATCGCTCATGGCAATATCTTACAGACAACCTTTATACGGATAGTTTAGTGACATTAATAAGGGTGTGAAGTAGTAGGGTGCACAAATCTCAGATCTGTTCAAATGTGAATATTTACAAAAAAAAACAGCAAATTCTAAATATTCATCATTCATTTATAAATACACATCTACTCATACTACTCATACATACATACATATACATAAATACATTTACTAAACATAACGACCTATACAAGATTACATAATTTCAATTAAATCAATATCTGTTCACAGACCACATGTCAGCGACATTTCACTTTACTTTTACATCAACCGAGTTCATTAGTCTGCCTCTCAACAAAGAACAAACGAAACTTTCTCTAAATAAGCAGTCTGTATAGCTACAATATAATGTATTATCAGAAAATCATTATTTCATGGGTTGTTCATTCATACGTTTATTTTGTTTCAAAAAGTCAAACTCCTGCATTCTGAATATATATAATGATTTTTATTTTTATTGTATTCATTCAATTTAAAACATAACAATAGATGAGTTACAGAAATAACAATGAGCAGTCTTGTCGCTCACAATAACTTCTTCCAGACAACCTTAAAATGAATTTTAGATGCTTAAGATTTTTAAATCGGTATATGTATACAACGGTAACACACCACGACATGAATATCTCATGTCGTGGTGTGTTACCTTTCATAACTTTTCAAACAATAAAGGAATAAAAATGAATATCTTCTTACATATATACAGGCTACAATATATACTACATATAATGAAACCGACAGTACTTATAGTGAGAAATATAAGGTTTTATAAACGGGCAAAGTTTTCGCTTTCCGTATAGTCTCTAAGAAGCCGTTCAAAAGTCTTACTACTGGTTGCACAGTAAATGACTTCTCTGCAAAGTGAAAGAATTAAACTAAATATGTGTATAAATAAAGTGGTATTTTAGTATTAAACTAAAATAAAATATTTTAGTGTGTGTGGGCATTTTAGTGAAAAATTATTATAGTCTATGTTACCCCGAGAAGATTTACGACTTAATTTTTTCCGAGGTCTTCAACATATATCGTTATATTTTTAGCCAGTATACTCAAAAAATAACAAATTTTGTACGAGTACCTTTCTCCAGAATCACTTTATCTATTGGTTAAAAACTCATCAAAATCCATGCAGTAGCTTTTGGGTTTATCGCGAACAGACAGGACTTTTACAATGCGTAGTGATTCTCTGATGACCTCAGGTCTCTGTCATGTGTATTCCCCAAGAAT
The DNA here is from genome assembly GCA_003709505.1 of Hyphantria cunea. Lineage (NCBI taxonomy): Eukaryota > Metazoa > Arthropoda > Insecta > Lepidoptera > Erebidae > Hyphantria > Hyphantria cunea. The sequence continues at coordinate 271,476 of PKRV01002974.1, forward strand.
TGAAAACAATCTTTAAGATAAGAGAGTGTGTGAGGCTGAAACCGAAGACTGCATAAAAGCTAAATTATATAAATATTCCGGTGAAAGCATATTGGTAGCTTAACTTAAGTTTAAGAGAGAAATGGGTATATTTGCGCAATCCAAATATGAATCAGATACAGAGATTTTGGGATCTTTAGGAAGTTTATTTACTTGGTCTTCGGTGAGATCCGATCAGATCCGGTCAGATAACTGACATTACTATAATTAAGGTTGAAAAGAAGAAGAGATTGTGTGAGCATAATTTTAATATTGGTAGGAAGAAACTTCCGTAGCCTACGCAGAGATCCTGATGCCGCAAATAATTTTTGGCTAACTTCCCTGATCTGATGCTCCAAGATAAGTACTTGGCCAGATAGATTCCCAAGTTCCTAACATTGTTACTGTATGGAACAACCGCACCATTGCAACTAAGAACTGGTATCTGCTGTAAGTTAATCTGACACCGCAGACAGGGTTTACCCACTATAGGTATTTAAGATGGATTTACTCGTACACCAAACTCTTACTTCCTATTCCAGTTAAATATTCTTATTAGATTTATGTTAATATTATCAAGATTACGTTACACGTTAAGCAGTCATTCCCGGTTGTTATCATAGGATAACAGTCGTGGCTCCACTGGCGGCCTCAGAGGGTATTGGCGGTCAGAGCCATACGCGGAAATCGCACGGTGTACCAAGGTGGCGTGCGCCTTAGCCGGGACACCCCCGTGGGATTTGGAGGTGGAAGTGCTCGCCGAAGTTTATCGACGGGAGACTGAATTCCGGGTGGAAAGTGGCATACGCCCTCCACCCGAAGAGGTACGCGAGTGGCGTGAAGCCGCCCGTCGAGACACGATGGTTCGGTGGTCGTCGTGGCTGGAGGCTCCACGTTTTGGTTTCACCACAGTTTTACCGCGGTCGCGACCTACTGCGAGGAAGTCATCTCGCAGAAGGAGGCGGCGGAGAAGACCCGGAAGGGCGACTTCCACTCGGACCCGATCCACCGCCGGCGAACCGGGTAGTGAAGGCGCGCCTATCAGCGCCTCATGCCGCCCTGAGTGTGGCCGCGGATGGGCCGGATGGGTTTTCCCCTCCATCCGCTTCACAGGCCAGCCGCGAGGCGGCGTGTGCCGTACGTTGCCCAAATTGGGAGTCCATCAGATGACGGTGCCCACTTCGGTGCGGGCAGGCGCTGGAAGGGGTCCGGATGGTGTAAGAAAGCGGTTCCCGTATCCCTCCCATCTCAGGCGCAGAGTGGCACACCGTGTGGTTTTAGTCGGTTCGATTTCGACACACTGCCCCGCCGCAAATCCCGGTGGTTGGGTGAAGGCCCGAGGGTGTTTCCAAACGTAAAAAACAAAAAAGGATAACAGTCGTGAAGCTTAGTTGGAGGCCTTTGAACGGCTTGAAATCATCCAACGGTAAGATAACATAGCCACAACGTTGTCTTGCCAGTCACCAATCCGCACAAGGCCAGCGTGGGGACGTATGACCTTAACCCTCTCCTGAGAGGAGACCTCATAATGTCCTGAGCCGAGCCCAGCTCTGCTGCGCTAAGCTCGGGACATTGTGGGTTGATAAAATATTTGCAGATCATACAAACATTTGGTCCAACTCGGGAATCGAATCCAAGACCTCAAAGAAAAGCAGTCGCATACACTATCACTACGCTACCGAGGCTGGTAATTAAAAAATGAATACACTACTACTACTATCTTTGCTTATACATATAATGTATCTAGATAATATTTTAGGAAACAAATAGCACGTAAATACAACGGCTTTTGATCTAACGCCTTTGACAGACAGTTTGACAGCAGTTTAATTATGTAATGCACTGTTACTTCATCAAACCACTTGGCAGCTTAAAGGGTTTGGGCGCGAAATTCAAACACTATACTAATAAGAGATGTTTTTACATCTAAAATTAATGAAAAAATAATTTAATTTGAGCTTTCGTAATATTTGTTTCCTATACCATATATAATTTCCTATCTTTAAAATGTAAACAGTTCAAAAAAATAGTCATCTTCCCTATTGTGGGATAAGTTGGTAAAACGGTGGTTGAAAGTTTGCATTAAAGTCCTGTATTTTTGTAGTAAAAAACTTGAAGTTTAAAATGTATGCTCTATAAATGGTGTTAAGGTGTACTAACGATGTATCTTTAGAAATTAACACCTATTAAACGTTAATTAAAACGAAGATCGAAGTTAGTATGAAACACCAATATTATTATTGAAGTTAAAGTAATTATGGTAATAGGATCTAAATGGTATTTAGTATAAGAATTATTGAAAACAACTACTTACAAATATTTTGTGCAAATAATTTACTTTACGCGTACGATTTTAAAGATGAAAATACTGTTGGGAGCTGCAAGAATGATACAGATAAGCTGGTTTTCTTTTGCAACTTGTCTCGGAACTTAAGTTTAGCCGTGCGGGTGCTGAATTCCAAATAGTTTTCTATACAATCTCCATACCTTTCACTATCAAAAGTTGTTTTTATTGGCAGAGGATAATGTCAGTTTGTTAAATAGTGCATTAAATGTAGATTATATAAGCTAGAAGCAATTCTATGTATAACTTCAAATAGAGTAATTTTATTGTGTGTGTGTGTGTGTGTGTGTGTTAAAATAACACAAAATATATCGTGTAAACACTTTCTGTGTCACGGGGTCCTTAGAAACATGCATGAAACGGACACAAGTAATACCCAGGCTCATAACAACAATATGTGCAATATACAAAATTTTGTACCATTTGGGATTTCAAGTCACGACACTGGCGCAGTAGAAAGCGAAACGTGCCAATGAATGAACCGTATCTACACTTAAATTCCACAAGTGCATGCTATTTAGTTACCAATATTTTATTATTATCATTAGATCAAATACGACTGTTTCTTGGTAAACATTAATATATTTATGGCATTGTACAGTATATAATATCATACCTTTTTTTGATGACAAAAAAATTATCAGAGGCCCATAGGAACCTGGTCCGTTGTCCACCTCCCAGAAGTGTTTCTTATCAAGCCTCTTAACAGATATATTTTACTTACAGCTAAACGGAAAAAATGTTTGATAAGATATAAATCTTTAATATCCTTTACTTTTTCTTCAGTGAATAAATTCTAAAGCTACAGAAGAGGGTACATTGTGAGAAAACTTCACATTTTCGTATCTAGATAAAAAAAAAAATATCTAGATACGAAAATGTGGTATTAAAAAAGAATAACTCAAAATGAATAATACGAGTGACGAAAGTATAAATAGCAGTCTCAAGGCAATAAAGGAATTCTTTTGCCTAAAATCGCATTAGGTTTTGACAATTATTGAAAATCTTAGTTATTGTGTATCAAATATTAAGAAGATAAATACGAGTATATGATGGTTTTTTCTGCGGTTTAATATTATTTTACGCAAATAATCCATAAGTAGGCAATTGGTTATTTTGTGACGTACCTCACTATGCAGGTCAGCCTGTAACCATGGCTTAATATTTGGTAAACACGTATGCTAATCAGGCTAGTAATATAATCATAAAAAATTGCACGTTGTCGCTGTTATTAGCAGCTATGAAAACTAAAAAAAAACTCTACTACTTGTTAGACATTAGCCTATCAGAAGTTCTTTAAATAATAATTAAAGAAAAGGTTCAATTTTCCCAAAAAAAACTGTTTCTTCTCCTAAATTACTTAATACATAAAGAAATAAGTTCATTTATTTAGTGGTTTCAACGTTATTTGAAAAATGATACTTAGTAATGAACTATCAAATATCATTATTGTCTACGAAAACAAGATCCATTATAAAAACTCGCAGTAACGACAATAAACTGAATAGATATCAGATACAGAACAATAGACGACATCTGCGCTTGAATATTTTAAATAACATAGCTTAGTCTATCAGCTATCTTGAGATATTTTGAAACATTTAACATACTACGACACAATTTTATTACGCATTTCCTTGTTATGAATTAACGACCACTATAGATTGATATTAATAGGAAAATTATCAATAAATATTGATATACAAGAAAACTTTTTTGCACAAAGATGTCGGTTTATACTCGAGTTACGCGGTTAACTCTATATTCTTCCTTTACTACACTCAATGTTTTTGTATTGTAATTAGAGGAATTACAAGTGCGCTCCAAATTAAATTGCAATCCACATGTGTATGAAAATATTGTTTCACACTTAATGCAAAGAATCTATAAATATAAAAAACCATAATAGTTTCTAGCCGTGTCGGATAAAGTCTTTGAAATCGTTCAATCGATATGCTTTAACCTGATTATAATTGCAATATTGCAAAGACGGTTTTAAACAACTAAAACAATGCATCAAGCACACAGAAAAATAATATTTTCGTCCCATAATTATATTTTATCTTTTAGCTTAATTGAACAAAAATATAAATATATATAAATAAAATTATAAAAACGTAAAGTACATTTTTTACATTGTGTGTTTCCATTTCTTATCTACGGACATATGTATGGTATTCCAATAAAGGGTTTCATCAATACTAACATAGAAATGAAATCGATCTAAATCCTGACCCTTAGAACGGCAAACTATCCCACAGAATATTTTAGCCCATTACATATGCATGCTGAATACTCCGCCAAAGCATCTCAGGCTCTAATCCCCAAATATCTGACCACGTGACTAGTTGCTGCTACTTCAATGCTCAAATGCTCATCGTTTAGTAATATTTTAATCGTTTAGCAATGAAAAGCAATGGATTAATTACTTGAAGACTTGCAACGTATTTTAAGATAAGCGTTTATATACAACTTGTTGCAACCTACCACGCTTCGCTGTTGTGCATTGGTGTTGAAAAAAAAACCATCGTTGAGGTGTGTTTTATATCATGTCAATATTTACGCTCAGTCAGCGATTTTGTTTTCGATTTTTAAAGATTAGAAAAACCAACTGTATATTTTTATTTTCATAAAATACTTACTATCTGAGTCTCGCGGTATTAACCACGGTTGTTGTTGTACACGAGTAACGTCATGGAGTTAAGCCAAAAGAAGTAGTCTTATTACTCCTTTTACTATCAGATATCAGCCAGTTAAAGTCCAGGCGTTCCTGATATTAGCCGGAACAAAGAGACAGAAATAAAAACCATGTGTAAATACCATACTGTATACGTTCATATGCATTTTGTAAAATGTTGTTAATTTGAAATTACAAACAGACACTTCACTAACAAAAAAAACTTAACATTTTATTTATATAAACGAAGATATTTCACGAGATAAACGTAATGTTAAATGAAAAAATATTCTAGAGTACACGGAAACAATACATGTAAGTGTAATACAATACTCATGGAACATAAGCTTGTCTAATTCCAGTTGTTTTTGTAGACGTTCTTTAAGAAGGTGACACATTATCTTCAAAAATACACCTACTGCACGTAGCTCTGCACCACCTAAAGGTTGACTGGAAGATAATGCCCATGGCATTAAGTCCGCCTCTTGCAATGTAATTGCATGAAGATTAAATAAATAAAAAAAAAATATCTAAACAACTATAAAATTGCATTTCTAAATGCTAATAGGAATTAAATGAATAGAAAATTATTAAAAAAAATCTATTTTATATTTTAGTATAGTTTTTATATAAGACAGTACTAGCTTTTGATCATGGGAGATCCACGTTTCGGTTCGAATGGGTCGGGTCAACCACGGCCTCATAGATAACTCGTTTGCCCCATTCCATAAAAAAGCATATACTCGCGGCCCCGCTCGTGTGTACGTCGTCCATCACGGTAAAAAGTAGCCTGTGCCTTTTCTCATGATCCAAAGTGCCATAACCATCCATATGCTAAATTTCATTGAAATTGGTGAAGTGGTTATGATTTTAACTAGCATCCTGAATCGGCTTCGCTCGTTAGTCTTTGTAATTCTCAGATTTCCTTCACTATAATATGCTTGAATTACACAAATAAACATGTCTTTAGAATTATTCTACGTATTGCTGAAAACGGCACTTAAATCTGTTGAGTAGCTTAAAAAATCTAAGCGGACAGACAGCAAAAGCGACTTCGTTTTACACTATGTAAAGTTTTGGATTATATTACAATAAAACCCCTCTAGTAAATTAAGTTATTCATCTAAATGAATTCTTGTATTTCGTACGAATTAAAATACCTTGCATTAGTAGATAGGTTATATCGCAAGGAACGCACCAATAAACTTTAGATACTTAACGACCCCTGGATTAGCTGAGAGCTGCCCTCAGGGCGCTGGGTAACCTAAACCAACGACTTACGAAGATTAGGTGAGAGCAGCTGGCTGGCTGGCTATTGACTGAACAGGTGCACAGCTCTCGCAAGCCATTTTCAGACCGTTTGTTGTTTTGTGCCCACATCCCTCGGGCTATAAACACACGGAATCGTATGATTTTAATCAGCCCAATTCCGATATAACCACGTCTCGCACACAAACAAAGCTTCTGTGTATATTAAAACAGTAATAACATATGTGGGCTTATCATTAGCAAACGTTACGTTAACCAAGAATAATGATATCCGAGAAAAGAAGTATTTTTCATCAATAATAGGGGTTGCTCAATGGTCGAAATTCGAATATATTTGTTTATTTCTCACTCTATGTAAACGTCGCATAATATTCGTAAAAAGGGGTACAAAGTTATGCTTCACGTATTAATATATAACTCGCAAATTGAGACCTAAGATGTCTTTTGAATAATTGATATTTCGAAAATTCCCGCACCATCACACTTGTAATAAAACTGAGTATACATAACCGGCAAGGCTATCCGCTTACTAGTGTGCCTAAGTTTATTTAGATGAAAATTAATACTATTCAAAGTTAATAGTGAAGTAAAGCAATGTATATAACGATAATATATCGTATAAGCACGTACGCATTAGGTGTAGATACTTATACATTTGTGTATTAACATAGCTCCAAGTGGCTAGCAGCGCAACTTTTAATTAGAGTCCTTAGTCATGCGGCTTTGTCTGACTCCCCCAAGGGCGCCGAGAGTCTTAAGTAAAAGAAAACTTTCCTTATTTCTGCAGGCATATAAACATTTAAAGCAGGGTATGCTTTATCAAAGTAGTTGTGACCATTCGAGTAAAGCTTTACGTGGACAATTAAATTGTGATGCATAATTAATGAATGAACGAACGTGTGAAATGGTAAATGTATTATCTTTAGTGAATTGTTTATTGACTTTAGCTAGCACAATTCTAACGCAAAATGTCCTTAATGTAAATAAAGTAACTAAACGTTGTGGTCGCTTAGGTTACGCGTCGATTTGTCGTGACTGCATACGTTATCGATAAGCACACTATTGATTTTTCCGATCCCCTATTTTACTACAGTAACTCTATTCTACTTCAAAATTTTGATGGTCTTCACACCATTTTATTCAATTGATGAATATTACGTGGATGTAATATTTGTTTACATGATTGACTCTGATAGTATAAACAAATATTTTAGTGTATAGACACTATATTATTTATATATATATATTCACACACAAAAGGTGGATGAAGTACGATTTAGCTTCTATTACTAACTTTAAAAGTAATCTATATAAATACGCACTATTTTTTAAACAACAACCCATAATGTCCCACTGCTGGGCTCGGGTCTCCTCTCAGGAGAGGGTTAAGGCCATACGTCCCCACGCTGGCCAAGTGCGGGTTGGGGACTGGCAAGAATACGTTGTGGCTACGTAAATCTTGCCGTTGGATGTTTTTAAGCCACCCGAAGGCCTCCAACTAAGCTTCACGACTGTTATCGTATGATAAGAAACGGGACCGACTGCTTAACGTGACCTCCGAATCACGGAGACGCTCATGGTAACATGCCACCAGCGGTCACCCATCCAGGTACTGACCGCGCCATCGTTACTTACCCTCGATGATTGTTTCTAATCACCGAGTGCAACTGGGCTATGAGCGCCTCACTAGTACTATATTTTAGTTTATCTCTAATGAAATCATATCACGAATGTTGTAATAAAAAGTATTAAATAAAGTGAACACTTTCGATATAGCTACCTAATTAAAGTTTATGAATTTATAAAATAATATGACATGTTTGCTTTTCTCACAAACAAATTACATAAACTACCAATAAACTCCAAAATTTTACGAATTACGGTGAATTTATTTCCATTAGTGGTTTTTAAATTATTAACGATAAACGTACTGGTGTTTAGTAGTAAATTTCGTATCGCTCGATCAATCAACATTATAAATGGAAAAAACATGTTACCTACATATACTAGTAGTTTCAGTAATGGTTAGTAAAGTATTCAAAGAACAGTTATGTAATAATATTTTTTTTATTTTGTTATACGACACGGCGCAATCAAGATGAAAAAAATACATAATATATAGACAGTAAGAGATAATTATAATACTACATAAATACTAGTTCTATGGCATAAAAAATATATTGGGAAACATTTGAGTAAAATTAAACGTATTATAAAAACTCCCATACAATGTAGACATAAATGTAGAAATTATTAAGTATTAAGTATTAAGTGAGAATTAAACTATGATTAAGGCTATATCTATATATACGTACAGGATAAACAAGTTTGAAGTGAATCAAATAAATCTTTATGACAGTTAATCAGTTCAACAGCTACGCCAAAGAAGTATATACTTTACCCCGTATTCAATTTTGTGTTTATATGTTAAAATACTATAATAACTTCAATGAGCAATATTCCGAAAACTGAACAAGGCAAGGTATGTCTCAAACAAGATTGAGTTAGAAATAAAACATGAGTGTTACCATTATACAAATTGAAAACAAAACTAGCTATTTTTAGGTTTAGAAGTGCATGTTTATTTGTTTGAGCGTACGATTGCGTTCGCTCTCGTAGGTATTATCTACGAGTATCGGATACAGGTTCGCCTTGAACAAATGCACGATAAATAGGACGTTGAACACTTGAGCATCAAAGAAAGGAAAATAACTCAGACACTCTATTCAGATAGATCATATGGAAGTCTGCAAAGTTTGTTTCGGTCGGACGGTTATTGAAGTAAAGAGTAGCCTAGTATCTTTCCTCAAGAATCAAAGTATTTCCACGCTAAATTTCATCAAAATCGGTGCTGTAAATAGTCACAATATTTTGTCTATATTTACTGTTAATAAAATAATAAAATTTCACAAAATATTTCTAGTTTAAATCTCTAAAAGCTCGGCAAAGTTAAACCTGCATATTGAAGAGAATTACACTTCGTGAATCGCATGTTATAAACAGTATCATATACCTGACTCAATCTTACTTGGATGTAACGACGTGCGAAATCTTTAGAAAGCGCATGTGAATTGAGGATACATAGATACATATCTAGCTCTACATTCAAATTATCAAATCGGCTTTGCACTGCAAATTATGGTTAGACGAGCTATTTAAAATTTAGATAGAGACTTTTAGAAGTGAGTCTCGTTGGTCATGACGATAGAGACACTACGTGCTGGCTTTGTCTTGAAGCAGGTAGATGTCGAGTGGGCAGCCAGCAGGGATCTTTTCTCTAAGGTGAAGAAGGCTTAGTGAATCGGGCGGGACACCACGCCTGATACCGCCGTGGGGATAATTTTTAAATAAACTAGTGAGCCAAAAGTAGTGGCAGGGTTTTGCAGCGTTTTTATTAAAGTCTATACCCAAAATCATCCCACTTTTAAGTACGTTAGATGTGATGTTTAAATTAGTTAAATTCCGAAACATGTTCTTCCGTAAGTTGGTGGGATGAAAGACTGAGAAGATTTCCCGACTCATAAAAATTTATCTATTAGATCGAAACTCAGAACCTTCAAAAATGTTATTGCTATATAAATAAGTTTTAAATATAATAACATAAAATGAAGATATGTATAAAGTCTAAAGCATGTTGGATTTACTTTCAGATGGAGACTAATTTACTTATTAAGCTTTTTAGGTTAGCTTCTAAGCAGCATATCATTTTCTGACAACATTCTTCTTCAATTTAATGGTTGGACATGCATATACTGTAGGTCATTAACTGTTACCCTGAATCAATGACAATTTAGTCAATATACATTCCAGATTTGAAGCACCAATATAACTCCATCCTTCTACTAAAATTTTAATTATTACATTCATTGCCCCTTCAACTTAAATCTAACAAAAACATCCTTTAGAAAAGAAGCAATCCAGCTTCACAATTCCATAAATAAAAATAGTTTAAAGAAAAATGTATCTTACGTTTATGTTCTAAACTTTAGTTGAACGCATTGAAAAAAGTGTCAAAATCGGTATCCACTCCAAGAAGATTCCTTGTTGATTTCAATAACAAAAAAAAATAAGTGCCTTATTGTATAATTATTATATTAATTTGCAATTACTTCATCGCACTTTTTGACTCCTTTAATACAAGTATTTAAATTATGATGGGTGTTTTTAAAATAATTATAGTGACCTAGCTACCCATGTGTCATATATAGATAACTAACACGCATACTAAATATTTAAATTAAGACTATAAAACAACATCAAATATGATAAAAAAATGACAAGACAATAACGATATAGTTGGCCATTACAGTAAAGTAATTCATTAGTAACTTCATACATAGTAGTCAAAGTAAATGGCAGGGTATTCGAGCGAATTCGTAGCACGTAGCATTGGGTTCTAATGATACACATTACACTAAATGAGACTCAACCAACTACCTGCCTTAATTCTTAAAGAAAAGTTTTTGCTACGTCTTACGTAGGAGATATCCGTATGTTGAGAAATTTATTTTATTTCTAAATAAACACACAATAAGCAAAGGCTAACACTTGCTTACTTTTACTACACTGCTATGTAATAAACTATATTATATTTGAAACGAGAATTACTCACATTGGTGTTCACTTGTTTAGTTGTGTATAACACGTCCATTTCCTATAGGTTCATTTCTACTTTCAGCATTTTTTTTCTAATTGTTGAAATTTCTGCAATCGGCCAATTTTGACCGACAATAGAATGGGAAGGTTGCTCGTACCTCTCCTCGGCTGCGGTTGTTTGAACTTCTTTGAAACATTTTCCTTGACAGCTCTTTTCGATTCCAGACACAAGTCTGGAATGAACTATCTGCATCTATTTCAAATTGTTACATATGGCAACGTTTTAGAGTGAACAGGTTTCGTCTATTATCGTCCTATTCATTGTCATTTTCTACTTATGTTGTCAGAATATAAAAATGCTATCGTACTTTTGTACCTTTTCAGGATCCAAAGGTATGCATACTGTGCCTTTTATAAATATTATATATATATATATATATATATATATATATATGGATGCGTCGAAAAGTATACTGAACTCTTTCCGAAAAACAACTGATTTTATTGACGAGCATTATATTCAGGTAAAGCTGCACAATAATAAATAATAAAGATAAATCTTAGTGAACTAGTAGAGCTGATGGCATTATTATTATTATACCTCTTGCACAGTCTTCATAGCTACAAATAAATCATTACACACGACGAAGACTTATCTACCTTCCATTAGTGCGTACAGTAAAATGGAAAACACGTGTAAAACCCGTATACGTAGACCTTTTCTCTTTTTAAGTTTAATATAGAAACAGCAGTTGAGAAAATATAAGGTATTCCTGTAAATTACTACACTTGGCACGACTTTCACACAAACTCACACTTATTTTATCATCTACCATATATTCAGTTATATTATCTTATTTTATCTATAATAAGTATATCTTAGTAGAACATCCCAAGGAAAATGTCCCAAGCGAAATATAATTCCAAGGGCGTTGTAACGATTACCTGCCTATTTTTATTCGAATTCCTTTTTGGTTCATTGGGCTTTATTTACAATATGTTAACAAACGATATAAAGGAACATTACATATTTCAGTGCATATTTTTTGTATAAATGCAGATTATAATTTATATATTATTTATGTTCATATGACTATTATTTATTATAGAGAGTAATATTTTTCTAAGGCATTTTTATTACTCATACCTAAATACTTTGTATCAGCACGACCAGCCCCAAATTAAACCTGTATATCCAAAGACTGCCTAGAAGGAATGCCTCTTTTTTAGTTTTATAACTGATATTGTTTGTAAACCCTGGCATACAAATGAAGTATTGTCTATTTACATTTAAAAAATAAAATTCAAATTATGCATGTTTCAACAATGCTTAGTTAGTATACAAAGTAAATTTACTCCGTAAAGTTTGTGTTCTAAATATTGATACTGAAAAACTACTGCCTAATTAAAATTTTATAGTGTTACTATTAATTGGTTGAGAATGAACCTTATTACATTATATAGAAATATATGCACATTATGAACGTTGTTCAATTGGTATTTTGTTATTAATAGGTGATGTATACGTTCGAATATGTTATGATTATTGTAGTTTTTAACGGACTTCTTATGTATAACTTCTGCTCACCTGCCTTATATGATTTCTACAACAGTCGAAACTTGACTGGAAAAGAATGCCCTGGGCATTAAGTCCGCCGATTTACATCCTTAGTGCATTTATTAAATAAATATTAAATATAAAAAATATTAACTAATACATATCTAAAAATATTTATGATTACAATGATTTATAGAAATGGTATGTTTAGTAGGCAAAAATGAAAAATAAGGGTAAATGTGTATGTATGTATCTGTACGTGATTACTTAAGAGCAATATTTGATATACGCACGCTGGTCTTTATATACAAATAATGAAAGAAAAATATGAAATACAAGCAAAGTTTTGTGACTCTTAAATGATATGACCTTATTTTCTTGCGGCTCGCCTGGATTTCATTTTTAATTACTTTTGATATTTAAGAACTTTATCTGACAATTGCTCTTTATACAAATAATTATAAGCCTGAACAGTGATAAGTATTAGTTTTATGTTCAAGCATATAACTCAAACTGATGTGTACCATATATACATATAAGTAGATTACATTCTCTTGCAATTTTATATATTACGTTACACTTTATATTTATGTGATGTTAAAACATGTAAACATTATTCGCCAAATTATTTATTTGTAAACATATACACACACACCTGCACACACACAAACACGCACACCCATACACACGCACGCACACACATAGACACACACATACGCGCATACTTGTTACTCACCTGTACACTCATTGTTCCTGTATACTCATTCACAACACTCATGTACGCTTCTCACATGTCGATAATCTATTCAATGTTATATTAAGATCTATATTTGTACTATAGTATAGTTTAAACATTTTCATCATCTCGGCCGAAGAACGTCAACGGACACCGGCCCGCTTGAACAGCCTACATCCCACGACTCTCCGCAACCATCAGTAGGTCATCTGACCATATGTAAAACATACTTTATCATAAAATTAAATTACAATCTACAACATACACATCATACTTCGTTGGAAGTAGAGTAGTATCTGTACTCAGCCTACGGCCTGCAATTGAAACTCAATATTTATTTTGGATCAAACGTTGTTGAAACTTATCTCAATGTAAACAAAAAACCTCGTAACTTAATCCCCAAAAGAGGTTTTTTGTATCAATATACATTTATATTCACGCATAACTTTGTTTTATTGTAAGTAATAGGTTCTCGGAATAAGGACATGATACGAAATATGTTAGATCAGATTAATTTCAAAGAATTGTTGTTTAATAAAAAGAACATTATTTGGTTAAAGGCAAATAAATCGAACGAATCGAACCAAGTGACGTGCAGTTGGAGAAGTCTATGTCTTATAGTGGACTGCGAAAAGCTGATAATGATATTATTTCATGCCGAATCCTTATATTGAACCTAGGATCAAAATAAGTCGAATCTAAAAATAGGTAAACTTAATAAATATACAGCGGATCGTAATACCGAAAAAAGTTGAGACATCCCACAGGAAACCCCAATTTGTTTTGTCTCTTAACTTTACCAGATAAAGGAAAGATTCATGACTCGGTAAAGTTTAAATGCGTTTCGAGTTTAATATGTGAGTACATTTGATTCCCGTAAAACAACACACTGGAGCAATATTTTTTAGAACAAAAGTTAAGTTATTTGAATCTTTTAGAAATCTTCTTAAATTTATTTTTAGTACTACTATTTTTTACTACTGAATGAAATATCATTATTTTTAGTACTACTATTTTTTACAACTGAACGATAATAATCGTTCAGTTTTGGTTACAGACCTTGTGTTTTTATCTTACGTAACATTTATTAAAGTTTCAGAGGCATTAAGTCTCTACTAACTTTTACCCGCGGCTCTAGTCGCTTTATGTCGGTTATCGCAGTATATATAATATAGAATAGGAATAGAACATATAAATAGTTGTTCTAATATATAAGCTACAACACTAATCCTTTATTGAAAAATAATTGGTTTTAATTATTTTTGCGCTTAAATTATGATAAATTGCAAAAAGTAGTTTTTTCAATCACTTTCTTTTCTTCACTTTGTCTTAAAAGATTTTCTTTCTTCTTTTCTTTTTTATAAAAGACAACTCCCGCATTAGGAACATACATGCCTGTGTCACGGGAATCTTTACAAACATACATGAAACAGACACACAGTACACCCAAAAGTTTTTTATAAATTGCTGTAGGAATGGTATTGAAATACAATTAAAAAAAAAAGAAGTCTACCCCAAATCACATTTGCTGTCTGAGAGCCCGCCTTAAATATTAATTATTTTCAATTGTTATGTATTTGTGGTTATAGCGGCAACAGAAACACATCATCTATGAAAATTTCAGCCGCCTAACTATGGCGAACCCCAAAAACACCATTTTAATTCATTATATGACGCAAATTAAATTCCGATGACGCATATACTAGCAATATATTAACAGACGTAAAACATATTTTGCATTAGATTTTAAAACATAAATTATGAGTAAATAAATTTGACTACTATTGTATAGTATATTTTAATATGACCATAACTCTCAATTCATTCGCCAAGCAGTTCGCGAGACTGGGTGTTAATGCCCTTAAAGGCTTTCTGAGTAACAGCGAAAACATTTCCCATTTACAATTCTCTGCCATGATTAGGATTGAATACTGCGGTGTTGTGATAAGCCCATCAATTTACTCCGAACAAAGGCAAGTGAATCAGTGTAATTTGAATCTAACGAGCGCTTTTGATATCGCTTTTATACATGAATAAAATCATTAACTCGAATCCTACCATTAAATGAAAAAAAAAACATTTGATGGCAGTATGTAAAACCATTGCTATGAAAAAATATTTACAAACAAGACTATATATAAACAAGCTGCTTAATATTTAAATATAATGGTAGTTTTGCCTATTGAGTATTATATTTTTGCGAGTTCTAATGAGAGAAAACTTAAATTAAAGATCAGCTTTATTCTAAATATATGCTTGCAATTTATAGACAATTTGCAAAACCACCATGTGTCTAACGCATATTGTACGTAATGCTTTATTGTAACTATTATGCCAATTAATTTTATAATCCAAAATTGAATTTACGTCCTTGTTACTTTCACATCTTAAGAAGTCAACCGATTGCCATTAAGACAAAGTTGCCAAAAAATCGCAAAAAAAACTGTTTCTAAGAAATAGCCCGATTGATCAAACTATATTTATGAGACCGAAGCGAAAGCTCATGTCATAATCTTGGAGTTGCTCTTTTTTAATAAGACTTTATTAACATCCTCGTCTTAAGGTTATTTTCAAATATACAGAGAGTTAATACTGGTTTCTAAGGATGCAATT
The DNA here is from genome assembly GCA_003709505.1 of Hyphantria cunea. Taxonomy (NCBI): domain Eukaryota; kingdom Metazoa; phylum Arthropoda; class Insecta; order Lepidoptera; family Erebidae; genus Hyphantria; species Hyphantria cunea. The sequence goes on from PKRV01002974.1 coordinate 287,287, forward strand.
TTGATAAAGATCAATGGTTGCTGGTTCAAATCAAATGTAATTTACGTAAATCATCTTCTTCCTTGCCTTTGTTATTCCCAAGATTATTTTAGGGTCGGATACTAGTACAACCGGATTTATCTGAATATCAGTTTTTCACGGAGAGATTGGCATCGGACCTCCGCAATCCTGATAAGAAACTAGTTGTTAGTATATTTGTGGTACTGACCCAATAACCATTGTCATATATGTTCACGACAACCGCAACCGACGGATTAGCATGCTCTTCGGGGCACGTGCGTGATATACTGCGAAACTGTTATTAATTTCTTGTAACACAACAATTTTGGCTTAACCCGGGAATCTAACTTGAGACCTATTGCTCGGCAGTTGCATACGCTATCCGCTTGACCATGCAGGCAGTTATCTATTGCTATATATTATTTTTAAAAAAATATTCATAATCGAAATGTTTATAGGAATATCTTTACACCAATTAATCAAAATATCGTTCGTTAAACTACTCACGAAAGTTAACTTGCAGTGTATTACAGATACACTACGTGGTCAAGATGACGCTTGAGGGGAAATTTAACCACATAATTAAAAAGTTCTATATCAGTAAAATATTATTACCTATCTATACTATTACTATAAATTCAAAACCAACTCCGTCTGCCCTTTTGTCTGTCGGTCTGTGTGTCAGTTACGCTTTCACAGCTAAACCATATGTGGTTTGTATGTCCAATATATTAGTAAAACTATATAAGACAAATTAATATACTGTGCTTTTAAACTTTTGAATCTACTACACACTGCTCTGATTTCAATGATTGGCATGGGTATATTCTACCGCAATAATCGACATACACGCGTGCGGAGCCGCAGAAAAGAGCAAGTAATTATTATAAAAAATATCTGACAATAACGATAAAACAACCTTCTAAAGTGGATGTTACAACTTAATTAGAAAATCATGAGGCAAAATTTTCAGATTCACTATGGCGCTTTACAGCCATAGCCAATGTGCCGAGAGGACAAATAAGTCGTTTGCACCTTTATATCGGTTGGTTGCTGGCTCGTTATGTCATCTTGTCTCCCTTTTCACGACTCTCCACGATACTTTCAAGACTACAAAGCAGAAAACTCAGTGGTAAATCAATACTTATACAGATTTAAGTCAACAATCTTAATCTTCGTGAATGTAGCCATTGAAGTGTGACGGCAAACATTCGTATCGGAGCATCTAACGCAGAAATGCCTACTTGTTATGTTCTTGTCTTCGAGTTCTATGCCCAATATATATTGCATAGGCTCTGTTCATTTTTTTTATTCTGTACTATCTGACCCCTACGACTTCGTTCGCGCGTGATATCGTGACCAACGGAAATAGGGATGCATTATTATTTTCTAGCTTTCGCCCGCGGCTTCGTTTACATTTAATAAAAAGTATCCTATGTTATTTGTAATACCTTCTAGAATATGAGTGCAGAGTTTAATGATGATCGGTAAAGTAGTTTTTGCGTGAAAGCGTTACAAACGAACTTATTTTCACCTTTATAATATTAGTGTGATATATATTTTATTTTAGATAAGCCCACCTTATTTTCTATTTGCCTGTGACTTCGTTTTACCGTATCACAGTATTTCTTTCAGAAATAATCCGTAAAGGTATTTTGTAGGCTCAGAAACTTACTAAATAGTATTTACTCCTTTTAACGTAATACCTTTTCATGCCTTCTTTTCCATTGGTAGAATCTCTATATTTTACCAGAATATTCTTATTTCACATGAAAGCTACCAATGCCAATTTATACGTAGTCACTTTATACGATGTTGGCATCGCAAAACAAGTTATTTAAATATCCAAATTCTACCTTATTTAAGAGACTCCATTACGACAAGTATTTGTTTACCGTTCACGCCTAAACATCGCATACCACTATTAACTGTCACTCACCATCTGATGGTCGAGTATATAGATAGTGACAGATAAGCCCACCAACTTGTAGCTGATGATTAACTAGTCCACTATTTAGCCCTAAAGAATAACTCCTTGACTTACTTAACCTATAACACTTAATCTATGGCTATTTAAACGAACAGATTAGTTCATATATTTCGTGTAATTCGATAATCTGTCGAGACCGTCTTCATAAAACAAGTTTAATGTGGCATAATATAAAAATAATACACATGAATGATTTTTTTTTTCATTTTTGTCTGCTTCATATGAACTGGATTCTTCCCTTCAAAGCCGGGTACATTATTTGTATGGCAGTATTTGGTTAATCGTGTCATCATTATACCATTCATCTCGTCTTTTTACTTTAGGCAGCAACTTAAATTTCATATAAGAGTGGTTCAGTGGAGATCTAGAGTTTAACGATACTTTAAATATTTTAAGCTTCCGTTATATTTGAAATGCAAAGTAATAATTGCACCAGATAAATTAACATAACTACATGTTATTTAATTATTGTCTGAAACGTACCGAATTTATGTCAATGAAAAATACTGTAATATAGGTAACTGTTTGAACATATATTCTTAAGCAAAGATCTATTAATACTGAATATAGTAAGATGCTTAAACCTTCACTGTAGTATGCTGTAAAAGGCTCTTAATCTGCCAACCTAAGATGAACCTCTTAAGATGTTTGTCCAAGCCCTCGACTATCAGTACTTAAACCAAAACGACTATTGATCCCCTATTACACATACCGAAGCTTAGTCATATTATTTTATTTTCTTATGGATTTCCACCTTTTTAGGGTTCGTAGTTTACGTCTCGAAACCCTTATATTTTCATCATGTCCGTCCGTCCATTCGTCCTCGGCCAACCTTCCTTCCTTTCTTACCTTCTTTTTGTAAATGTTGAAAAGACAAAACTTTGCATGGATATGTGTATTCAGCACGTCGACAGTGCTAAAATAAAATCGTGAAAAATATTAATTAAATAACGAAGTAATCATAGTAATAAGTAATAAGCAATGTAAAGTATTAAATATAAAATCATAACAATGATTATAAATTGAAATGAAATCGTGTTCAACACAACACGATACCCGTGGGAGAGCCACGCTTTGGCATGCATGGGTCGGCTCGACCGGAGTGATACCACGCCCTCACAGAAAACCGGTGTGAAACAGCGCCTGCACTCTGTTTCACCGTGTAAGTGAGGATACCGGAGGCCCACATAATCCGACCCTTCCCTTCATCCCTCGCCCTCCCCCCTTCCCCCAAAGCCGGCAAAGCACTTGTGACGCCACCACTGGTGTCCATGAACGGCGGTAATCGCTTACCATCAGGCGATACGTCTGCTCGTTTGCCCACTATTCCATAAAAAACGATTTTATTTCAATTTAAACCGTTTGAAGAGGATAAATAACATTATGGATTTAAAAAATTGACAATAATATAATAAATAATGATAATAATGAAGTAGATAGCATTATGCATTTATTTTTCGATGAGGTAAAACTAAAAAAATGTAATATGAAGTAATAATGATACGGAACCCTTCGTGCGCGAGTCCGACTCGCACTTAACTGGTTTTTTATGCTCCTGAAGCTGTGAAATGATAAGAAAATAAATAAATAGACTTATTTATTATAGACTATTATATCATATCTTAAAAGAGCAGATATATAATTTACAAGCAACGTAGCTAAGGCCTAAATTATTACACATACAGTACCACATGAATAATTATTGTGTAATAAATTGTATCCCACGTAATATTTTTTTTTACTTTTAATAAATTAAAGAAATTGGTTTCTTATATTTTTTACAACTAAAAATGTTTATGATCTCTCTAACATCCCTATTTTTCATAATGCTCATTTAAGTAGTGAAAATATAATGAGGAAACAAAGCTAAATCATGTTCAAATATTAGTAAACGTTTAGCATAGAGTGTTAGAAAAAACGTAGTCTAATCTGGCTTTGCCTCGATAACATTATTTTCTTGAGGTCGAACCTGAAGAAAAGCATGTGACCTTGGCGTGCTGAAAATATATCTAAAGGATTATTAAGTACCATTGTACATGGCAATTTCTAAAATCAAAGGTCAATACTGTATACAATTTTGAAACCGTACAAAAGCGGAGTTACTAATAAAATGTAAAGACAAGAGCTACATATATAGTCTACCTGATATGTAAGAAAGATGTAGGTCTAGCTTGTTTGCTATCCTATATCTTTTATGACTTTCTAGGAAGAGTTGATCTTTTGGCAAAAATGGAGTACCTAGGTTATTTAACAATTTGCGTGTTGAATGTGCCTGCATAGGTAAGGCAATTTCATTACATTCAATATCTCAGTACATTAACTAATATACAAGCTACAGAATATTCAAGGCGAAAAATAAAAGACTATCGACGAAATCTGCAACGTGTATCAACACTAATATTCTAAATTGGAAAGTCACTCCATCAATTTGTTTCTCTGTCTGATACGCTTTCACGGCTAAATCGCTGCCCCGTTTTCAATTAAATTTAGAATTGAAATTACACCTAAACCGATATACACGCGGGCGGAGGGCTTTAAGAAAATAGTAAATACCTGTATAAATTCATGTATTATTGAATAGATAGTGTCTAACTATTCTCGCAGATAAGATATTTACGCAGTAAACTTTTATTATTCATAAGATCAGAAAATACAATTTTACTCCAAAATATTCTCATCAAACTCGAAGTGTTTAAGTATAAATTGAGACAAGAAGATTAAGTATTCAAAGATATGTATATTCTTTACACGCTCGTTGGTTTATATAAATAACAGTCATTATTACTACCGTGAAACAAATTCAAAAATAACACAAATTTATTATGCGCAAAATATAAATATATCCAGTATAAATTAATTTAAATCAAAACGTTTATTTTAAATTTCTCGTGTGTACACATCTGTCGATTCTCAGCAGTCGTAATTATTGAAAACAATACTGCGTACAGTCTATTGACTTAATAATGTACATACATTTACACGTATATACCACACTTAAAGTCTAAATTAAAGAAAGTAAATTAACAATAAGATAATAATAAAAACAATAAGGAGCCTGAGAACGTTACTGTGAAAAAACAGTTTTGTATTGACTATGTCAGCATCTATAAACAAAAGTGTCACAGAAATAGGAGCAAACCAAATATTCAATTCAAACTACCTGAAATACTTTTCACATTAATTTGATGTAGGTATAATCAAGGTCTGGCGGGTCGACAGCGAGTGACATGAACAGTTGAGATATTTCATTGTTGGTATTATAGAACGCATATATCGCGTCAAAATTACTTTACTACGAGCTTCAGGCGAATTGTATAAGAAATATTTTTGGGAACTTTAAATAGCTCTTGGCCAAAGATAATCAGGAACAAGAAATACATTTTTCATCAGAGAATTCACATGTGCTTTCTATCTATTTAAAAAATAACGTGCTATGTAAAATACTATCACCAATTTTGTGCCATTTAGTTATGACCTGGAAACTGCTATGTATTAAAAATATAACTTTATTTCTATTTACAAAATCATTAAATAAAAAAAAAAATTATAACCTGCATAAAGATCCAATAGAAAAACCATTTAAAAAATTGTGTGGTAGTATCTATTGAGAATTCTGTCTTATAATATTAATGAGTACTGTCAGAAGAATATAAACTAAAGCAAAACTAAACTGGTTTACCTAATGTAGTTCAATTACAAGTGCTACTGCGCAAATTGAAGTTTTTATAGACATCTTAACAATACACCACCTACGAGCTGATTAGTTTTATCGTCATTAAAAATATTATTGTCAATAACTTCAAATTGTACAAGCTCGACAGTAATTACATACTCACCTGGTGTATCTCTCATCAACATTAATGACTTCATTAAATTTTCAAAAAAACAAAGGTGGTCGAAAGGTAAAGGTCAAAGCAGAAAAAAACAATGTGATTCATGTTTGTTCATTTAATTCTTGCCACGTGTTAGATAGCCGTGGGACTTAATAATTGATCAAGGACTAATATAGAACAGGGCGGATAGGCTGATAGAGACATGAATGTTATTTTATTTTTCATTCGTTCTCAATTAAATAAAATTATGAAGCATTTCTGCGTTCCGCATTCTAGCGACAAATTATTTATTCTTGATAAGGTTATCTAAATAGCTTCATTACATGACCTAAATTCTGAAATAGCATTATAACACTATTAAAGTCTATAATCATACCCTTTATATTTTGTCTTACCATTTCTCTAGAACCTCATAACCCTACATTAAAAGGTAGATACATTACAATGTACCATTTGTATGTCCTTCATTTGCACCTTGTCAAGGTAGAAGTAAAGGGCAAATGATAAAATTAAAATGCTCGGTTAAAGAGATAAATAAATACGCAAAAAAACGTAATAAACAATATGTTTCTTTCCTTACTTTCTTCACCTACTGTTATACAAATCGTAGTAGTTTACGTTTATTACTTGTTACGTACATATCGCTCCTCAAAAGCCTCGACAGAAATATTCATAAACTGTTATTCAAGGTTTTACAAACATTCAATGAACTTTTGTGTATTAATGAAACGTTGTCAATATTGAGTAACAGAGTGTTTGTTATTTACAGTCGTGAGGTCTTCCTCGTCTACTTTTTTTTTTTTAAAGACTACTCCCGCATTAGTAATATACATTCCTGTGTCACGGAGATCTTTACAAACATACATGAAACGGGCCAAAGTACACCCAGACTTAGAACAACAAGGATTTGAACCCACAACACTTGGCGCAGTAGGAACCGGTGTGGCGACCACTGAAACCACTTTTTTTTTTTTTTTTGACGTGGTGGAATGCCTTTACGCACTTCGCTCCCCCCCTGCGGGTACAGGGGCTTCGCTTCGTGTGGGACTCTTGACTGACACCAGCCAGACTACCCACTAAACCACCACGGTGTGCCACTCTGCGCCTGAGAAGGGAGGGATCCAGGAACCGCTTTCTTACGCCATCCGGACCCCTCCCAGCGCCAGCCCGCACTGAAGCGGACCACTGAAACCACTAGGCCAACCGTGTAGTCATCATGTACATGGAAGGGATGAAAAAAATAATTATTTATTTAGATATATAGATAATAATCAGACAATCGTACGCCTTCAGCACTAGGTGTAATGACGATTTGAAGTAAGACTTCTCGGACCGATATAGTTGGCGCTGCTTAGTAGGGGCTTCTGTTCAGCAGCGGACTTCAAGAATCTGATTGACATCGACAGATAAAAATATGATAAGCTTTTTCTACCATTTACTTCTCAATATTTATTTATTCCGTTTAACTCTTCTATTGCAACACAAAGAAAATACCACATAGCAACCGCGCGTATAATATAATATGAAGAGATCTGTAACATTGTCATGGAAAAGTCATTGTATCATGAATTGATAAAGTTATTTAAGGCAGTAGAGCCGCGTTGATTTCAACACGCACGGGTCAATTGGAGCAGTACTACCCTCGCACAGAAAATCAACGTAAAACGACAGCGTTCGTGGTATCGTGTTTTATTGGTGAGTGCAAGACCGGAGGCCCAATGATGCAGAATTACCACTAGGCCGCCAAGGAGTGGGTCACCATGCTGCATTATTGCATTGTCTGCATTTGCAATGAGTATGGTTACCACCACTCTCGGATTCTGCATATGCTTTCCATCAGGCAAAGTAGAGTAATTTTGGCGGGGCCATACATAAAAAAAACACGGCTAAATTATAATTCATAATTCTTTTTCAAAGCACACAGTGTAATATAAACGGAAAGACTGCAAACGTAAAATCACTGCAATATATTCATATTTAATCCTATATATGGTTGCATATTAGTATGACAAAAATTCGAGCAGTCTTCGGGGCCTGCCGATAGAAGTGAAATCGCGCGGATGTATATCTATGTACATATATGCACAGTATACATATAACTCATGGGAGTACATTTCCCATGGTAGCGATGACGTGAGTTTGACGCATTTTGTTTACCAAATAAAATACCAATATACTTAAGTTTAAACACAGTATACATATAACTTACGGAAAACGTTCGGTGACAATAATGCGGGTTTCACGCTTTGTGTTCACACAAAAAGTGCTCAATACGCCTAATGAAGTTTTCACTTTTAAAAAGTTGTACAGTTTTCTTTTACTCTTTAAAATATATACATACTAGCTTTTGAGTGTGGCTCCGCCCGCGTGCATATAGGTTGTCACGGTAAATAGTAGCCTGTGTCCTTCCTCAAGAATTAAAGTGTCTCCATGCGAAATTTCATCAAAATCGGTGTAACGGTTTAACCGTGAAAGTTGAACAGACGGACAGACGGAGTCACTCTCGAATTTATAATATTAGTATGGATTATGACTAGTTGTATAAATAATAGTAGTAGTAGGTGCGATCTTAGCCCAGTTGCACTCGGTGATTAGAAACAATCACCGAGGGTAAGCAACGACAGCGCGGTCATTTCCTAGATGGGTGACTGCTGGTGGCATGTTACCATGAGCGTCTCCGTGATTCGGAGGTCATGTTAAGCAGTCGGTCTCAGTTGTTATCACAGGAAAACAGTCGTGAAGCTTAGTTGGAGGTCTTTGGGTGGCTTAAAAACGTCCGACGGCAAGATTACGTAGCCACAACGTAGTCTTGCCAGTACCTAACCTGCACTTGGCCAGCGTGGGGACGTATAGCCTTAACTCTCTCCTGAGAGGAGACCATAGTCCAGCAATGGGACATTATGGGTTGGGATTATGACTAGTTCCAACTTAAACAGACTGAAAAATTATATTCTTCATCTGGTGCTATCGCTTTCTCTCTAAATCTAAATTTATTAGCTAATAATAAACAAATTAGCTAACATGTTCCAGACTACCATTCCAGTACCATTAATAAGCAAACCAGACAGGCTTCTGGTCAGGGCTTTTAAAATTATAACTGGCGTCCCCATTGTGCGACTCGATAGGTCCCGGACTTAAAAATAACGTGACTGCGGCGCAACACGACAGTGGAAACTTCAATTCTTTTGTATTTAAAGTACATACGTGTATCGAATCATGGAATCGATCAAACAAACCAATTGTAGTGTCCTTGTTGTTATGGAAATGGTCGTATTATTTAAGCTTTGTTATCAACTGTATAGAAACTACGAATTATTTTAGACTAAAATAACGTTAATCTTACGTATAGTGTTACAATTAGCTGTAGGTCGTCAATAATAAATAATAAATCAATAGATTTGTTTTTGATTTAATAACTTACTAAGAGAAAAAAAAATGAAAAAAATAACATCAACTTAAAAGATCAACAAAGTATTTTAGACAATTATTTCAACAATTTTATATAGTGTGTTTGACAAGAACATGATCGGCATATTTCTAAATTTTGAAATGTAATTAATAAAAATAAATACTAGGCTGAATAAAATAATCCTTCGCCTATAATGCAATGTAAAAAACATAAATTTCCCTAAGTTTTTCTTGTAGAAATATTATTTTTTACAATAAGTGCAGCGTACGCTTCCCGTTTTGAAGCTATGTTTCTCTGTACTGGACCCAAAATATCGAGCGACCAGGCCGCCCATTGTATGAAAAAATCCAAGGCCTTTGTGAGCAAGTGTTCGTACAAGTGGGTGAAGAGACATTAACAAACACCAGATCGTGGCAAATCGAAAACGACGTCTGTCGCAGAGGATAAACAGATTGTGCAGCTGTTTGCCAAGAATCCTTTATTACCACTTCGCTCTGTGATAGAACAGTTGAAGAAAAAGGGTTTAGTTATATCAATTGACACTATCAAAAAGCGTTTAGTTTTAAAATGCGTGAAATATCAAGGCACTGAAGAAACCTCCTTTCTGAAACGAATATTGAAGAAAGGCTGCATCAAGCGTGCGAAAATAAATTAGTAGGAGTTCGGATGTGTTAATAACAGCAGTTCCCAGATACCTCCCGGTTTAGGTGCAGAGTATCACACCGTGTGGTTTGAGGCAGTCCTTTTTCGACACACCACCCGCCGCTCACACTGATGGGGTGACGGACTGTCGGGGCTTCCTCACGAAAAAAAGGCGTGCGTAAGACCGTGATTGGGACAAGATGTTTTTTCTGATGAAGCTTCATTTTGGGTAGCCGGTTATTCGACTCAAATTTGTACTACGGCTGACAATAGAATAAATGACAATTAAATAAAATAAATGAAACAACCTTTAGGTGCATGTTTGGGGATGCTTCTCAAAAGAGGGTTTTAGAAGTTTGCACTTGTTTACCGGTAATTTGAATACTGAGAACATGACGAAAATTTAAGGAAAAGCATTATTGCCATCGGCTAAGAAGATATTTCCACAGCAAAATGATTTCTGGGTTCTTAAAGAAGATAATGATCTTAAACACTGAAGTCGGCTCTGCACCACTTAGAAAGCAGAACATGGTATTATATAATATAAACCTGGTAATATATAATATTTTTCGATCGCGCTTTTTTCTTACATAGTGTATGTATATCATAAATGAGCAACGTGATAACGAATCAGGGTGTGATGTGCATATATGATGTAATTTAGTGTTTCCCTTTCATATTTGATGTAATTTGGTAGTTATGTTTATGTGTATGTACAACTGTTGGTATGTATGTATAGATAATTATGAATGTATTTTGTATATTTATGTTTATATGTGCAATAATGTGCATGTATGGATATAATATAGATATGTGTTTCCAATTTTATTTATTTGCGAATTATTATTTTTTATAATCTCAGTGCACCATCATCTATAACTATCTGTCCGAAATATTTTAGTCTATCCTAAGATAACTATGAAACAATTGCTTCTGGCAATAAGGTCGTCCTGTGTACATTATAAATCTGACTTCGTTTGTATTATCTTGTCAAAGAGTTGTCTGTATATCTATCTAAATAAATACCTTTATGATAATTTCCATTTCATATTTTCGATATAATATTATTCACTATTGCTTTGCTGTTACAGATTTTTTCATGCTAAATACCGTTAGTCTGTTAAGAAACTGCAACACATCTTACAATATACGAAATAAAAAAAGAGACACGTTTAACAAATAAAGACTGCCTCACCCTTGTTGCACAGGACCTGTTAAGAAAAGAGATTGAGTAAAGGAACCGTGAAAGCTAAAACTAAATAACAAGAATAATTAATCTTCCTAATTTTTTAATCATGCAATGTTGAAGGACAATGTAGCACCACTCCTAAATGCCCAAAATCCCCATGGAGCAGGAGATTGGAAAGAATTTTCCATCCTGATACCACAAAAAAAAGCTAAACTTGCAGTTAAATTTGTGAATAATGCATGCATTTATGACGTAGAATAACATTTTTGGTAAAAGCCGTTTTCTGTTATATTAAGATCTTGTTATTTACTTATGTGTATGTAAGTAAATATAAGCGTTATTTTAAGAAACGGTAGTGAATATTTTCGTTATTCGAAAATAATACAAATCTTCTGTGTATTGGATTGAGTTTAAAACAAATGATTTCGTAATGTATGTGTAGTTTACTACAAACATATGCTCATATATTATAAACAATTACTTAAAATAATATTTATTTCCAGTGATATAGTGAACACATATACTAATTCAGCAAAAGTCCATTCACACTTAACGTACGTATCTCAACGAAATCACAAAATATACTAAATTTGATGGATGGTACTCTTGGCAGCGTTCTCACGTGCTTGATATTCTTGATATGCGTGTGAAAATCTCCAATATATTATTATAGTACAGGTGTTATACAGGCGCCATCAGGAAATTCGGTGTGAAACGAAATGTGTATAAGTAAAATTGTTAAGATATATTTAGAACGGCCTGCACTCAGCTGGGCGAGAGCTCAGTTAACAGCAGATTGAATCATAAAGCAAGATTGACGTCATCATGTTGCTCCACTGTATCGACTTTCAGACAAAACGTTAGCGAAAGTGCCCACAAGATAAACACACTGCTAGCCAAGTATGAATTGAACATAAATAGGTTTCACAATGGTTTAAATTTAATTTATGAAGATCGCCCACATATTTGCGTTTGAAGGGAATAAAATACTGGAACGTTGAACAAACTTATTCTTAGAAAACATACGTACATATAAACAAACAAATAAAATTGTTCACTGATATAATAGTAAAACAAATAACTGTATTTCATTCATTTCATATTTTAGTTTCATATAAAGCTGGAATCGCAATGTTGTTACCTCGCCAACTAAGACAGCAAAAACAGATTCTTGAGGGTAAATTCATATATGGTTAACCGTTTACATTAACCATTTATCTCAATCAGTAATGTATTGTTACAAGCTCAGGGATCGTTTAAGGGAGGAAATCATTTGTTGTAGGAAAACAACATAACAGTAACCATTCCTTCTGGCTTCGCGGTAGTCAGGTAAGAATGATAAGTGTCAATAAATTCGTAATAATGACCCGGATGACATAGGCTATTTAAATTTTATCAAAGTATTTATGAAGACAGATTGTTGTTTTTTGTAATTATATATGGCATTTTATTAAATACGACTTATGTTTTAGAATCGTAACACATTATCTATTGAAGGAGATAATACATTCAGAAGAATACAATTTAGTATGTAAAATAATTGTTGCGTAGGTTTCAAGAAGGGACTTATTCAAACTTTAATGTTGTTGAAAATTTGTACTGGAATGTCTCAAAGCATTCAAACACAAAGTTAATTCGGTAAAATAGTTTACAAGCAAACAGGCTCATAAACCGCCTAACATCACAAATTTTGTTCGTGCTTATATATTGAGCTATAAATTTAGATTTAAAACTGTAAACTAACACCTCACGCAAACAACATATAAAACTTTTATTTGCAAAAAGAATTTCATTAATGCTCTTTTAGTTCCTCTTTATTCAATTAGTACATAATATATGGTAGACGAGTATATATTAAAAGTGAGACATATCTATTACATATAATTCTCGCGTCACGTTGATCATTAATTTTATTTTAATTTCGTTCTTTAATTTTAGATCAATAATGTCTGTCAGTACTTACTTTTTCGTCTAAAATTACAAAATCGTTCAAAGTGGAAAATTCTAATTTAACGTTGTTAAAATAATCTACAAGAGATAGTTATAGTTACGCCTACTTAATGTACCTACATTAGCTTACTATCTCGTCACAGACGAGATCTATAATCGCATATGAGGAAGCCCTTAATGTAAACTAAGTTAGAAGACCTGATTCTGACAAGATATTAGTGCTTTTAAGATGCGTACTCCAGTAGAGAGAGAGAGGTTTACTTTAATGGATCATATAAGTAATTTATTATAATATACATTATTATAATATATGTGTAGACTCTGTGCTTGTGACTAAAATACTTGTCAACATGAACTTTATAAATACGTGTTATTTAAAGTACTTTTAAGGTCAGAGAGTAATAAGGACATTAGTACTCCTTATATTCATTTTCGATCAAATTAAATTACTGAAATGTATGTACGCGCATCATTTCCGATCGACTGCACCTCAGGACAATGTTGTATTAAAGAAAATTATATTTAAAAAAAACCAAAGTGTAAACTGTACCTGTAGGAAGCTGTAGCGAGCATAAAAGATAGAGCATAAAAGTTAAAAACAAAATTTTCGGAAATTTAAAAATAAAAACAAGAAAATGACCGTACTAATTTCGTTGGGTCAGCAAGTTCACGATATTTTTCGATTACCTGACACTTTTTTGTCAGATTGTCCTAGCGTTAGTCAAAGACATATATAAGTTTATTGCTTATCATTAGATTCAGAGACATATTTCCCATGAGTAGGTCTTATGTCGATCTAAGAAAAAAGCGGAAATTATTAAGCATAGAAAAATTAAGGAACATTATTTTTAAAAACAAAAATGTCTACGAAATAGAATTCTTTCAAATATTCCTGATCAGTATACACGATATAGATGGAGAAAAAGATAATATATAATCAAATTCAAAAACATTTAATAGAAGCCAAAGTCTTTGATGTCTGTTATAAGGTATGGCAAAAGAAACGAATTCGTTATGTATAAAGCTTGTGTATACTTAATTAACTATTCGAAAATGAAATAGAAGAACTAGAAATAGAAGTAACAGGGGTACGAGTAATATGTAAAATATAAACAATGAACATTACTAATTAAACTTTGATTTCAAATATTTTATTTACCAAAAGAGTCGTGGGAATTACTTCAAATGTAAAAGCATTCATAGTTGTGTTTAAGTAAGACCCTACAATAACACTCAGTTTTATGTACCTTACTAAGTTTTATAATGTAATCAGTTATGCTAATTTAATAAAATCTCAATTATGATAATCGTAATCCCAATTGCGATGTTTTATGTAATTACAGTAATCATAAATTTATCTCAAGCTGTTTCTTAATGCAAGTTTACAGTATAGAAACCGTGTTGGATTTTTAGACGAAACAAATCGGTTACATTAAATATCATATTAACACTATTAGATAAACACTATTTCAGAAAATATACTTATTTATTCATTTATTCAATCTAGAAACACAAACTATAGTATATGAAATGTATATAGGGTTGTAATACAAGACTAAATTGAATAAATATACCACCCACTGCGTTTTCCACAGATTACTTGTGGGGGTTAAGTCTATAAGGAAAATTGCTAAGCTTTCAAAAACATAAAGCTGATAATGTATGTGAGTGTCTAGTAATTTGCTACTAGCGATATGTTATATTAACTGAAACTTTTTAAAAGTGTAAGAAATACTTATTTTACAAGTTCGTCTAGTGATATTTTTTTTATATTACAGTTAGATTCTTAGTAAGATAAATTTTGAACATATCGCTTTTATATTATTACTTATTCTGGTCAGAAATTCTGTTACAATTAAAAATAAACAAAATTTTACTTTTGAATTTGGAATTTGTCATTGTCAATTAAATTTGGATTGTTTACTGTGTTTTCTTATTTCCGCTCCAATATATTTTAAAATATTTTGTGATATTAAAATGAAGTAGAGTGATAAAGAGAACCGAATCGCTGTGATTGCATTACATAAAGTAGGTATGGAGCCAAATACAATTTTTAAAATCCTCCATACGCTTGGTAGTAGTCAATTTTTTGCGTACCGGGCTATTGATAGTTACAATGAAACCTCCTACGTTTGTGGCAGGAAAAGATTAGCCCTCCACGTAAAGTTCGTACGAAAAGGCGATCAAAACTTCTAAGGAAAAGAATTTGAAGAAATTCTGTTAAAAAAAGAAGATTTCTCTCTCTCGGATCTCGGGATCTCGGGAGATAAAAATAGCACCTAGAACCATGTCACGTATTGTAAAAGATGACTTAAGACTTGTAGCCTATAAGAGACGCACTGGTGATTTCGTAACTAATAATTTAAAAGAGAATAGGATAGCGAAATCAAAACAACTAATTAAACGGTAGGCAAAGGGAGGTCACAGAAAAAGTTTTGCTTACGGATGAGATTTTTT
This sequence comes from Hyphantria cunea, assembly GCA_003709505.1. Classification (NCBI taxonomy): domain Eukaryota; kingdom Metazoa; phylum Arthropoda; class Insecta; order Lepidoptera; family Erebidae; genus Hyphantria; species Hyphantria cunea. The sequence continues at coordinate 302,757 of PKRV01002974.1, forward strand.
TTACAATGGAGCTTTTTACAAACAAAACAACCATATTTATGGTGAAAGCTCTAAAGAAGCTTCTTAATTAGTCAACAGAGTACAACGTGGGCATTATCTGACTTCAGTGATGGTCTGGTGGGGTGTTAGCTGTGATGAAGTGACTGAACCATATTTATGTGGAAAAGGTAACAAAATATCGGCACAAATGTATAAAGATACCATTCTTGGGAAGATAATTAAGCCCCTTAACTACACCTTGTTCAAAAATGGTTCTTTCAGCAAGACTTGGCGCCGGATCATTTAGTCCTGAACTTAATCCATTGGACTATGATTTATGGTCAGTTTCAGAGAGTAAGGTTGCTATAAATGCCGTGATAATTTGGAGTCCCTAAAATAATCCATACGGTTGGCAGTGAATAATTTCCCCATAGAAAGAGTGTGTGACGCTATTGATAACTGGCCTCAACGTTTAAGGACTGTATTGCAACCAATGGAGACCACTTCGAATAAGCTTTACATATGTTTGATAGTTTTATATTAATGTATTAAATTAACACTTTGTAACAGTTATACATGTTACGTACAATAAAAAAAATGTTGTTTTTCTTTGTAACAATATTTAAGGCAAGACTAAGTATATTACGATACTAGCTACCCGACAGGTTACGTTCTGTCAAAAGTTATTATTAGTCTATCGACTGTCGCATTCTAATTGAAAAAAAATAAAGAAATAGAGGGTATTTCAGAATGATCACTTTTCAACAAAATATATGTTGTGTTGGCATACATTTATTATACTCACTTTAAGACAATATTTGCTTGTATTAACTAACTAACATTTTGAACTATACCAAGGTTGTGGCAGAATTTACTTTTGTCAATAAGGCCGCCCTTTGTACATTATATATTTGTTATCTTATGTACTCTCTTGAAAATATGTAGCACTTGTGTTATATTTTACTTCACTTTTTGTTGACTAACAAACGTTTTAAAGTAGTATTCGCCCAGTAGCAGAAATTCTACTGTAATTAAATTTCTTTTTCCCCTTATTTTAGCTCTCCATACTTCTGCTACATATAAACTTTAACTATGCCCGATTTCACACTCCTTACACAGCGTTCGTATAATTTTCGTAAAAGGGGGTACAAAGTTTTTGCTTCACGTATATAGAGATAATATATAGATACTTAAAAGTTGAAATTAATTAAACTGTCTTTAAAAAATTAAAAACTACAAAAGAGAAAAAAATAGATTGATAATATTTACATACGTAGAAGATAATACAATATAACATACAATTTATTTAGATACAAGCGTCAAAAAATTCCAGGGCATCATCGCCTACTGATAAAATTCTTAGAAGACTGGAATTTTTATTATTTTTATTTATATAAGTATTTTCAAAAATATTTCTTGAAAACAATTAAATCATTACAATAATCATAATATAAGTACATTAAATGTTTGAGAAAATTTAAACCAGTTTTAATTATAAGATATGGCAGCCAGCATCAAAATATTAATTGTCATATTACGAATAAATCGTAATTATATCCGCGTATAAGTCGGTTATCGCGACAAAAAGTAATATATTTTTCTCCGAAGTCCAATATATCTCTATACCGAAATTCATCCAAATTGGTCAAAAGTTTTAGGCGTGAAAACGTAACAGACACAGACAGATAGATACTTTTGAATTTATAATAGTAGTATGGATTTTGTAAGAACTTCTTATCCTAAGCTCTGAGAGTATCTCTAAAAACTTCATTTTAGCACTCTAATACACTTCAGCATCTTGTATATGTTTACTGTTCGAGTTGTTTATGGCGAATTAATTAACTGCTACACCGGTTTCTGAAAGATACTGTATTATTATCGCTTTTCAAATAACGGCTGAAAAGATTTGACTTTATTTTCTCATTTAAATGAATTTGGTATTATCCGGAAAACCTATTCGAAATTTTAAGAAATATTAAAAGTATCTGCTTCCACGTAAAGAAATGATTTTATTGAATACTAGCAGTTTTTGTTGTGGACTTACAACAACAACCGCAGATTGTGGCTAAAGCTAGTTAAAATTACAAACATATAGTTAAATTTTATTTATCTGTTTAAATTTGATATTTTATACCTACCAGTCGTATCGATTCGCACATAGGAGAGTTAGTTTATTGACTAGCCTATTATCAGTAAATATAGTAATACTACAAAGTAGTACTTACTACTACTAGCAGTACTTTTACGTATTTACTAATAGTAGTTATGACGTACACGCGTATTACGTAGGTATTCGGACTATTTTTATGTATTTTTTTACACGCCTCCAATATTTTTAAACAACTTTTCCAATATTATCCTACCACGGAAAAGACGAGAGGAAAATTATTTTTGAACTTATTATGTATTTTTGCCTAATAAAAATAACTCTCAGAATTGTCATACTGCGTGGTTGAAAATTATACTTGTAAAGAAAAGCTCAATAGACAAATTAGGTACTTTTACCATGTTATAAATGCAATAAACAATTTTTTTACAGTGTCGTTTTTTAAAAAGAATATTTGCTGCGCTTTAAACAATATAATTTATACATTAGTATATTGCATGCAAACCGATCGTGACAAACAACCACTAAACCTTATCTGTTAAACAATACAGCGGATTTATTCACCTTCTGTAATTTTTAAATAGCCTATAAATTAAACGTATTATCGATTTAATCTAAAGCATAAAAATCGATACATAACAAAGCCTAATTAGAGACCTAATATAACATTTGTAACATTATCTAAAAACCACGAATTTATAAATCTTGATAAGTCAGCAACTTGCTCGTTTTTTACGTGTTTTATTACACAGACCATCTTAATTTATTACGTTCCAATTAATTACTTTGTACGTTAACGATTTTGTGGGAAGCTCGGTTTCAACTTTCCAAACGCAAAAATTTCAATAACAATTACTTTCTTTAAATTTTTCAATATTGCTTTGCTCCACTGCACTATGTATATGATCACTTAAAACTAAGTAAATCATCACACAATATCATAAAATAGGAAGTCTAATAAAGGTCAAAAAGTCCCACAGTATCACAACAACCTTTAATAAATTTCTAATAAGACACTCAACAAAAAGCAGTTTTCTCTCATTCTCTTCTGCCTTAGTCTAGTATACTCCCTTTTTTCTCTTCTTTGAAAGACAACTCCCGTATTGGGAATATACATCCTGTGTCGCCGGGGACTTCACAAATACTCAGACTCAAAAAAATACAATTAGATCAACACAAAGTGTTGTCCCTTGTGGGATTTAAACCCACAACATTTGGCATAGTAGAAAGCAGCTTGGCGACAGTTTTAACCATCTTTTTTTTTTACCTGTGGAAACCCCCTCGTGTCTTCACCCCATCGGGGTTTGCGGCGGGGTGGTGTGTCGGAATCGAACCGACTTAAACCACACGGTGTGCCACTCTGCGCCTGAGACGGGAGAGATCCGGAAACCGCTTTCTTACGCCATCCGGACCCCTCCCAGCGACAGTTTTTACCACTAGGCTAACCATGCAATCTATGTAGTGTAGTACTATGGAGAGTTATTATTCTCCGTTAGCTTGACAGGAAAATAGGGAAGATGACACTCCATAGCCTCAGTTGATCACTACACGGATCTATAAATATTATACATTACTAGCTTCTGGTACTGCAAGTACGTTAAAGAGCTTTCTCGTGTTGTCTTCAAGCTTTTAACATTGTCTATTATTGTTTCAGCGATCGGGTACTTTCTTAATCTATGGATGAGACCAATTTATAGTGGTCTTCAAATAATTTTTGGGATGAAATTTTTGCGATGCCTTTAAAAAAGTGTGAATTCAACCGAGTAGAGAGAGTATAGAGTATAGATATTTACAATGATTTTTTTAAGTACTAAAAAATATGAAACAAAAAAATTTTTCGGTATCGTTCTGTTCATGTAGTTTTTATATTTTTAACCCAAATTTTAAAACTACTATTACATTTTTATTTTTTTACAGCTGTACGTATGTATGTCCTTTTAGGATTCCATTCTAAAAAAGACATAAAGGACCTTAACGGGACCACTTAGTTTATCGATATGTACATGAAAAATGCGAGGCAATTTTAGGATAATCCATACTAATATTATAAATGCGAAAGTAGAGTTACTTTCCTGCTTTCCTGCTTTCACAGCCAAACCGCTGCACCGAATTCAATGAAACTTGGTATGGTGACACTTTGATTCTTGAGGAAGGACATAGGCTACTCTTTGCTGCTATATTTTTTCAGACATTTTAACACACAATGCCATCTAGTCCTAAACTAAGCGTACTATGGGTTCTAGACAATTGATATTAATACATATATACTTTTTTTTAAAATACATACATATTTTAAATAGAAAACAACCAAACTCCGAAACAAATATTTGCAGGTCGTACAAACATTTGGTCCGACTCAGGAATCGAATTGAGACCTCTAGCACAATAGCCACATACGCTCTTACATACGCTACCACTGCGCCACCGAGGCACTCGATTGTTATCGAGTGCCTCGGTGGCGAGGAGTTACACAAACACGCGGGTGAAGCTGCGCGTAAAAGCTAGACCTGAATAACGTCATATCGGTAACCAATATAATTTAAATATGTGTATCATCCGGATACATAATCGAAATCACCTACACATCCGTGACGTCACTAGTGTGTAATAAATTTAAAAACGGTTGTAGTGTTGTACATACGACTGAGTCCGGAATTACAAATATCGGCCAATGATTAATGCTAAACAAACAACACACGTTTTATTTTGACCACTATGATTTCATCAGTTACATCATATAACTTGTTTCTATGTAATCAAATCTATATATTTTATTGATTTTAAATTTTTCGGCCGATGGAGATATGTTTGACATAATTAAATATGACTAGTGGTCACCCATTGGTCGAAAGTCGACCATTATTTATCATTTTTTTTCAGCTTTGTGCACTCCTTCTCCATACAAACTTTAACTGCGCCAAATTTCGAACTCCGCCCTTCGCATAATTTACGTTAAAGGTCGTACAAAGTTTTTGCTTCACGTATTATTTGTATATAGATATATTTCATATCTTTAGATTTCATCTGTACCCTGCAGTACCATACATATCCTTATCCACATACCTCAAAAATATCACGATCCGTGTGCCACAATTAGATATATATAAAGTATATAAACCAAAAACTGTCAGTAGTAAGAACTTTTGCCAAATTTATCGTTGACTTCTTTATAAAAAAACGGTATCCCAATGATCCAATAATCCGGACAAGATTTCTTTTTCTTTTCTTAATGACATTTTTCGGACTATCCCCTACGTATATTGAAACATATCCTATGCTATCTTATTGCTTGGTCCGATTTATGTGGTTTGCCCGGTACTTAATACGCATCTGAATACTTACAAATATCGCAGTTTAATCTGGCAAAGAGTTATCTAACAATGAACGTTTCGAAAATTGGCAATCACCTTTTAATTCTATTTTTGTAAATTCGATAGCAATACAGTGAAGAAATGGAGCTTGATCTGGAATCCCTCTTTCATGGTAGTTCACAATAAATAAATAAATATGTTCAGACATTTTAACACACAACACCATCTAGTCCCAAACTAAGCAGAGGTTGTACTATGGGTACTTGATAACTGATATTAATACTTATATACTTTTTTTTTGTAAATACATACATATTATACATAGAAAACACCCAAACTCCGAAACAAATATTTGCAGATAATACAAACATTTAGTCCGACTCAGGAATCGAACCCGAGACCTCTTGCACAGCACTCGCATTCGCTACCACTGCGCTACAGAGGCAGTCAAATGATAATTAGTAAGCAGTGTATCCAAGTAATAGTAGATAAATCTTTTTTTACCTACCAAACTGATTCTACTCTGCCTGATGGAACGCATAAGCAGAATCCAAGAGTGATTGGTGGTCACCATATTCATTGTGAATGTAGAAAATGCAACAATACAGCATGGTGACCCACCATGGCGGCCTAAGGATGCTTCTGCATCATTAGGCCTGGCATCTTTCTTGATAAAACCAAAATCCTTTGTTTTCAAGTGATTTTGTCAATTATTTAACAAGTATCTAGTATTTTAAGAGAGATCCACTGTAACCTATAAAAAGAAAGATGTATTTCATGTTGTGATATTGCTGTAAACTGCGAACAGGATATTGTTATACGTTTCGTAGGAATATATTTAGTAAACACAAAAATTTACATGGAAAGTCCATTGGCATCGTTCAAAGATGCTAGCTCTCTCATGACGTGCTCTAAGCCTGATATACTTATAAGAATGTAGACATAGATACAATGACAAAAGAGAGCCATGTTCCTGTAAATATTGCATTCAATTCTAAGGATAGATTCCGAAACTTCTTGGGCAAGACACATTTGCGTAATCGATGTCACATATTTATGCGTTTTCAACAAAGTGGGTTTTTGAAGGTAAGATAAAAAGCATCGATATATGGGTATATTATGCATTGTTAATATCACGGTATGATATTTTACACTCTAAAAACCTTAATCAAATCTGTATTTTTTCACAGAAGAACAAGTAAAAGAATATTACTTTCATACTAAAATAAATTCTTTACATTTCATAGCAACAGAGTTATATAGATAACAATGTACTTTAGGTTAAAACCACTTAATGACTCCATTGTCTACCCCAATCCTAAATGGGACAATCGAAGTATTTTAAGAAATTAAATAAATTTTTCGTTCAAAAGTTTGACCTAGTTACCTCCTTTAGAAGAAATACAGCGTACTTTGATCCTTTAGCCATCCTTTTGTGATGTTAAAAGAAACAAAAATTGGATGTAAAGAATAAAAACAAAACAATGGTTTTAATTTGATCGATTGCTGCTTAAGGAAATCAAGTCACGAATTTATGATTTATGTTTTAAAATCCACCGTTCTTTTGGGACTGTTACGAATACAATCTTTTTTTATTTGAAGTATTGCAATTAGTCAATGTCGTTTAAAAATTAGCATATTGATATGCTTCAACATGACTCTTTTGTTCTACAATTTTTTAAATAATCATTCGCCATAAAATAATTTACAAAAATAAACAAGTGATCACCAAACTATGGCCTATTTAAAATGACTGTGACTTTTACAGAACTGTAGATTTCTTTATACTGTATGATATACGTATATTCAGAAGTTAGTATCAACTAAACACGGTTTCCAGCACATAGATCAATATTATATCATATATGCCATGTAACTAGCTGACTCACGCAACTTCGTCTACATCTCTTTTCAATCATGCTCAGCTCCTATCGGTCTAAGCGTGATGTTAACTATTCTATCTTAGACATGCCAGTAAAATACGTTTTTAAGATACGTAAAAATCGGTTAGATAGTTTCGGAGTTCATCGTAAGCAACAAACAATAATATATGTTTTATTATTGATCTATATATTAGGAGTACGTATGTTTATATAACGTATGGCTCAATGTTCACTATCTTACGTCTTATCTTTCTTTGAAACAATTTTAATAATTTAAATATAATGTAACAAAACGTGTGGTGTCTAATCACACCTTCAATGCAATGAATTGTTGAGGTTTATTAATTAAATTATTATTTTATTAAATACACGAACACGAAACCTAATGCTTCTTTTAAGGTTTAACAAAAATTTTAAGCACTTTATTTTATTTTTAAATTGAAGCATAAATCACAGTAATTAATCGGAACTTAGGAAGACAAGTGGCGCTGGCAACATAGTATTTTTTTTCAGTAGAACGCAGTAACGAGCCGACTTGGACGGATATTATTTCGCTATCATACCGCTCTCAGACCATCTACTAATGAAGCGAAGCGAAACGCTTCTATTTTAACTATACTTTTAAGATTAAATCTTTAAAGCAAAGTTTAGTTATTATTTTCCATCATTTTATTACCAATGTGCTTATCGAATTATGTAAAAGGGTAAAAATTAAGTTCATGGTATTACGTAATGAAAATTCAACCTGTTGCCTTTTATCAGACCAATTTTTGTATCTAACTACTCTATTTTGTAGCAGAAAATATTATCTTCGAATATCAAACGTAGAATCCTAACAACAGGTAAATGAAGTCTAGATAAATGAATACGTAGTCAATCGAGTTAGAATATAATCCAAATGAAGCCTAGATAAATGAATACGTAATCAAATCGAGTTAAAATATAATTCAAATGCATTTTTTGTAACAACACTTTCATAACATTATTGAAAGTTACTATACGGCAGTCAGCAATCTAATAACTTTGTTAACAAAATTCTAGCTACTCTTATATTTATTGTTCGATATACTGTCTCGACAATATCATTAGACCTTCGTAAGAGTAAATAAAAATAACAAACGCCAAACAAAAGTAATATTAAATACGTTTAAAATGTAGGTGAATACAAATAAGTAACAGATCTACTAATATGAGCACATATTAAGTAACAGGACGTATTAGTTACAAAATACTCAATAACAAAATTCTCCTTAAGGTTATTTGATGTATGTAGGGTCTTGTCATGTCTATTAAGTCGTATAGAAGTTGATATGCAGCCCAGTATTAAGTTCATCTTTCTACTCACACCAACCCATATAACACATGTTCCTACTCCAATATTACCCAAAGTATCAAATTCAACATTGTTGGTATCTATTTCCATATTTGTATAAGATTATCTATACTTAGTAATGTATTTAGTTATACAACGGCCTTACAAAACAGGTGAAACAGCGCTTGCGCTGTGTTTCTCCGTGTGAGTGAGGACACCGGAGGCCCATACCCCACCCCTTCCCCCATTCCCTCAAAGGCCGGCAACGCACTTGTGACGCTTCTGGTGTTGCGGATATCCATAGGTGGCGATAGTCGCTAACCATCAGGTGATACTTCTGCTAAATTGCCTCCTTTTCCATAAAAAATATATATATTACATAGTATAGGCGTACATGTTCATATTCTAGATTCATATTTTAGATGTATCTGATATGTTATTTAGTTTATTTATGCTAATACACATTTCAACCAAAATGCATCTACTTTCTATTTTCTCTGCATTACAAAATGGTTGACTGGTAGAGAATCCCGTAGACTATTAAGTCCGCCAACGCATATGCATGATATATAAAACAGATAAATAAAATGTAGATAATGTTAAAACGTCTCTTATAAAAATATCTGCAGAAAACCACGTTAAAATTTTATTGTTAGTCATTATATAGAGGTCATAAGGTTCAGATTTCGATTTCTAACACACTTATAATATCATATTATATAAGGATACGTTTTTATATACATGAGCCTGCCAAAGGGACTCTCCTCCGTCTGATGGAAAGCATGAACAAAATGGCGGTGACCTGTATTTGTTCCGTTCATAATATTTAAATTTAACCTTTTACTATTTACTTTAAATATCATATCTGGAGTCGAACATTAATCACAATAATTTAGTCGGTAAAAGGCATTACGGTACAGTATTTACGGTAATACATTTTTAGAAGGTATAGTTAAATAAAAGGCAATCGAAAAAGGGACTTTAATAGTTTTATTTTGAATTTATGAGTAACGCTTCTTTCTTTTGTCTTACAATTATAACCCTAAAGAACATCATCATTGTTAACAGCCTATCGCAGTTCACTGCTGGACATAGGCCTCTCCAATTGCACGCAAAGAACGAATGAAAGAACAAAAGAACTCTACACTGAATCGCAAATGATATTCAGGAAATTTTCCAAAAAAAATTACAGCAAAACTCGGTCGCCCAGTTACTTTACATTAAATAAGCAAAACTCTTCATTTCTATAATATTTTCATAGCAGATTTTCCAGTTATAACAATATAAATGTTTTATTACAATCGAAGCCTAAGTTTTTGTGTACATAAGCAATTCATATAGAACCTTAGTTCATACAAATACAAGCGCGTTGTAATTATATTTTACCTAAAATTGACTGAGTTACAAGGCGAAAGCGTCGTTTTTTACTCTCTTTTTTGGCTGCGAAAGACGTGAATGCTATTAGGAAATCTTCACCATGTTATTAACGCGAGTAAATACAATTGCTTAGAGAAGTCGTATCGGTAAATAGATTTTATACCTATCGATTTATTTTTCCGGTTGACCTGAAATACAAATTTTCTAAACCAAATAACAGAGGAAATATACTAGCCGAGTAAATCAAGTTGAATAATCAACTAATATACATTTTCAGTCATTTTATTGTATTAGGGCCGTAATGTACTATTTCGTACACTGCTAACGTTTGGAAGTGTGTTTACTTACCTTATTTTCCATGTCAACGCTCGCGAGGAACAAAATGATAAGGTGCTATTATATTGTTTTCACATTTTCGCCTCCTATGAGTCAATAAACATCTGATTTTATTCAACATTTTTTTCAAGTAATATAGATCTATAGTCTAAATAAGAGAGGCCGGGGCCAGGGTTGCATATCGACTAGTACTTCGATTAAAGGGGGACTGCAAGACAGCGAGAGGTAAATGTATAAATAATCTATCTATACATTTTATAATTATAATATTTACATAAATATTTATCACAAAGTATAATGGTTATTTAGATTTTAATAAATTATATCAAGGTAAAGTTATTAAAGCATAAATAAGCTTTATAGCAGGCATATTAGCAGTGTTGGCTGAATCTCTTACCGTTGTTATACTTATAAAGGGTTAGGAAAGAGAAAATGGTTCCTTAAATAAATAGATAAGCTTTTTCTTGCGTTAAGCGTTTGGTCTATTAAATTACTACTAACGCGTTGAAGCATTGCAAGCTTCAACAAACACAGTGTTTTAATATTGTTGATGTTTTTAGAAGTAGTGTATCTCGTTTAACCCAGAATCTAATAAAGTATACTTCTAATCTAGTGCGCATTGTATGTCTACATTGTATACTAGATTAGAAAGCAATCTCTTATAGACTCGACTACACGACCTAGGGAAAGAACACCGACCTTATTGCAAATGTACTTACTTACTTTGTCACCCCGTGTTTATACAGTGTTATCAAATTCAGGAGTGTTAAGTACAACTGAAGAACAATTAATGCAGTTTGAAAATAAATTTGGATTCCAGTATGTTTTTTTTAAATAAATCAGTTAATACATTTTCTGGCAAAGTCACCCCTTTTTTAAGATACTTTAATTAAGAGGAATTTAATATTAAAGTTTTATATACAGAATTTCTTAAATAAAGCCGTCTTTAAATTTAGTTGATTTTGTTTTATAACATCCATCTACCCTATACACCTAATACCCACTAGCTTTTTCGGCGGTTTCCAAATTATTTTTTTCTCAGTTTCAAGAAAGATTTCTGGTTTTAAAATCGAGATTTGTCATTAAATTTTCAGCACTTTATGACACTTTGTTTTCCTAAAAAGTTCTTTGTTTTCCTAAAACCATACCCTTTAAAACATGCTTAAAGTGTATTAAAATATGCTTTAAATATGTACATATAATATGTTTAATATGGGTCGTTTATATATCTAAGTATTTCGCACGTTCAATAGAAGTAGCTATCTTTAATAAATACTAATTGTATATAAAATTACTCACACGAGAACATGTTTAATGTTTAATACATTTGTTAAAGCCATGACCTTAGCGCATTGTATTTCGTAATTTGTATCGTACTACGTCACACACGGGATACCGATAATATTTCTCATAGATACAACAAAAAAGATACCGAAAATATTTCGAAATGAAGCCCGACCAGGTAGCACAGCATCCGCGAAATTATTTTCTATATCCAGGGGATACAAGGATATAGACATGAAGGAGGCTGGCGTCTGTTATTCTGTAGCCTTTCAATCATGAAGATACCGAAATGCATACCCAGTGAGCTATAACATGCCTGATGATGATCCTCGCACAAAATGAAATTTCTTTTGTTTTATTCCGTATTCTGTATTATTAGAACGGACATGTCTGAAAAGTTTCATCTAAATAATTTATTCGTTAATTTATATACGAAAAAAGCCAGTACCCTATAACAGACCGCTGTCAAAGTGTAATTATAAACAAGAAGCCGTAACGTACCTACAGGTACGTTTTAACACACGCACACACACGCACGCACTTAGAGTGTGTAGAACACTTTACGTATACAATATCAGAACCTCTAGCAAGTGAGTTTTTAGATAGCAAAACGAGGACAGCTTATTCATATGTGTTTTCCAAGTTCAATAAGGTGTAATGTACATCCTGTTATTGCATAATCGTAAGACTATTAGCTACCTTAGCATCGTAGAATGTATGTGGTTATGATTTATTTCGATCTTGACGTCTGCTTTTATTTTTTACTGTTAAACAAGTCTTTTCGTTCTTTTCTCTGGCCCACAGATTTTATGTGCACATTTTAGATGTATAGAATTTCGTTCAATGAGCCGTTATAATAATTTGAGACTCATATTTTTAGTACATTCTTAGCTTGCCTATTTTCTTATACATATATACTCTCGCTACTACATTTTACAGGTCCCGTCCGTTAATTTTGTAAACACTGTTCTAATTAAATAACTAAATATGAAATGAGAACGAGGAATTTAATTAGCTAGTCGTCATATTGTTAGATTTTTATTTTAAATCATAAAACATGAGTCGAAAGTTCGCGTATAATGTAATTTGTTAAAATATTACTCGTATACTTTTCGCTAAAAATATGAGTTATATTCAGGTTTATAGTCGCTTACATATTATAAAATTTATCTTCAACTACATCTGTGTTATGAAACGAGAATAGCTACGGTAATTTCCAACCTATTGTGACGCATGTATTTCATATTTTGATTTGAACATGTACCAATTGTGCTCGTTCCATAGATTGACGAGAATTTATATTTCGATCCTCGGATACTGTGGTTGGTAATTATGTTATATAAATGTCGCACCCATCTAATGTTCGTAAATTGAACATTTAGTACTTGTTGAATAAATAGCAATCATAACTTACACAAATCTTGCTTTACTGGCTTGCAAACAAATTGGCTTATAACATTTAAAGCACCATTAAAATTGATTGTACATTTGATTCTACCCTTGATTGTTTTTATGAAATGAGGTACAAAAAATTAAATGTAACTTAAGCAAACTGCTACAAAAGAGGTTCAATAAAATTCTAGACTCAGCTAGGTAAGTACAAACTCTTTCAGTTTATGTTAAAATGTTTAGGTGTTAAAGTGATTTCAAAAAAGTAGGTCAATAAGTCATTTATGGTATTCTGGAATTATTCTTGTTTAAAAAAACCTGAATATATTCCATTACAACAGGCATCAAAACTTAATTCAATATGCAATTGAATCACAATAATTTTCAGTTACCGTTATCTGAACTATCAAAAAAAAACGTTGTTTGTAGATAGTTTAAATATTTTATCACAGGCACAAGAGGACTTATAAATAACATAATAATATTAACACAGAAATTACTCACCAAAGCACGTGGGGTTAGTAGAGTGCAATGCGAGCGGCTAGCCGGCACTGGCACCCGCCTGGTGATCACCACACATGGCGCTCGCTGCTGCACCACCAACTCTGTTCAAGTCCAAGGTCCAACACTCACAATCGAAACTCTCAGTTTAAATTAGCTATCCAAAATTCTTTAACTTAAAAATTTATTCTAACCAAAAAGAGAGAACGGGGATGCCGCGTGTTTACGAGAGTAGTACGCGAGAGTATGCAGAACCGAAGCGAGAACGTGCCCACCGTACCGGACGGACGTCGCGAAGCTGACTGTTGGCTGGTTGCCACTCGTGTGGAGCTAGGGCGGGCGGCTGCACCCCCGCCTCTCTCACTCCGCGCCCAGTGCCTTAAATTCTTCACATACCGTTCCACACTGTTAAGCGTACCTGAGTGTTTATCGAAGCTTGTGCGATCCCGATAAGAGATCTCTAATTGTTCTCGACATGAAATCTGACGTTTTTACTGGAGCGCTGTCAACATTCTCATCTAATATTCAATGAAATTACTGCCAATGTATTGCCCACTATATCGTAGCAACGAATAACAACCACGTTTAGTTTAAACAGAGGGCGAAATGTGATATCATTCGATCGTAAGATGTAAATCGTATATGTAAAGTGTAGACATCAATACTTACATACATTTTTCATTCTAAATACTATCCATTTTATAAACATAAACACTTCCACGCACATTAAATTTCATAATATGCAAAGAAATTTCATAAGATTGTTATTAATAAATGCTCCTGAACAACTTATGTTAGTACATCACGGTAGATCTATAATTATGTTCGTACGAGATACCAATTACTTACAGGTATCTTAATATTTTTAATTATTACTGTTTAGAAATAATATATATTTTTATTCTAATTTTATTGAATTTTGACTTTGTCTATATCATCATATATGTGCAAAAGATTTTTAAGTAATAATTGTAACAAGCTTGCACTTCTGGTACTTCTTATAAGAAGTACCAGAACAACCTATGATTTTCGAAGCATAGAACAGCTACTTAGAAATTTAAACATAAACTGCGCAAATATTTAAATCTAATTCAGATTTTGCCACTCATTACCAATTTAAACGAAATTATACAGCAACCGGCACCATAATTATAATGTAAAAAAATTATATGCCTATTTTGTTTCGGGTCTAATTAGTCCGAATTATTCATATCGCAACACAATAGCGTTATAATACATGATTTGTATTATTACAAATGCTATTTTTGTAATTTTAGAGAACACTTACTAATTAACTATTGATTTATATGTCTCCTGTTGTTGCTGACGTGTCTTGTTATATACAGTCGCATCAAATTAACAGTTTAAAAGCAGCATTTGTGTGTGTAACAAATATAAATAATAGTAATAAATAGTTAATATGATAGTAATAAATAACAGGTATTACAAACATTTGAAGTGTGTGACGATCAATAAAATCAGTAAAATCATGGAAGACGAGAATTTAAAAGATACAATCTTTCTGTTGTTTTTGATTGTAAGATACACTTACAATCAAAAACAACAGAATCTGTTTAAGTTTTATACTCATAGAAATGTAGCGTGAAGTATCATGTTCCATATATTTCGCTTAAAGAAAAGGCCTCACAGAAGCTTTTGTCGCCCCCGATAGCAAATAGATCGATTTTTCACGATTCAGGCTCGTTTTGTTACGAAATTTTATACCATGTTCAAATATTCAAATCGGTAATCGATGTATAGATAATTATATATAGCGGATGGCCTTAGTTAGTCACTAAGATAAGTATTCAAAATTTATAAAATAATATTATTTTTATATGCATTGACAAAAACAAATATATAATTTTGAAAAAACTAAAAATCTTGAACACAAAAATATATATACAATTATAGAACCACTATAGAAAATAATAATTTTTTTCTTTTATCTCCAGACCAGAATTTGGTTTTAACACGTAGCAAAATAGTGTGATCGTCGTAGATGTCTCGATGTGTGTAACCTGTAGCTTACTGTAGCCATTCTCTACGGCACCGTATATGTCTACGTGAGGACCGAAACATAAAACGAAGACGCTATGCGCTTTAGCCGAGGCGACTTTTAATTAATTTTGGTTTGACATGTTGGCTAGTTATAAGCTAACTAAAATAAAATATATTTTAATTTTAGTATTTAAATTAAAAATCTGGTTCATACTGCATACGATTTATTTTATTATAGTAATATTATTTAATAGTTCGTTAATTTGAGCATGTTTGAGCAGCAGATTCTCCATTTGATTTTAAAGTTTATCAATTTCTTATGATGTTTTTATGAATCGCCTTTAGACACATAAAAGTTTGTATAAAGGAAATCCATTGCAGCTCACCATTACCACGATGTCGACATCGATTTTACGTCCTTTTGGATCCGAGTCATTCCACAAGACACTTACCTGAAAAGGAAAATATGGAGA
This sequence comes from Hyphantria cunea, assembly GCA_003709505.1. Classification (NCBI taxonomy): domain Eukaryota; kingdom Metazoa; phylum Arthropoda; class Insecta; order Lepidoptera; family Erebidae; genus Hyphantria; species Hyphantria cunea. The sequence continues at coordinate 318,710 of PKRV01002974.1, forward strand.
CAATTATTAAATTGTTTAGCACTTATAAATTTACAATTTTATACCACGACATATTAACATGTCGTGGTATAAAATTCGATATCTTTTTCAACAATCTCATTTTAATGTTAAGATGCAATTAATTTTTTTAACAATTAATATAAATTACTATTAAATTTAAAAAAATAGCTATAAGCTTGCACAACATTAAATGTATTATCAAAATTAGTGATAGGTTTATTATAAAATAGTTTTCTATCATAGATAATATTAACTAAGAAAAACATATACTTAAAAAAAGGAAACTTATACCTAAATATACAATACTTACACAATATTTGGCAATAATTATAAAACTCAACAATTATTATAAAATTGGCAAAAAACAAGGTCCACGGTTAACGATTTATTGAACATACATATTTATATGGATTGAGCATATAAATATGTATGTTCAATAAATCGTTAATTTGTGATTATATTACATTAAAAATTACTATTATAACAAAAATAAAAATAGCCACGGGTTGCACTCGGAGTGCCGACAGAAGTGAAAACTTCGATATTTTGGAATGCTTAGGGAATAATTTTGCACGAATTGCTTTAATTATCAGTATATAGGTACTATCATTAATGCGATAAAATAGAGTATTCTTTTATTTCACTATCGTACACAAACACAACAATTTATAGTCTACTCTCCCTCCGTCTTACGAATTTTCGATTAGGTCACGTGTCCTGACGCGAGTTTAACATTTTTTAGCCATCACAAAATAGTATACAACGCCGCCAAAGAAACTTTCATTTCAGAAATTTATCAATATACTATACGTCACTCTGGCAGGCTAATACATAAAAAAATTGAGTAAAAAGTGGAAGCTTTGGAGGTGACTAAGGGAGAACAACTACGCAAGGCTACAACGCTACATACATAAGAAAAACTTGAGGCAAAACCTATACCTAATAGGACCTGCGTAGTATTGTAGACTAAAGCTTCCTTTCTAAAGAGTGGTTTACGTTTAGCAACGTATTACAAAATTTGCCTAACGCATAAATTAAAGTAAGCATAATTGAGATTTCAAATTTCTAGAATTCGCAGTAATGTAAATCAAAAAGTCGAATATGTGGCTCATAGAAAATTTCAAACCTATAATGCTTTTGTGAATGTTTTTTGGTGTTCTTGGAACTCGAGATCCTCACGAATGTTTTGAATAACTTTTATTTTGATACTTTGGTCTACTTTCTAAATTATACACTGAATATGTATATACAGAATACAAGTGTTCCGGATTTACTTCTAAACAGCTGGTTAAGGCTCCATTAGGTATTAAATGGACTCACAAATTCAAATTAGTTATACTTCAGAGAACATGGATACTTACGGTCTTGTGTAGACGATGTAAAGCCTTGAATTCTTAATATCTACGTCTCCACTTTTCGTAAATACATACACAGTACGATCACATCTAAACCTCGATATCGTATATCGAATTATTAGTGAACTCCATCCGAAACACATAAAGACGTCTACTCGACTCCAACCGCCTCCTATATGTGTCTGGTAAGTATTTCTCAAGGTACAAATGCTCTTTTTTACTTCACCAGTATTCGAGTAAATTTTTACGTAAAAAGGCTCCAACGAATTCAAAGAAACAAACAGTTCTCTCAAGTATATATATATAAGTTATACTTTGTATAGAAGGCTATTACTTTGTCGAATTTAAGGATATAAAAGTTCATCACACATGAGAAGATATATATGTGACGACCACTGCTAGGATTTTCAGGATAAAGCTTGCATTACTGCACAAGTATATCTAAAGTAGGCATCTAGCTGGAGTTTGCCAATCGACACAGATTCTTTACCAACTTTAAAGAAGTTCCTTTTTTTTCAAAAACTTAATAAAAGATATGGTTAAGGTAATCTCTGAGAATGCCACATTTTTGAGCTTGAAGTTCTCAAAAAGATTTATGGTCATATACATATTTACCCGAAAAGGAGAACATATCTCCAATTACACGCCACTTGGAACTGCCAAGAAATTGAAGAGGCGTATGTCCAGCCTGCGATAGGCTAATGATGATAAATATTTAGAACTTTTACATATATACATAGATTCACGCTTATTTATTGAGAGCTCTTGAAATTGAAGAAAACTTTCGTTCCTATAGTCTTTGTTGTTTAGCGGGACTTATTCGTACTTAATAATATTATCGCAAATAGGTTCCACTCTACAACAAAAGCTATGTGTAAAATCGTGAAAGTCTAAAAACAATTTTTGTTCCTTTTCGTACCCCAAGACCCTTAATAAAAGGTAAACACATTTCATTTAGTTTGTTCAAATGTGGACGGACAACAATATTTTAGCATTTGTTAATGCTCTGAAATATGAAACAATATATTTTTAAAATTTTAGTCTATCAAGATATTTAAAAGTTTTAGTATATATATATTTTACGGCATTCAGAACTTAGACTCATGTATCATGTCGATGTATTAAATTGAACGATTTAAAGCCACGCTTATTTCCCAACAAGTCTGTCTATAATTCTCGGGATGTTCTTTACAATTTTCAAATAAATGGCCTCATTTCTCACATTAAACCGTACTCTGGATTCCTAGGATACATCCCAAATTTCATATAATTTGTTCAGTAGTTAACCATTAAAATACAACAGGGTTTTTTCATAGAGTTTTTATACTTTATGCTATCATTGTTCAATTCATAAAATAAAATTCGGCACATAAATTGTCATTTTACTATATTTGTTCCACTTTTTCATGCACTAGACCAACCGTGCAGTCAGATTCACGACTAAGACATCCCTATATCTAATCGACATTTCACACAGAATACAGAGACATAATCTATAATAATGAAATCACCAGGAATGAAGCGCATGCATGCAGTTATTGATGAATGTGTATGACGCAATAGAGATGTGTTAGGACCGTAATAAGTGAGGATCGATTGTCTGTGCCTAGAAGGGTCTCTGGGAAATATGCGTAACTGTATGTATGTATGATATTTAAAAAACATAATGTAGAATTTCGAACTTAAAAACTAATACATATAAGTAACAAAAGAAATATTTAGATAAAAGATCCGGCTCCCGAACCCAATCCTACATAACTTTTTAGACGTTATTAAACATGTAAAGCTTTAGTGGAGCCCGCATATATCTGCTTATCAAATACTCTGAGATTACTTTACACATTGTGGAAAATTCTAGTCGAAATGACCACCAGTCTAGTATATTATAGCTTTTTTCGCTGTATAATTTCATGTGATATTCTATTGTATTGAAACGTGGCTGACATTCAGACATTATTTGTACTATAGAAAGCTGTGGAACTCACCGATCAAATTACAATCTTAGTCGACTGCATGCGAGATAGAAATTCTTTCTTTCTCTTTGCGGCGATATCGTCCTTTGTAGTTTGCTCCCTAGGTCGCTTTTTACGATACCCACAGGATTAAAAGGGCCGGTGACACTCAGCATTCTTAATCATCTTCACAAATATTTTATTACCATTAGGCAAATAACTGTTCAAGTCTGTGATAGCACTAGTCAAATTCCATCACAAATCCAACTTAGGCTAACGAAACACACATAAATTTAAATTCTTCACGAATAATATAGTATGCTAATATGACAAGCATGCACCGAAGCGACAATAAGGATGAAAAATCTTCCTGCACCGTGGCTTACAGAAGATATAAAAAGTTACAAAAAGAAAGCAAGGGAAACAAAAAAAAACGATGAAAACGACATCCTTTTTTTTAGGTGTGGAAACCCCCTCAGGCCTTCACCCCACTGGGGTCTGCGGCGGGGTGGTGTATCGGAATCCAACCGACTAAAACCACACGCTGCCCCTCTGATACATGTCTTAGACGATAGGGGTCCGGAAACCACTTTCTTACGCCATCCGGACCCATAAACGACATCCTACAGCAACCAAGTGGGACAAATTTGTACTAGTCAAAAAAGACTGCAGTAAGGTGTAGGGATGCTCAACGACGACATATCCATAAATCTGGTGAAGATGGTGATTCTGTTAAGGTTTGAAAATTTCTTAAGTTGTTCGGGATCGGCAAGTCACGTCCTAATTTTCCTTTAAAAGATGTTGATCCAAACTCCCTGAATTCATATTTTTCAGCTTCCGAAAATTACGAAGGAGCTATCAAGATTGCGATACTAAATGACCTTTCTTCTCTGCAGACTCCCAACTGTTTCCCATTCTTCTTTAGTTAATTTGCTGCATGTGATGTGAGGAAGAGCATAATGTCAATAACTTCAAATGCCATAAGAAGCGAATGCGTCAGCCGTAATATGATTCTTCCTACTCTTGATGAAATCCTTCCTGTAATTTGCCATATTCTCAATTACTTGATTTGCTTTAACACTTTTTCAAATGCCTGGCAAAAGGCTCAAGTTATTGACCAAAAAATGTAACCCATCCTCCTTTTCAGATTACCGTCCCATATCTGTCCTACCTTTTTATCGAAAGTCCTAGAGCGTCCATGTTACGGATGATGTTGAGTCGGGCATGGATTAAGCAAAACTAACGGTTTTACCTAACTTTATCATCTCCAATCAATGTCGATTTTGATGTCTTATTAGGCATATGGGGTTCTCTTAAGATATCTCCGTCGGTAATTAACTGGTTTCATAGTTACCTGTATGGTCGCCAGCAACATCTGCTGGCGTACCCTCAGGGCAGCGTTTTATCACCGTTACTTTTTGCAATCAACCACTTTCTTCCTACTATCTTTATGCAAATGATCTTCAAATTTACTCCCAAACTACTCCTGATAATTTAGCACAGACAGTGAATAATATAAATAGAGATTTAATGTAAATTTGTAAAGAGTGTAGACTTAGAAGAAATCCAATCAAAACTCAAGGCATTATAGAGGATAGTCTCAAGCTGTAGTGTAAAATAAACTTTCAGCAGATATCGGTTATGAAATGATTTGTGGTGGAAAAGTTAGAAACTAAGACATGTATATATGATAGGTGTCTATCCTGGAAACCTCATATCGGGTAAGTTAGTTGCAAACTATTTGCGGCAGCAGGGTCTGTGCGAATGCTACGGAACTTTCTTCCCATCAACAAAAAATTGCGCTCGCACAATCTCTTCTTTTTCCTTTGACTATAGCGATGTCAGCTATCTCGATCTCACCGAAGACCAATTAAATAAACTTAAGCGAATTCAAAACTCCTGCATGAGATTCATATTTACTTACGCAAGTATGACCATATCTCGGAGTATCATTCTAAACTCTGTGGCTACCAATACGCTTTTGTCGGAATCTTCATATACTTTCTCTTTTATGCAGCTTTCTGTTCCATCCTCAAACATCTTCTTATCTCAAATAATGTTTTCAGTTGTTGCACAACATACCTAAGACCTAAGGTCATTGAAAAAATTAAAATTAAAAATGCCACAATACTCCACTCAGTTTGCCGACAAATCTTTTACTGTGCAAGCAATAAGACTGTGGAACAGCTTGCCGGAGATCATCCGAAAACTTCGTCAGTTATTAAAAACCTAGTGAAGAATTATTAGCTGTAATTATGAACAATTTTGGTTTCACTATACATATTAATGACCGTATATGTGTATGTATACATATATGTATTTATTTATGTATGTACACATATGTGTATGTATGTATGCGTGTAAGGGTACGTATGCATTTTTGTATATTATTTTTATTGTTTGAATATTCAGATGATTGTGTGTTACTGGTATATAAACACCCAATATCCACACTAAGATTATCTGGAAGATATCGCCGTGACCGATAAGATCGCAAATTATTATGTATACATCTTTATTACTTATCTTTTGTTATGCTTTTTTTTTCATTTCATGTGTGTTATGTTTTTTTTTTTTCAATTTGTTTTATGTTATTTTTTTTGTTCATATACACAATAAAGATATAAATAAATACTTACTAATTTTACTCCTACCCAAATCCATTCTTGTATAAACAAAAATTTCTGTACTATGTAGGACTTTATCCTCACAGAATTTCTCCGTCCACTTGGATCTTCTGGGGCATCCATGTGGAATTTTTGTCCACACTAACCCCCCCCCCATGTTGAGCCCCCAGGAGATTCATTTGGAAGATTTTCAGTCACTTGGATCTCCTGCTTAAAGCCCTGGAGGATTTGTTTGGATTTTTTGTCTAAGTAGAGTATCCAAGTGGGCGGAGCCAATTTTTATAGGTAGGGACTATAATTGGAAAATACTGTTTTGTAAGAGTCAAGCTAAATGTTTTGTATTAACATAACTTTGTGGAGATATCGCAGGTAATATAATCGGATACAATATTATTCTATAACTTGTTCTTGTTATTCTGCGAATATTGATAGTACATGTAACATAACTAGTAATTACAAACTAAAACACAAACTTTATTTCCCGACATAAACGTTAAAGCTCAGACAGTTGCAGTTGGCATTTGTTTGTCATTAGTGCAACACAGCAAAGCGGTTCCGTACACTAAGCTCAACAGCGCATGAATAATCAGGAACGTAAATGAGTACAATGAATGATGCAAGCGTTACAAGCTGATGTCGTGCGCTCTTGTCTGTCTACGTCATAACGTGATAGGGACAGCTTGTGACGTCACAGGCTTGCCACCCAGTCAGACTGTGCCTCTAAGTTAACTCACGTTTCTCTTATGACGTCACTCGGGAAATGTACACGGTAGCCCAGTTTGCGGCCAATGGCCAATCTACAAAAATAGAAAAATCCAATTCACAATCTCATCGCACTATTCAAGTGCTCACTTCTTATTTTTACCCTCTTTAGAATATGTATCTGATAATTAAGATATTGTTCTGTTCTATTTTGTAACTGTTATTGAAGAAATTTCTAGTAGACGTTATGTAAATACAATGAAAATGTAGCTATTTTACTGAAAATAATTACAGGTAAGTTACTAGCTTTGTTGAATAATAAAAAAAGTTTTAGCTAATTGTACTCGTATGACGGCGACAATTTTGCATACCCATCGTCTCCGTTCTGCTCAGCTACATCGGTGACACTAGCCTGCTCCTCCACACCATTACAATGTTCCACAACCACTTCAGGAACGTCACTCATGACCATTGATCACTGCACTAGCCGGGACAAGTCACCCGGACGGACCTCTGCGAACCAATATTACAAACTACCACATCGCCCTTGGTAAAAGATTACTGTAAGTACAAGTTCTATTATTAAATTAAACGCCGGTAACTTACTACAGACAACATCTATATTAAAAATATATTGTTTCAAGAAAATTTTGTCCATTGATTTATTTTTGCAAAGAAACAGCTTCATTAATAACAATGGAAAGTAAATGAGTCTCTTGTTAATATTTTTGTGGGAGTACCCGTCATACCGAGTCATACAAAAGAATTTCCAGGGTTGTGTGGATATTATTGTCCAAATGAAAGTGACTTTCATTTTAAAATTATTTTTTCTACCTACGCATTTGCATACAATGACAAAGAATGGCTTTAATGATCATGTTATTTGTTAAAAGAATTGGGAAAGTTTTGAAGTGAATCCGCGGGTTTTTATTAGTGGGCTTTTGTACGCTTGCGCGGTGGATGGCAAACGGGTCACGAACGTACAGTTAAGGCTTCAGCAAAGTAATCCCTTTAAAGAGCAGTTAGCGTATTGTAGTTAGAACAAAATTTAATAACGTATGCACTCACTATGGTATAATTTAATGTAACATTATTAATTTACTTTGTAATACAAGAAGTTTCGAGATATTAGAAATATTCTCAGAAAAAACGTGAGTGTATTGATATAGTTGTTTTTGCCTGCGGCATCGCTCGCGTTAGATTTGATTTTGAGTGAATAAATGAATGTCAAAAACAGTAAATAAAGAAAACCTATACAAAACTTCTAATCCAGGTGCCAAAACCACTAAACTACTGGGTTTACTCGTAAGCAAGTTACGTGGAACTAGCGATGAGAGAAGCTTTCTCTTAAATCTGTCCCAGTAAATTTGAGTGTTTATTCTTGAGACTTGTTTAATGTCATCGCGAAGCAAACTTTGAGGGTAAACTGCAACCGTTTAAATTAAAACAGAAGATCGTTTGGATATCAAAGGAATCCGTGGTATACATAGAGTTTCTCCTTGCGCACACCCAGTTAGTGTCTCCTTCCCCTATATTGCTATTGCTTTTGTTATTAGCTTGGTTCCATTTCATAATTTAGTAGTTTTAAATCCCGTGGTTTCAGAGCAATCAAAAATTCTACTGGGTAATTCGTACCGTCGCCTACGTTGACCACCGTGTCTACAGGAGTGTATAACATGTCTTCCTCCTCGAAAGACTTTAACGCCATATCAATAATATCGTCACCCCACCCATAAACTTTTCTTTTCGGAGATCGTTTTTTGTTTTTGCGAAAGACGGTCCCCATTTCATGTCATCCACATTTTTTATATTTTTTAACATTAATTCCATCACGACGAAGACTTCAAGACTCGAAGACTAAGAATTGAAGACTTGAAATACTTGACATTGGCAGAAATAGCTGATCCGGCTGATTGCCATATCATCAAAAGAAGAAGAACTTTTCTTTTCAATTTAATGTTTTTTTACACTTCTGCTTTGCTTTGCATAGTAGTAACTTAACGATTGCATGAGCAGTTCGTACACCTTCAAACACTGTAGTTGCTATTCCAAAGGAAAAATCAACGGTTAAAGCAATGCTTGTGTACAGAAGACCGTTTCGATATGTTACCGTAATATTGTCAAAACCGCTAAATTGTAATCTATCTCGTGAGATTGGTGTGAGAGCGTTAACAGTAATGTACTGCTTACAATTTAACATATTATTTTGGTTAGATTACAATCTATCGAAGTGAAATTGTCAAATTGTCAAATGGTATGCGACGAATCGGATGAAACTTTCTCAGTTTGAGTGCTTAAGATGAAAATTAGGTTTTGGGTGTTTTTATTACCCGCCTATAAAAGGGAGTAATACTTTTTGCAAGAAACGTTGGCCAGTAGCGTGGGCATACAACTTTATTATAATGATTATGATAGTTGATGATATTTCATGTCTGCCTTGTTCATTGAGTATCGATGCAATGTGCAACATCGCGAAGGGTGTTCCTGGTGTGACTTGAAGGTTTATTAACTGTCACAGTTACTACCATGACCTGACCAATACCTTTAGTTTTTACCTTAAAACCAAGTTATTAAGGCTAACTTTTAAGATACGTGTTTTACTACTCGTACTAAGAGCGTGAGTAACGTCTTATTTTAACCAATTGTGCGTACTAAATGACCACAAGAGTTGCAAACAACAATGTGGATTGCGGTACACGGTAATCCTAGCATCATTTCTAGTTACTTCCATAGTATAAACTTTGCAGGACGGGGTCCGCTTTCCATCACCGTCTTCTCCACTTTACGTTACACTTTTCGTTCTACAAATAGTTCAAAAAAAAGTGTAAATATATGAGGGCAATTTCAGAAGAATTCATTATGCGTTGCGCGTCATTTGTTAATTTACGTAAAGCCTTCTTATCGTGGAACCCACTGTGAAAGAATACGAGTCTTCAATCAGTGTGTTCTACTCGTCATGACATAGGAAGCTGAAAAGAGTTTTTGAGTAGAGATTCCATCTTTACGAAACCGAAGATCGATCTAAGTGGCGTGCAATCGGTGAAGCAGCCGTGGTTTGCGATAGGTTGATGATGTGATATGATATTTGATGTACGAGTACATAGTAGAAAAGGGAATGTTTCTTTTACTATCGACTATATACTATCATAAACCTTGGTGCAAAAGACATCGATTTCCGATATATTTGTATTATTATTAAGTACACAGTAAAAAAAATTGAAAGAAATATTTAATCCTCAACAGCCTTTTACAGTCCACTGCTGAAAAAAGAACTTTGTTTTTGCCTACTATGCCACGCTGGCTAGTTCTGTTAGCAGTGATGTTACCCTGCGCTCGTATTGACACTCCTCATTCTATTCCCATTCACTCCAGAAAATATTTGTAGAAATAATTAGTTTTTTTAATGAGTAGTAGGTGCAGGCGTACATTTTGGTGTCGTTCTGCCTAACCTCGAAGCTTGGGTAGGTAGGGAGGAGGGATGTCACATCATCTACCGTCTCACGCAGATATTCACTAGGCTTAGTTGCTTCGGCGAGTATCTGAACAAGATCGAACGCGAGCAATGCCACCACTGTACAGCAGACTAAGACTCCGACCCCGTTCCCCGCGCGCAATCGGTTAAATTTCTGCCATGCTGGCGGGCGAGTAGAGCTGGGGCTCAGTAGTCTTTTTCTGTGAGTATGTAATGCTAAAGAAAGAGAAACGCCGGTCGATCCCGATCATAGACGACGTCGACAGCGACACCAGCCGCCAACAGGGCCGCAAGCAGTCAGAGAGTGGGGACCTATAGAAGCAGATTAATGGATGCGGTGAACGGTAGGAGGGCGGCTTGCTCGCATAACTGCGGTCAGGCTACCGTATTCTATTTGGTTTGGATTGGGCCGACAGGCAAGGGGAAACCCAGGCTTTTCCGAGGATTGTGTCTAGATATTCGCGGTGTCGTTCCTGGGGGAGCCTGAAATAATATGTTCCAGGTACTTCTCAGAGCAAGGTGCCTGAGACCGGCCATCGGAGTAGTGTTTAGTGAAATCACCACACGCGTGGCTCCTCAATACCCGGGGAGCTGGAGATCTAAAAGAGTTTTCCAACCGTCAACAAAAAAAAAGTGTAGCCTTACACAGATAGTACTTGTATATTACAAGATATCAAGCAATGTTTTACAGTCTACACAAACAAGAGATTGCTATAGGCGACTTAAAAACATCACGATTCAATTATACTCGTGATATCTTTATAAAAGCTTTCAGCTGTCACTTACAGCATTCATAATCATGTGTATTATGAAGAGTAGGAAGTAAGATGTTATCAAGTTGAATTGAAATGCTGTTAACAGTCTGTGATCTACCAAGCCTTTCTAAGCAGGTAGATCTTATTGTTTTCATGTTGTTTAAAAATATAATGAATATTCCGCTAAAGTTGCGTAAAGATGTAAACCAGAATAAGTTAAGTTTTTATGTAGCCGGTATCTCGCGAAACGACGACGAAAAAATATATTCAGTCTTCGTCGCAACAAAACATGGTATTCTGTATTTCGTGGAATACGCAAAGCCGTCACTCGTTATTTACCGCTTCATTTCCGTGTTGATTGGGAAATGAAAAAATATACAACACGACGGCTGCTAGTTATCACAGCAAAGTTGTAAAAGTCAACCGACGGATACAGTTAAATTGAACAAACACATACATACTTGGCGGAATTTAAGGAACAAAATTAAGCTTTATTCTCTTGTAACTAAGTCTTTAATTTAATGTTAAAAGGAGCAGTGGTCACAATGCGTGATTGAATTTTTAGATGGGGTCACATTATTGCTTAGTTCTTGACAGTACACACAGACAGTAGTAAGGAAGTCTCAAATCGTGTTTAATTTGTAATGTATATCTAAATTAGATATACATTACAAAAGTTAAATAATCTAATTTACTAAAAGTTAAATAAGACTCAGAACAAAAATTTATGTCTAACATACTACTTTAGGTTGCTTGTCAACATGATTGAGAGAACAAAAATACAGTTACTTTTATACACAAAAAATGATTTGTTATTCTAAAAAAAGTTCCGTACAAACCTGTAGGTGTATTATGTGATGTAATTAAAAATTTATGCTTTTCGCAACATCTCCTTTATCTGTGATATAAGACGTTGCTTCGTACCAAATTTTTAGGTTCTGAGTTCACGGGAATTACCCTGTTGGTATAAATTCACTTGCGAATGTCGAAAATAAGCAGCATAGACGGCTTAGAAACGATCAACTAGGGTAAGCAACGACGGCGCGATCTGTACCCGGATGGTTGACCGCTGGTACCATGAACGTCTCCGTGATACGGAGGTCACGTTAAGCATTTAGACACGGTTGTTATCATAGGATAACAGTCGTGAAGCTTAGTTGGAAGCCTTTGGGCAGCTTTAAAACATCCAACGGCAAGATTACGTAGCTACAACGGGCCTTAACCCTCTCTTGTGCGGAGATCCGACCCCAGCATTGGGACCTTATGGGTTGTTGATGATGAATGGTGAAAAATTTACGCTTTTCGCAATTTTTCCTTAATCTGTCCTATAAGACATTGCTTCGTTTCAAATTTCAAGATTCACACACGTTCACAGAAAGTACCCTGTAGGTTTTAATTCCCTTGCGAATATCGAAAATTTGCAGCATAAACGCCTGTCTCTTTTGATTGCGGTGGCTTAGAAGTTTGATTTTTTCACAGGTCTAGGGACAGTAAATTTATATTTATTATAATTTAGTCTTAGTATTTAACATGAATATTAGCTTGATACCTCCACGCATTCCTGAGAAAAAAGGTCTAGACATGCAGACAGGCGAACAACAAAGTGATCCTATATGGGTTCCGTCTTTTCCTTTTAAGGTACGGAACTATAAAAATGAAATGTTGCTAACCACTTTTTGCTACTTTAATTTAACTTTTATCCGAACTTTTAAATAATAGCTCTCCGAAACACACCATTGCCTTGCAAAATAACGAATCTATATACCTAGCACATAATGAAGTCACTTCCGCTCTCTATTCGTCGTTATCGTAGATCTTTAAGCCTACTTAACAGATTTTAATGCAGTTTTCAACGACAGGGAGAGTGATTAAGGAGAAAAGTTTATGTGTGTAATACATGCATATTATAAGTAGAAGAAATCCGAGTAATGAACGGTTTCTGTGAGAAGTCCGATCCGAGCTGGGTTGTCAATTTTATACAAACATTAAATGAAGCTTAAGGCGCTCATAGCCCAGTTGCACTCGGTGATTAGAAACAATCATCGAGGGTAAACAACGATGGCGCGGTCAGTACCTGGATGGGTGACCGCTCGTGGCATGTTACCATGAGCGTCTCCGTGATTCGGAGGTCACGTTAAGCAGTCGGTCCCGGTTGTTATCATACGATAACAGTCGTGAAGCTTAGTTGGAGGCCTTCGGGCGGCTTAAAAACATCCAACGGCAAGATTTACGTAGCCACAACGTATTCTTGCCAGTCCGCAACCCGCACTTGGCCAGCGTGGGGACGTATGGCCTTAACCCTCTCCTGAGAGGAGACCCGAGCCCAGCAGTGGGACGTTATGGGTTGTTGTGTGTTGTGTATTAAATGAAGCTTACTATGTCAGTACATACCGTCGGCAAAAAAAATAACTAATAAATAAATAATTCGGACATCTAACACACAAGACCATCTAGTCCCAAACTAAGCAGAGCTTGTATTATGGGTACTAGACAACTGATATGAATACATAAATACATTTTTTTTGTAAATACATACATATTATACATAGAAAATACCCAAACTTCGAAACAAATATTTGCAGATCATGAAAACATTTGGTCCGACCCAGGATTCGAACCCGAGACCTCATGGACAGCAGTCGCGTACGCTACCACTGATTAGAAGTAAAGTAGATTTCCAGTAGAAAAACACTTTAGTATTATGACAGGTGAAACATACTAGGCTTAGAGTAACAGAAGTAACATTTATAAATGACTTTGAAATGTGTATCACCTACTTAATTTGAAATTGCACAATAATGAACTGTAATAGAATAATTAACTCTAAAGAAAACACAAGAGAATTGAGAACTGCCGCCTATTGTTAAGACAGTTAATAAAAAAAGATCTCACCACCAACGGGTAAGAGTCTGACTTGATAAACATAGTAATAATAAAAATTAAAATTTTGCACACTAGACACTACTATCGCTTGGTGTTCGCGAGCTATGCAGGGTCTAATTATTTCTGACTACTGATGAATAGAAATGTATTTCGAAGTGCCAAATACTTGAACATGTAATCAAAGCTGCATATGTCTGCACAAGATCACAGCTTCGCAGCAATCTTGAAAGAAGCGCTCCATTAATCCCTTGTGACACATAGAACAAATAAAATAAACTGTGCAATCAATCTGAACGGTCGTTCGTCCATAAACTTTTAATAGATTGGCTTCGATCGTTCCAGTACTTACCGTAATAGCCTTGTGATTGTTTGCTCGCATAAGGTATGTATTGAAGCAAGTCACGTTAACTCCTATCATAAAATTACTACGAAGGAACACGGAGCTCCTATCTACTAAACTACTGCAAATTTCTCATGGGAAATGTTCTTAGACAGGATTGTTTATTGCAGGACTTCTAACAGCTGATCTTCTTAATAACACTAGGCAATTTTAATGGCCACTAAGAGTGTATTTAAATCTTGAAAGATGCATACTAGAATATACTGTTTTAGTATCAGTAAACAACTAAGGTAATAATTTACTTTTTATACCTCTTGCCTTCAAAATGTCTTGAAAAAAGAAAATACTTCATGGATTAGATTTTTTTCTAATTATCTTAAGCGGCGTCATTTTGAGATTTGCCCAATCTGTTTTTCATTGTTAGAAAAGTTGATTGGCTTTATAAAAGCATTGTTGTAAGAGCATATTGGTGGCCGTTGAGAATTTAGGGTGCTGCTCTTTATGGGTTTAAGAACCACGTCTGGGTTAATTTTAAGATTCGACTACCTCAGACGCCCTGTTTTGTTCTGTTCTAAAGACTTGTATTTTAGTAACCATCTGTCAAAAAGCGTGATTGTTCAAGTGATGCAGTCGAGAGAAAGACTTTCTAGAAGTTAGTGAACAGAAATTTGTGGCTCCATCTTTACTTATGACTGAGTGGTAAACTTTAAGAAGAATATACATTTACATCTCTATAATTATCGGTAATTCTATAAGCATATATTTTTTATCGTTGATAGCGCAAAGCTATTTTTGCGAAGATAGTAAAAGAAACAAATATAATTTCTAAGAAACCGGTCCGGAATAATTGTTCAGATATCTATTGTAATAACTTAGATCAAAGTAACACAATAAGATAGAGCTAAATATTGATATATCAAGTTCTTTATTCGTTAAAATATTTGATTATCACCGTATATTATCGGTTTTCATTTGACAACATTATTTTCATTATGAACTTAGAGATGTTTTACTTCGTGATATGTAAAGAAACATCTATATTTTATAACTTGTATAAATTAAACCTAGTATTTAATGCTTCAACACCCAAGCGGCTTTCAATGTGCCTACTTTAAAAAAAATTAAGGGCAGACAGCCGTTTTCAGCCCTTAAAATTTCGAGATCTACAAAACATACTGACATTGTGTTGCTAAACGCGTTTCGCGTTTATAATATTAGTAGGATAATTTGAATCTTGAAAACGGCTCAGATGATTTTCATGAAATTTAGTATACAAGTGGTTTCGGGAGCGATTCAGTTTTAGAAAATGTAATTTTATTCATTTTTAACTATAAGCTTTATCGGTGATAAAGTGCCATCTATCGCAACTCGAGCAAACTACATAAATCTATACTGGAATAGGATCCATTGCATTAGAGAATACCTAGTACCAGGGCGTACTATGAGAGGGCACCTCTATTTTTTTTATTGGCCCTACAAAATTCGGTCATCCAGGTACTTATTACTTATATGTACTTCTTCATTTATTAATAAAACCCATTATCATAGGAGATATTAACAGTTTTTAAGGCCCAGGCTAGAATTATTTCAATACCTCTAAACATAACAAAAAACAAAAGTTAAAATATTATAATATTTGTATATATTTTCTACCAGGGGTAGAGAACATATAATACATAATCTACATACTCGATTCGTTCTTCAGTAAACTCGCTCATTTTTAAGAAACTGCTAAAACCCTTCAGTTATTTCAGAACCCCCCCAAACTCAGGGTCCCCTCAAAATTTTATAATCTTCTCTTACATTACGTTATATGCTGGCGAGCATAATAAGTAGGCCGCTTGAAAAAATGCCCTAATTATTTTTTTATGAATTAAGTTCGACTTAATTGGATATTATTTCAATTATTTAACAATTTTTAAGTAAAATGAAATTTATTTCATTTGATCGATCGAACAGTTTAGCGACATTTAATATACCTTATCTGTATACAAAACTGCATTATATTGTATAGTATACCTTTTCGCTGCTTTTTGCATGTAGGTGTGACACCTAAAAAACGAGGTCTGCGTCATTATAGTGACGTATTAAGTCCCTATTCAAATATGTAAGAACTTCAACCTTCAACAACCCATAATGCCCCACAGCTGGGCTTGGGTCCCCTCTCAAATTCAAATTCAAAATCATTTATTCAATTAAGATATGAATTGACATTTTATTTTGTTTAATTATTAATAATAGTTAAAGCTACAGATAAAAATCATAGATCGACACAAACAGACGCCAGATGTACTCTATTGTCAAGGTAAATTAGGTGTAACCACCAAAATTCACTACCTGCCTGTGTTGAACTTCCATCCAAAATGCGTAGGGCCTCATGAGAAGAATACTGGCAAAGAAACACATGGTCACTCTTTTAAAAGTCAGATCTTCAGGTACAATAGTATTAGTATTACGTGAATGGTGAACTGTATGCAAGCTGTTACCACCTAAATTTTGTTTAATTAAAATGCTTCAAAAACTAACGCACTAACAAAAAAAAACAAAAAACACTCGGTGATACCATTAAAGTTCTGAACTCAAACATAGAAATCATTCAAGGTACATATCTACTTACATTCAATTGCAAAATCTACTGTTAAAAATAATTCGTGACTGGATTAAGTTGTTGTAGTTGTAGAGTTGCAATTGAACGAACCAAATTAATAGTATTGGTTTTAACCAATATTAGAATCAGTCGATGTAAGCAATACTAATAGTATTAGTAAGCCGACCAGTCACTCAAAGCATCACCCGTTCACGAGCATGACGCATGGACCAGCCATCGTCTCTCTCGCCATATCAGAGGGAAAACGACCCGCCCCCCACGACGACACCGCAAGCAATGACATTTTAGTGAGCAGGACAAACCATAGTCGAGATACTGATAAAAATCACCACTAATAAAATTACCTTAATAATGTTCACGCATTACTTTCAACTAGCAATAGTTTGTTAATAATTTACCTTAACTATAAGACAAAGAAGTTTTTGTGTAAATATCTAATGACACCTTAAGCCCACGACTGTTTGTTGTTTAGATAGTCGTTGATTGTATAGTAGGCTTTCCTAAAAAGGTGTTTTTTATTACAGTTTACTTGAATTTATCACAGGAAGGTTAATTACATGTATAGGAGTTTTGTTGTAAATACGTATACCAAGGCCTTCGAACGAGTTGTGTACCTTATGTAAACGATGATAGGTACCAACGAGTTCAGACTTGCCTCTCGTATTAATACTGTGTACATCACTGTTCTTCTAATAATCATTAATGTTATTTGTAACAAAGATTATATTGGCAAATATATACTGTGATGCAACAGTCAAAACACCAATATCCTTAAACAACCCCCGAAGAGAGACTCCAGCACCCAAATTGTATTTGTATATTGAGCGGATTGCTCGTTTTTGTAGAATAAAAATCGTTTCAATATCAGTTGCCTTGCTCCAAAGAAGTATACCATAGGACATGACGCTGTGAAAGTAGCTAAAATAAAATAGCCTAGCTGTGTCCGTATCAGTGACCCATACGTCCCCAAATGTAAAATGATTACTTTAAAACTTGCTTTGCGTAAACCAACAAGTATATAGCATTATCTTCTTCTATAGGTAATAATAATAAGAGCCGTTTTGTAATTATTATAGTCAGTCTAGATGTAATTTTATATGACAGTGTTTGATAGGTCAAAATTGTACCAGATATTGATTACAATAAAACATAGTACATTTTTCTATTCACAAAATTCTGATAGATCATGCCCATACAATGCCTCTGGTATCCTCACTCACTTGGTAAAATACAGCGCAAGTGCTGTTTCACACTGGTTTTCTGTGAGGCAGTCCATTCATATCGAAGCCTGGCTCTCCCACCATATACTCCCATTTGCTGTAAATATTTTAATATTAAATTGTAAATGGCCACGAATAACTATGGCTATATGGCATTTTGAACAAAGGCAGGATTTTCTCTGTCGATTTTTCCAAGTTAATTACGGTTGCTTTGGTGCTAAATATACATGCATGTAAATCTACATGCACATATTCACATACATACAAGTGTATCAAGTGTTACCGAATATCATTCGCAAGGCTAGTCCTGAACAAACTTAACCATATTTTCTTGTTTTTATATACAGAACTCACGTGTGTTAACTGCACACAGGTACATCCCTAAAACACGTGAGCATCGCTATAGATCTCTTATATACATGCTTTATGGCAATTTCATAACAATATGTGTGCTAATAATACCTATTGGTTTCAAATCCTTATCAAGATAATCATTTCGTTATCACAAGTATTTACCCGTCTAAGTACTTGTTGATATATGTATCATGCTATGCAAAAGTAATATACATTATTGTTAAGCTAGTTGATAATGAAGTCTCCTTTATACTGCAGACCAGACAAAACGGATTACGTTCATAATAGCAGCTGATCGTCGCAGAATGACGCGATGGGCGACTTTTCCCCAATTTGGGTAGAGCCAACGTCGCCTCTGGCGGCCTCAGAGGGTATTGGCGGTGAAAGCCATATGCGGTTACCGCAGGGTGTTACCCGAGACGGCGTGCGCCTTGGCCGGAACACCCTCGTGGGATTTGGGGGCGGTAGTGTTAGCAGAATTTTACCGACGCCGGCTGAATTCCGGTCGTAGAACAGCTTTCGCCCTTCGCCGAAGAGGTACGCGAGTGGCGTGAAACCGCCCTTCGAGCCACAATGGCTCGTTGGTCGTCCCGACTGGAGGCTCCACGTGTTGGCTTTGCCACCCTAGAGGCTCTCCAGCCGGTCATCCCCGAGTGGGCAGGGCGAGAGCACGGGACCCTTTCTTTCCGACTGACGTAGGTCATTTCCGGACATGGTTGCTTCAGGAAGTACCTGCACTCAGTCGCGAGGAGGGAATTGAGTTCCGCCTGCCACCACTGTGACTGCAGTAAGGACTCGGCTCTATGGCCGGTAGTGGCAGCAGTTTGACCGCGTTCGCAACATAGCACGAGATAACATTTTCGCAGAAGGAGGCGGCAGAGAAGTCCCAGGAGGACAACCTCCACTCGGATCCGATCCGCCGGCGGCGAACCGGGCGGTGGAGGCGCGCCTTATGCCGCCTGAGTGCGGTACGGGTTTTCTCCTTCAACCGGTTTAGTGATCAACAGTGAGGCGATGTTACGTGTTTGCCGTACGTCGACTAAATCGAGAGTTTTTACCAGCAAACGGTGCATGGTTCAGTGCGGGCAGGCGCTGGCAGTAATCCAAATGTTTTAATAGCAGCAGTTCCTGGATCCCTCCCGTCTCTGGTGGAGAGTGAAACACCGTGTGGATTTAATCGGTTCGATTCTGATACAGCGCCACTCCTAGTAACGCAGAGAGTGCAGATAATTCCCAATGCATCCGTGCCCGGAAAGAACCAACGCGAAGCGGAACAAATCCCACATAGATATGCCACACGCACGCCGTATCCGTAGGTACGATGTGATAACCGCGTATAGCTCTAACTAACAATAATTTCTAAGAATGGCAGAGACGCGCCTTACTCTGGGCGGCCAAAGCTACCGACCACATCGGGGTCCCGTATAGTGAAATCAACCGGAGAATTCCGCATCTCCATTTCCTTGTCGCAACGCTCAGTTCACTCACATTGTGCAAATGTCGCCGAAAAACCAATCACCTTTTAAGCAAGCTTTCGGAAATGCTCGTCAAAGAGCCGCTCACCGTTAAGGAAAAGGCCTAGATACATTGTTTGGGATTGATCATATTTAAGTAAATTGAACGAATCGAAACAGTTGTTGAGAAGACGGTCAAGTTTATTGAGCATTCAAGTCTAAGTAGCACATATCAAAATAGTGAATTATAGAGAATGTTAGGGTCTGAATAAGTGTAGCCTTAATTCCCGATAGAAGGAAATTTTTAAGTCTATGAGAGACCCGCAAAGAACCTGTAATTTTCTGGCACACGGATGCGATTTGTTTTCGGCAGAAAATAGTTGTCAATGTATAGTCCGAGGTCTTTTACGCTTTTATAGTATGGAACAATCACGCCAACATGAGGAAGTGGTGGAAGTGTAGCTAGATCGAGTTGATTAATACTGCGTTTACTCCCGACGATAATAGCCTGGTATTTATTTGGATCACCGATACACCAAACTATCGGACAGACCAGTATTTAATGACTGCAAGGTCCCTGTTAACAGCCAAAACGGCCATATTATAGGCCGCTGGTGTTATTCAACACTTCAAGTCTATAGCATACCTTAATAGAGGAAGCAGATACATTCTTGAGGCCCATCCTACCGTTGATGACTGTGTTTCAGTCTGCCTTCTCAGCCTCCTCGACACCCAAGAAAGTCAGTTCCTTACGCCGCTGTCAGGTTCCTATGATGTCAATCTGTCTGCAGCATTCACTAACCTGTTTTCGGAGCAAGACCAACATGTAGAAGACTAACTCCCAAAAAGTTTAGAACTTCTCCACAATCTTAGCCACAGTATCCCTGGCATACTCTGAATTTGAGCCTCAAGATGACATTTTTCTAGTGAATGTCTCATCCAGTGTCTTCTGTGCTGACGATAGCTCACTAACTTGTGACGTCCTTGGTTAAAAAGTAATAATAAATAATGAAGCACTGCAAAGCGATGTACTGGTAGGTAGTGTGGATGTTATTGCCACATTGAATGCATACCTAGCGTAACTACCGACACTTAAACTCTTTTTACTTGCCCAAAGATGTAGAATTAGACGAAATGTATAATAAATATCATGAAATTAAATACCGAGATTATACGAGATACAATACGAGAGATCTATACTTTTTTACACCTACCGCCGAAAAAAAGCAATGCAGGATATGCGGGACAAGTAGAGACTACACATCAAGATGGGCATTTGTAGGGATTCTCTCACTCAAGAGAGATTGAGATCACCATGTACGAAGGGGCCATCTGTAAACTGTGGATAGTAGAAGTTTCCTTTCTAGGTTACATCTAGGCAGAGACAGAGTGTGGTTTTGATCGGTATCAATATGTCATAATAGCATCACCGGTCGTCCAGTAAGACGTAAATATAATCCACCACTCCTTACCCCCCAAGCGCCAATAACAAATAGATTTAATTTTTTACTCATTTAATTTCAACACACTACATACAAACGCACGCAAGGTATTGAATTGCAGGAGTTAGAAGTGACGGCAAAAATTGACATATAAATTTTAGGGGATTTCTTATGTTTAGAGTAAATGTCTAAGCTAGTTTTGCAAGATAACAAAAGACACATAGTTCATTTTACACCGAAAAATACTAAGTCTCAGTACATAGATAGATACAAGAATTCAACAAATTATCCAGGTAAGAGTCATGCTTCGGCTCGACCGATGTGATATTATGATCTCACAGAATGTTAGATTTTTCTTTTTATTTCTTTTTTTTAGTTTTTCATACTAGTCCTTTCATCACTTTGTACCCAAAGCTCTCTTGATTCGGTGGGGGAAAGTTAAAGGGCAGCTCAGCAGACTCGAGTAACAGTTATCAAGGGCCGGCTCGGCCGTATTTACATAATATCACCCAGTGATAAGTTGATATCAACAAACGTTTCGTAGAAACCCATTGTGAACAACAAAGCAAAATGAAAGAATCGAATGAACAAACGATCAACATAAAAAATTTGCTTCGTGGAATCAAAAGATACAGCCATGCAAATCATACACCTGAATCTTATTTATGTTTTAAACCTTACAGGTATCTTTAATTGTGTAGTTATCAAATATAACAAGAAAAAAGGTCTCATAGTACGTATAAGTCAAGGAAAACTCCAAGTCATTAATTCGTTGTAGGTAATTGACACGTTGTAAGTAATACGCAAAAATATTTAATACTAAGTTGTTATACAATCGCCTTATATGAATATCGAGCTTAATTAGTGTTCTTATTTATCTATTGCGACATTAAGTTTGTTGTTATGAAGAACGGACTTAGGTCCTTTTTTGATACATTTCGATTTGTTATCGAAACAATCATAGTTTTAAAGTGAATCACATAACTAACATTGTGATATCTACATTCAATATTTACTTTACTGGCTATTCAGGAATATCTTTTTAATAAATTGAAACACTTGATTATTTTCTACTAGATACATATTTACAGAATTTGATGTACACAAACTTTAAATGGTCATGGGCGTACTCACGTTAAAATTTGCAATAGGCCAAATTAATAATAACGTTCCTACCTACCCATACATATCAAACCATGCATATCATGGTACCAAGGTATGCATGCCACACGGTACCTATCTATATAACTCGTTAAAAACATATCTCTTTATTTTTCTTGTCTGTGCGGCTACCCCTAGGGGATTAAAAGACCAATAAATGCTTCTATTCCCTTGTATTATTGGCTAATATTTTTTTTGACCACGTGACGTGCAGATCATCGATTTTGACTGGACTCCCACTGGCATATAAGGAGTAACATAGGCCTATTTTTTAGGCTTAAATCGACCCGCGGCGCTACGTGCAATTGTTGTTGTTATACTTTTACAATAACAAACACGGATAACAACGCACCGCACATATTTATTTTAATTTTAGGCCTTTTATTTACTATCTACTACGGTCTTAAATGTTTGGGATTGGTACCAGAAGATAGGCAGAATCACCAGACTTCCGGCTAAATAAAAAATTGAGTCACAACAGCTTAGGAGGACCAATATATCTGTTAAACCGACAAAGACAACCAATGTCCTCGGCAAGAACTATACAAAATTAGTTGCGGCGAGTTACAAGCACTCATGTAAGAGACCAAACCATTAGAAATGGTCTTCATGAAGACGAGCAATACTCGCGGAGACGTTTAGCTCGTATTCCGCAAACACCGTGTAAGTCGTTTTATATAATTTAAAATAAGAAATTTAACTAAGATTAAATAAGAAACAATATTCAAAACAAACAAAATAAAAACAGTGAAATGTCTAGCTGTGTGACTAAAAGGCCACAGCTCAGCTCATGCTGCGTTCCAGAAAGTGACCACAGCACTAATTTGCAGCTGTAGCCAACATAACACCTCACAGAGGAGTGCACAGTTTCAGCAATAAAAAAAATATTGGAATAATAATTAAATTCATACTTTAAACACATGAGATATATAAGATTAACTATAGTGACAGGAACGTATTTAAGTTCACAAACATTATTTATTGATCACTAACATTGAACATTATAGGACTTTGCAATGTCAAAAACAAAACTCTCGCTTTTGACGACTTAAAAATATAATTAAATTAATAAAATCCTATTCAAAAACAACAAAACTCGCAAGACTGTAGGGGGCAGCTAGTTATGAATAGGAACAAATCAGAAGTGAAACAAAAAATAGGAATAAGGTATTTACCCATAGCTGGTGTTTGACAGGGTTACATATTGTTTCTACTGCTGTGCAACATTTATACGGATTATATTATAAGAATCATGTTGCAACAATGGAAGAAAAGGAAGCCATGGAACACCTGCTGACTTTTTTTAAGACAAGCCATTCCTTCGGTTTTACGCTAAACAGAGACAAGCCTAAGATGATAACAGTGGACCGAGCTGAACTAAAATCTATCCTGACATCACTATGATTGGCAACTGTGAGGTTGTTCAATCTTATGTTTGCCTTGGTTCCACCGTCACCAACACTAGAGGATGCAAAGACTCGAAGGAGCACTATCACATGACCTGTCACTGATAGACTGAAAAAGGTCTGGCATAACAGTAACAACACCAAAGCCACGAAAGTCCGCCTCATGAGTAGCTTTAGATAGACCTTCCAATAATTCTTTATGGCGCCTGAAGAACGTCGCAAAAACGATGCCCTCGAGGTGTGGCGCTGGCAATGACTGCTGCGGATCCCCTGAACAGCACATAGGATATAGGTATCGGTCCTGGAGGAGTTAAAAATCAAACTGAGGGTATTGTCGACTGTGCAAGTACGAATCCTCAAATATTTCGGTCACGTTGTTCGCAATGAACCCTCCGTGGAGCGACTCGTTGTCTAGGGACAAGTGGAGAGCTAGCGGTCGCGCGGGCGCTCGTTGGACAGACCTCATCAGAGCTACAATACAAACCTCCATCGTCCAAATCTCCTGATACGTCATGGACCGAAACAAGTGGAGACACATTACTTGAGCCTAATTGGACAAAAATGCAGCATCATCAACCATGATTACTCTTTAAGAGCAAAACGATTAAGAAGAAGATTAACCTAAGTGAGTTCATATGGACCCGAGAAATAAAGACTTTGAACTTGCAAGAAAGTGATGCCAACCTTACGTACACCTATAACGTAACACTGTTCTTCAAAAAAAAAACCTTACCCTCAGCTGTGTGTGTTAATAATAATTTTTGAATTGTGACTACGCAGCGTATAAATTAAAAATATATCTGAACAGAAACATTGAGCGGTGACCTTATTATACCATCAGTAGAGTATCGTCGTACCATGTATTTCTAACTATACAAATGGCGACTCCGTTACGTATACCTTTGTAAATTAGTAGCCGTATTCGGCTAGCATGATGTAATATTACGACACGTTTTTCATATCTACACGGGCCACCTTCAGAAACCCCATAAAGAAGTCGTACTAAAGATAAGTCTAAGGTTATCCTTCAAATGACATTTAACAATGGATTTCCGCTGCTAACGCTTAATTCAATTAATTGCATATAACGATTAGTGTCGACAAACCAAGCATAGGAGCATTTGGCCTTGTTTGTATCATATTGTGGAAGTATAAGTGGCTGACAATAAATGTGATGAATTTAAATATTTTTTCGGATATTTTCGGACATTTTAACACACAACGCTATCTAGCCCCAAACTAAGCAGAGCTTGTACTATGGGTACTACACAACTACCCGCGAGGGGGGCGACGTTACAGGTGTGCCGTACGTCGCCCACTTTGACAGGTCTTGACATCTAGAGACGGTGCCCGCTTCAGTGCAGGCAGGCGCTGGGAGGGGTCCGGATGGCGTAAGAAAGCGGTTCCCGGATCCCTCCCGTCTCAGGCGCAGAGTGGCACACCTTGTGGTTTAGTGGGTAGTCTGGCGAGTCAGTCAGGAGTCCCACACAAAGCGAAGCCTCTGTGCCCGCGGGGGGGAGCGAAGTGCGTAAAGGCATTCCACCACGTAAAAAAAAATGGGTACTAGACAACTGATATAAATACATATATACTTTTTTTTTGTAAACACATACATTTATACATAGAAAACCCCCAAACTCCGAAACAAATATTTGCAGATCATACAAACATTTGGTCCGACTCAGGAATCGAACCCGAGACCTCATGCGCAGCAGTCGCTTACGCTACCACTACGCCACCGAGGCAGTTAAGTTAAATTTGATAGTTCTGTAGCGCCAACTTCAGTCTGATTCACATTCTAATGAATACTTTAAAACAATCAAGCGAAGCTACGTAAACGTCAATTGAAAAAACCAGAACTAAACAATAGGCATGATTACAGTAACCAAAAACCACTAAAATTATGTATTTATCTGATGAAAAGGGGTTCATAGAGTATAAAAATCGTATTTTTATATTTAGAGCGAACTAGATTAATAGTTAACTAACAAAAATAAAACTACAAAATACAGCAATCCGCCATGTTAAGTTGAACGCCATGCGGAGCGAGTTACGTCATTTATGTATAAAGCTTACTTTGTTCGGATATAATCGACGATCACTTTACTGTTTTTAAGAGCTTTAATTGACACTGGTCGACAAATAGTCAATATGGTCCTATGACCATATGCCAAATGCCAAATTTCAAGTTGTAGGTGTTATAATTTTTGAGATTTCATGATTAATCTGTGAGTGATTTTAGTTATAAGCCAGCCAGCTGCTGGCTAATGAATAATTCTGATTCGGGTATCCGTTCAAACGGGTTTCCTTTTTGAATATCTAGTGTCATCAGAAAGTTTTTGTGTATTTTAATCTATCTATATACATAAAAGGCAACCGTTACTGACTGGTCTATCAACGCTTTTCGTTTTGAAACTTCGCGAGGTTTATGCTTAAACTAAATAAGCAAATACCTGTTTCAGGATTTTTCAAAATTAATCCTCTAAGGGGTAAAATAGGGTAACAAAGTGATTAATGCAATATGGGTATCGTTTTTAAGATTTTTTGCCGCTGGTACCGAAAATGACATAGGTTTTAAATTTTAACAATGCGAACATGAAAATTCCTAAAATCCTAATTCTGACCTCCAGTCAAACTGAAAAGTATCATCTAAATCGGTCTAACTGTTTTCCCGTAATGCGCCTTCGAGCAAAAACATAAAAACAACAACCTTCGTCAGTAGGTACACAATATTTTCGTTCAAATTGTTGGTGAGTGATGAAGCTACAATAAAAAAAATGCGGGGCGGTTTCTGGAACTGCCGATAGAAGTGAAAAGTAAGTAACGTGTGAATTGTAGCATCGAGAAAGCGTGCAGTGACGATACGAAATTCACGCTTTGTGTTCATTCAAAAAGTACACATATCTATACGGTATACATAAACCTCATAGTAAGTAATCGGCAGCATTGATCGCGGCAATGCTGGCGAGTGGTGAGGGATGGTAAGCCGCGGTCTTCTTCTGTGAGGAAGTTATGCTCGAAAAGGAATGATCGGGCCGATCACACTTGAAGGTGACAAAGAAGGGGACGAGGTAGAGTCGTATAGAGTCCAATCGTAGTCGCAGCGGTCACATCTTGGGGAGATGTGGCCACTGCAAACGGCTGACTGACTGAGGTATATCAAGTGGTGGTCAGTCACCTCCGGAGCGAGTTGGTGTTTCGCCTCTTACTGAGTAGATAGGTGTGAGGCATGAGGTACAGTAACTGTCGCTGCTACAGACTCCAGAAGCCGCCGATACGTTCCTGGAACTGCTCCCGAATGCCGAGGTAGGCCGCCGTGGGATTTAGTAGGTATACCGGTCCTCTGAGAGTTCCACACACGCCCTTCGTCTTTCCACAAAGGGTAAAAGCATACCCCGCCGAAAGAAAAGAGGAATACCAATAGACACATTGGTCTTTTTAAAAATAAACTATCTCGATTTATATACGCCATTTTCCATTCTATGCGTGGACACCCCTGTTATGTTCCCGCGAATTTCAAGCTGACCTAAACTATGAATACCAGGCTAATAGTCATAGAAATATGGCGGAAGCCACAATTTAAACTGGGTGTGCGCAAGGAGAAACAATGCATAACACAAATTCCTTTGATTACTAACGATCTTACGTTTCAATTTAAACGATAGCAGTTACTGAGAACTGTTATCGAAAAGTGACCGAGAGATACGATACCGACTGTGTGACTTGTTTTGTTTTTATTATTCTAGGCCGTGTTATCTATTTCCTTATGCATTTTTTTTTTGCTTAAGTAGAACAAAACCATGTGGCATAAACTACCTAATAAGTATACGTGTTTAGGTACTCTACTGTGCATGTCATGTATGAGAACATACTATTTACGGCTACGTCAGGTTTTTTAACCGCTTTAAGTAATTAGGTGAGGAAATAAAACAATACAAATAATGTGAAATACAAAACAATTCAATGTTCGCATTTATTTTACCTATCTGGTAGGTAATTTGTAATTTTAAAACATTTTTGAGCCAATCAGCAACGCAAGGAACTATAATGAAATAACACTTAAAAAAGTTTTAAAATACTTCAAATCAAATATTCAAATCCCGTGAGGGAGTTTACTAAGTCTTAACAAAAATAACAACTATATTCAGAGAGATCTAATTTAAAAAATGAAAAAATGTCTTTTGTCATGAATTAATACGCCAATTAACAAACCTAACTGTGTAATTGAATAATTAAAAGGCTAATTTAGGTTAAATAGGTAAGCTCTGACCTTTCTTTTCATTTGAAACTGGAGACAAACTCCAATTACCACTGATAGTTACTGAGTTATATACTACGCCGTATAACTAGTTATTTATTTACCCATAATTATTATCTATATGACTAGTCAGAAATGGTACATTAATTAAAATGATAATAAGTATAACGACAATATGACATCAAGGTTTTTTTTGGAAATACAAACTTAAAATTTACTGGACAGAATACTGCAAGTCAAAGTTGGTAAATTATTGCTAATACTTAAAATCTAAATAATAGCAGCGAAAGTTACTATTAGATATCTTCACAAATATACAGTATGTTATAAAGGACTGTGATAATACTTTAGAATGGCAAACGATCTCTTGTTTTTAATTTGCTCAAAAACAATTTGCAAATTCATCCACATCTTTGTTATTATTTTTACAATTACAACATTTTGTTGGATTTTTTTAAACTTTTTTCTTTCTTTCAAGTTTAATATACAACTTTAAGATATGACAGTGACTGTTTATAACACATTTCAATGTTGCAGTTTTAATACTATTATTTTTACAACAATTTGTAGTTTATATCTAATAAAACAATAAATCGGATATTTAGGAAACTTTACAAATCTATGTTATTATGAGTATCGTACGCGAGGTTTTTGCAATAACCTGGTTCAACGTGCAATGAAATGGAAATACTTTACATTTATGACCCATCGCGTCGATAATAGCAACACAGTAATGAAGTCATGACAAGAATAACATAAACCTTATTTATTAATGTCAATTGTTTGTTCGCATTCATTCAAACTGTTTTAGATAAACCCAAGGATGAGGCAAGCATAAGTTCAAAATAAACCTTAGCAAAAAAATACGAAAAAAATTTGTTCTGTAATTTGATTAAATAAAATTAACCCAGTTTTAATACTTAATGTTAATGGTCTTAAAAATTTTTACGATAAATCAGATAGCAAACACTTTATACATAGACACCCCAATTTATGATTTAAGCATATTGACACTAGATTACAAAAATTGTAAAAAACATTCCCTTCAATTTCACTTAAGCGATTTAAGCCCCTTTAAGTTTAATATGAAAGGTCGAGTATTCAACCAAGAGCCGTTCACAATATACCTGCGGATTGTTTCCATAGATTGCTTACAATAAAATCAATCTTTTACACGATCAGTTGCTCAACACAATACGTTTTTAAGCCTAATTACATCACGTGGAACTTACTACAATCTGTGTCTATCAATGTATCAATAGATATAAAAATGACGCCATTCAAATGGAAAATACTGTAAACGGAGTGACTCACATATTAACAATTTCCCTTAATATTTTTAATTATTTTACATTAGCCATTTTTATTACCAGTGTTATAAATGCCTGAATACATACAGTAGTCCAAATTCTCTTTTTTTAAAGGAACAAATAAAACCTAGAAACAAAACATATATTTACATTAAAATTAACCACTTTAAATTAGGAAGCTATATAGATATACAATATTCAGTAGGTAATGGGAATACAAAACGGCCTGACCGGATCGGACCGGGCCGAAGTGGACCAAAGCAGTCACAAAGATGATAACCAGACTAAATTTTACACAAGGTCAGATAGCTAAATTGTAACATACCTAATAAATATCTGCCTTTTTCATATTCCGGTTTACAATACAAGCTATTTAAATAACACAGTAAATATTTACAGAATTAATAATGTCTATGAAGAATACAATGCAAGAACAAGGAGTATATGTACATAAGCAGTTTGACGGTGCAATGAGTTTTTTTCTACTTTTGGTAATTTAAAGGAGAATAGGGTAATGTTTGGGCGAAAAGTTATATTCATTTAAATTAAGGCAATTTGAGATTTATCTTTAAAAATCAGGTTTGTACATTATACATTTAACCATACAAATGCAAGTAGCATTTTTATTAGATACGACTTTATCTTCATTATACACTCATTAATATTTTCAAGGATACAAAGACAGCCAAGGGATCCATTATAAACTAGGAAAACATTTAGGTAACTTGGACAAGTACTTTTCTAGAAAATGGCTTTGTTTTATATATTTATAACATACGTATATACCGACTTAATTAACAAGAATTTTAAATTTACACAACAAACAAACAATTTTAATTACGTGTGTACACGTTTTATCTGTAATAGCCAAATTAGCAATGAAATTGAATTATCTGTAAATTTAAAGTACACTATGAACGTAATAACGAACATAATGTGCAGTTAACTGTCACAGTTTCCTGTAAGTCGAATAGATAAGATTATATTAATAACACTTTATCGAGATAAGATACAATTTACAACGTAACTCACAGACAATAAGAAAAAAAATTGTATTTTTTATCATTGGGAGACCAGTGGCTCAGTCAAGATAGAAGTGTTTTGCGTCGAATATCTTAATACAATCGCATCTATTCTCATTATTTTCTTTTGTCCACGCGTATTAACATTGCGATGACGTCATTTTCATACGTTTGTGCCTCCCATTTGTTAACCGATCTACAATCTTTGACCCTAAATATTTTTCTACCCGCTGTGTCTACTACCAAGTTAGGAAGTTAAGTTACACAGTTCAGAATTTCCGCACCTGATTCAAGGAAATTTACTAAGGTGCTGTTTACATGATACACATGTCTTAATCATACATCAAGGCCATGTCAAAGATACTGTTCAGGACCTATAAAACGGTTCCGTTATTTATAAACGACACAACTAAGTTCTAATTTGTTTTAATGTCTTAACGTGCCAGATAAATAAATGTTTACTATAAATAGCAATAATTAATTGTTTTTGACAAACGTAATATTTTTAATTCCTATATATTTAACCGGTAGATACCGATTATCGACGAAGATGCTGCTTCGGTATCTTGTTAAGACTACGATAGACCAATATCTTTAAGTGCTTCTTAAACTAAGTGTACCTAAGTGTGATGTTAAAGTTTAAACAGATTGAAGGAACCAAAATATATCTATAACCACGTGTACGGTACGGTATTACTACATCTCAAAATTTTCAGCTAGCTTCTACTGTGCTGATTATTCACTTAGTATACTTTGACAAACCGGAGTAAAACATACTGGGTTATTTGAACCATTAATCATCCTTCATGAATAACCATTGCTTTGGCATGCAAAGAAATGCTAAAAAGAATAACAAAATCTTTTAACAATTTTTCCCTATTTGTAATGCGTCACTACGTCCAATAGGTACGCAATATTACATATATACGTATGTTATAACATCAAATCGTTTTTAAGACTATTTCTTTAAAACGTTTGAAATTACCTTGCCTTATTTTTATCAAAATTATTTTTATAAATATTCTAGTATACTATGAAATATTTTTTTTCTAAAACACATTCAATTGGTCTACATGTGCAATAGCAATATGCACAATTTGTTTGATAACTACAACATTTACTTTATAAACGTGGATAATTTTAAGTATGATATGATTCTACGGAATACAACAAAGTTAGATATTGCGCACCGTAACTATCACCAAGATACTCACTACGCTAATAAAATACAATAACAAATGAATATCAATGACTCTAAACTATAGACATACAAGAAAAATGTCATTCATATGTGACAACATGCCATCCAAAAACTATTCTGTAAATATATAAAAACAAATCTATGGTAGCTTTCAATGTTCATGAGCAGTGTTTGTAATATAAATAAAAAGATATTTACAATTTTCGTACAAACTATAAACTTTTAAGAAAGCATGACTCAGAGCATTATCAGTGTTGTATTATGATAACTGATTCACTGGAATAAAGTTCACACTTCACAGTAAGTGCCAGACTTGAACATTAATTATTTGTGCACGTACCGTCTTAAAATAAATAAAACTTCGAAATTATATTATTATAAGTTAAGTAATCATACAGTCACTGGAATCTTAATTTCCTTGTTCACTATATAAAATTTGTGCTTTTTACCTAACACTCCCCAAATAACAGCCACATTTTCAATTATAACATTGAAAGGTATTGTTGCTAATGCTCCTATAATAAGTAAGAAGAATTTGATGTGTCCAAACCTATAAATAGGGAATGATATGATTACACCAAATATATACATATAAATGTTGACAGCGCCTATAAATCCACATATCAAATCTAAGGCATATGGACAGGGTATAGGAAAAACTGCAGCCAAAAATATATTACTCGTCGAAAATGGCAGTGTCACCCATGAATAACAAGATATTGCTAGAAAAATCTTATTCATCAGCGGTATTTTTTTGGAATGCACCACTAAAAGTATTCCTTGTATCCACCTTTTTCTTTGTTGCATGAAGTCCCACAAGGAAAAGGGGGATTTCTCCCACATCTCTCCCTCAATAAAGTTAAAACTGTATCCTTCTGTGTACGCCTTCATTGCGAAGTAACAATCTTCTGCAACAGAGCCATCAAGACCATTGTCAAAGGATACTTTCTTCTCTGCACTTACCTGCAAATTAAGAATTTTAATAAATTAATATAAATTTGATTAATTGCTAAGATCTATTCATATATTATGAATATATACTTGGGAATTGTAATCAAGAGAGTTCTAGTTTCCAACTTCCATAATTTTGTTTAAACTTAACCCAAAATAAATATAAACAGAATGAAAAGGCTAGCTGCACACACTCAATTATATTGCCAATATCTACATTAATATGTACCACTGCAATACATACCACACACAAATAATATTATTGTCAATATGTAGTTTATTGCCAATATTATTGTGTGTGTGTTTAGACAAACACAAATTATGGTAATAACATGCAACTATGCTAAAATTACTTTAAACTAAATGTCTTTTACCAAATTTAATCCGATAGTTGATGATACGATTAATAAGGCTCTTATTAATATTTTAAGTACTGATAACTGCCTTTAATATAATCTGTCGTTCAATAGTATTTTCAAGGAGTTCAATATTTGTTTATTCTTTTTGACTACAGATCAAAGTGCTGCAGGAATGTATTTATAGCATTTACATGTTTCTATAATATTTCAAATTTAAAGTGAATATTTAAAGGTATTTTGGTTATCTACATTCGTCTTAATAAAGGCTCTATATAGATTAGTTGTCGCTATGACATGTTCCAATAAATTAAGAACAAAAAAAATGTTCAAAATTACAAAAAGTCCAAAAGTCAAAACTATGATGATATGTAATTTTTATGTTTTATTTATCATAAAACTCTTTCTATTAAATGACAGACTGTCTTTAATAATATGGCAGTCTAACTTTAAGCAAATAACTATCAATTGATTAAATACATATTACTAATGATAAATTACTTTTATCCTGAAGATGAATGCATAATGCATGTCAATCACATACAAAATTTAACCCTAAACAAACAAACAACAACCGATAATGTCCCACTGCTGGGCTCGGGTCTCCTCTCAGGAGAGGGTTAAGGCCATACGTCCCCACACTGGCCAAGTGCAGGTTGGGGACTGGCAAGAATACTTGTGGCTACGTAAATCTTGGTGTTGGATGTTTTTAAGCCGCCCGAAGGCCACCAACTAAGCTTCACGACTGTTATCGTATGATAAGAACCGGGACCGACTTCTTAACGTGACCTCTGAATCACGGAGACGCTTATGGTAACATGCCACTAGCGGTCACCCATCCAGGTACTGACCGCGCCATCGTTGCTTACCCTCGATGATTGTTTCTAATCACCGAGTGCAACTGGGCTATGAGCGCCTCGAAATTTAACCCTAAATTGGGATAAAGAAAATTAAAATTACATGGAATTGAAAGAAAAAACAGAAATTTATTTCACATTTCTATTTTTTTCAAGTCCAAGTAATTTTAATTTTCTGTAAATTCCCTGAAAGTTATTTAAGCAATATATAATATTCTCTCATAGTTGCAGTCAAGTGTCAGTGGAAATCTATCACTCCTCAAAGAATAAATAAACAATTTAACTGTTAAACTTAATTATGAAACAGGGAACAAAAAATGGCAAATAATATAAATATACTTACTTGAGTCACAACATAAGACCCTTTCCAACTGAACAATGGCTTGTGTAATAAGTAAAATTGAAACCTCAATTTTCCCATATCATCTGAAACTCGAAAGCTGTCGGCAAGAGTTGTCAGCCAATTGACAATATTTTCGTTTGCATATGTTATCAGTCCTTGCCCAAATTGGTGCTTGCCATCCAACACGAAATTTAATATTCCCCTCACACAATTTTCTGTCAACAATGTCTCCTCATCTAAATGCACAATCCAATCATTTTCTGCAAGTATATTCACAGAATCTTCCAAACAATACTGCAATGCTCTCGATTTAAACAAAGCACCAGATTTAGTTTTATACTCAGGTGGTACAACCACTTCTCTGACTCGCTGGTGTTTGGGTAAATTTATTGCTTTATCAGTTACAACTTCAATCATAAAATTTTCCACTCCAACGGAGTTGCACAGATTCATATTCCTTGTTACATTATCCCTCACTAATTTAGGAAAGTCACCTCTAGTGACTACTCTTATACAAATAAAAGGTGCAAGTAGAGGAGATCCCTTCAGCGTTACTTTACCAGGAAAAGCATTGAAAAGTGTGAGACCCGCAAAATTACACAAAACTTGTGGTATTGTTAGTAATGTAAAAAGTCTTAATGCATATAAAATTAATGCACCATAAATTCCATATCTTTCCCAGGGATCTATTATTTCTTTTTCTGTTCCACTCAAATTTATAGCTCCAGCAAATACAAGAAACAGAAATATAAATGAAAAGAAAAATGTGCAATGCATCAAATGTTTTACCCGTCCTCTCAACATTCTAAAACAATAATTTCATTTATTACAATTATGGTATGTTTTATATAACAATTTAAATAAAGTATGTTAGAAATATTATGCAGTTTTGTACAAGTAAAAGAAACAGAGGCTTCAACATGTCATTAGATAAAATATAACTGAAAATTTAAACCACGCTACCCACAGATACGACTTTAAACTAAGAGTGATAACCATTGAAGGAAAATATTTTGTTCAGGACGATAGATTAGCACGATCGTTTTCCTCATCATTGTGTTTGATGAAAACGATTTTGGTTTAAATTTACGGAATATGATAGCAAAATCCCATGTATTATACATAACTAAAAGAAAAACTCAACTGTGATTAGTATTAGCGGAAAACGAAAGTTGAAAATTATATTTAATTAAATTTACTTTACCTTAAATCTCTTGAATTACTGCAATAAATTCAACACCACTAGAAATGAAAAACCTATAACTAGTAATTCAAAAAAGACGTTTTCTATGATGTAATATTGAGCATTATAGTAATTAAAGTACTTAAGCTTTAACTATTATAGAAATGACAATCACGCCCCACATTTAGTTTCACTTCATCTCGCTATGACAAACGACAAACACAACACAACACTCACTGTTCTGTTAAACCAGTGTCTCTGCTCTGCTCGGTTGACAGTTACTGACTTGCTGTACTAGTGTGGTACCGGAACTAGCACATCAAAACGAAATACGAACTATTGTCGATACATTTCGCCATGATGTACGTATGTATATGTGAATCCGTAATGACAGAATGCGCTAGCTATCGATTAAAGTGATTAGATGAAATATCAAAAATATTATTAGAAGACCTATTAATACAACACAGTGTAAAACTAACATTACTAACTCCCTTAAAAGTGGAAAAATTTTAGATTGAGAAAGAAATCTGATTAACTACGTATATGGTATGCGTTCAACCAATTTAAACCAAGTCCCTCTACAATACGTCTAACGTATCTTGGCGAGTCTGAACATAGGCTCTGTGAACTTTAGTGCATGTATACGCGTAAAGGAAACTGTTACTATCGTTGATGACAATAAGTAGAAATTAAATAAATATAAAAAAAAATTGGAGATAGAAAGCTACCAAAATAACTTATAAATCAGATATTCCATTTTGCTACCTTACCTTTCGGCCGTGGCAGGTTTTATCACAAACACACACAATATTCTATCAATACAATGAATAAACAAAAATGTGATTTTTGTTTATTCATTGTAAACATTACTTATTCGTTTACCTTTTTTTTCTTTTACGCGGAGAATACTTTTTGCACCATACTCTCCGTTGAGACACATCACCATTTACATGAAGGTCGTGTGTGGGACTTCCAACTACCTACTAAGCCCCGCAGCGGCCTACCTCAGTAGTCTAGAGGAGCTCCAGGAACACATCAGCGACTTTTGGTAACCAGAGTCACCCCCGGGCAGGTTACTGTCGTGTCTCCTACCACTTTACACAGTAAAAGTGGAACACCGACCCACCTCAGGTGATATCTCCGGCCACACCTGTCACTGGTCTTGGTTCACTTGCAGCGGCTACGACCCTCTCTGCTTACCCATTACTACGGGTACAGGAACAAAAAAACACCCAAACTGCACTTCATGGTTGGTCTGGCCGCTAAGGGTTTTCGAAGAGTTTTCGAAGAGGCGCGCGAGTGGCATGAAACCCTTTAAGCCACGATAGCTCGTTGGTCATCCCGACTGGAGGCCCCACGCGCTGTCTTTGGAGGCTCTCCAGCCAGTCATCCTCAAGTGGGCAGGGGTGGCAGCACGGGACCCTTACCTTACGCAGGTGCTTTCCGGGCACGGTTGCTTCGGAAAGTACCTGCACTCGGTCACCAGGAGGGAATTGAGTCCCGCCTGCCACCGCTACCGGCCGTCGTAGGCTCCATTGCCGGTAGCGAAAGCAATTCTTATGAAGGAGATGTTACAATAACAACAGAGTGGAACTGGGATGATCAGTATACTAAAATAACATAACCTAAACCTTTTTAATTTTGAATAAAGTTAACGAAACGCATTTCTAGGTAGGAGCACGTAGCTAGGTTTTAACTTAATATTATGAATATTGACTAAAACCTATTTATTTTACACATTGCCGGTAGGAATTCTATACAATCCCTAGGGATGGACTGTATAAAATACCCAGGTAAGGTATGTAATGGACAATAATATTCCTAATATTTCACACATTGTCTGGACTTGCCAGGTATTTTATACATTGCCTAGGTATTGTATAGAATACCTGAACTATACAGATTCCCGGTAATATATATATACTCAAATTCTTGAGTGCCTTGAGATGGTATCTCCACCGATATAAATGCCTAGGTTCACCATTGAGTGATTAATATTAATTTTAAGTAACTACACTATCCTATTGGGCTGAGAGCCTGTGAGGATAGCGCATGTTTGAAAATAATTAAATATAATACATAAATAATCACCTCGATTAGTAGCAGGATTCTCTCTTTGAAAGGGATTCATAAACGTTCCTTCACAAGTTGATCAACCCTAGAATTGAAATAAAAAAGTATAACTTCATCATAAGCCTAGTAAAATTTATTTACATAGTTACAAGTTTTTCTTTTTGATCATATAAGCACTGTCTAGGCTTAGGTTAGCATTAGCGATGTTCACGACCACGACGACGTTCAGAAAAATGAACTTGCGGGGAAGGGTAAAATTTGAATGGGAGAGGAGAGGTGTCGTCGTAAGTTTGGCAGCTGTCGTTCGTGCACGTCTATAATGTTCTGTGTAAAGTGATGGCGTGAAGAAATTTACATTATTATTTGTATTTGTTTCATTGACGATGAAATTTCGTTATAAGAATAAATATGTAAACTACAAAAAATTGATTTGTAACGATAATTAAGTGTAATTGTACAATGCTGAGACAAAACCTTCAACTGGAGAGTCAAAGAGAAAGTGTCTCAAATAGTAAATAACGGGTCGATAGAAATATGTCTGTCTCTGAATTATCCGTTGGATGTCGATTTGCGGATTATTTTGCAATATGTGGTCTAGACTTTGACTCTGGTTTGGAACCAGATAGGCTGTGTGGTAAGTTTTAGTCCCACGACACGGTTTGCATTATTTTTATCTTGGAATGATAAGCAACTATTCTTAATTTTAGGTGACAATCTTCATGTATCTCCCTTGGATCGTTCCTATAAGGGGAAAGTCTTAGCTCATTATCCTGAAAATATATCTAGTAATCCTTTTGATGAGCATGCAGTATGTATGGTAAGTTCATGAGATTTTTAATTTTGATTGTCTTGCGATTTTATTTTCAGTAACTTAAGACTTCCATACAGTGGTTAATCAGATTTATAAGTTGCCTTGACAGTCAGGGTTTACTGTAAAAGAATTTTCCTTTATTTACTATGTTATATAATTTGTTTTCTTGTCTTAAAGATGCAAATACATAATAATATAGTTTAATAGACACTTTATTAAATATATTGGTATTAAAAAAATGTACTGACATTGATAACTATCAAATATAACTATTATTACTGATATATAAGTATTATTAAAAAATGAAAAAATTTTTGTACTAAAGTATTATAACAGCATTCATTCATTCAAAAAACACATAAAATTGCCAAATGATGCCCTGCACACACCACTACTCTTGTATTCTGCTCATGCTTTCCATTAAGCAGAGTAGAGTCACTTTGGCAGAGCCCTATACACTTATAAAAAAATTGATTCCATATCTTACTTTATTTCTATTCAATGTACTGTTCTCACTGTGCAATAAATTATATTACTATGTCATTAGTATTAATATATAATTTACCATTTGCAGCTTTGTCTCCCAGCAGGACTTCAGTTTAGAACACAGAAACATTCATTGGAACCTAAGTTTCATAGTTTTGTAGTAACAAGAGAAAATGCATCTCGTTACTATGGATTCAGCCTTATCTTCTATGAGGAAGTTAGGAACAGGAACATATGTAGTGCCATGCATACATTACAAGTAAGATTTAAATATATAGTAGACATCAGAAACCTTAAAAGAATTATTTGAAAATTGATTATTTGTTGCGATTGTGGTTAATGTTATTGATCAAATTACTTAATAATTTGTCTACTCAATAACTTACTTAATTAATTTTTAGATTCTTCATTTAAATCAATTTTAATTTTATTCAATATGTACACTGTTTAACTGCATAAATTGCAAAGGTATCCTCAACTGTAACAAAGGCAGGGCAGAGCAGGCATATTTGGGTACATTACAAAAATTAAAAACTGTGCATTAACAAACAAGTATGCAAATTTGGTAAATATGGCCCAATTCCATGTCACTTTTCAACAAATAATATTTTATGTTGCAGGCAATGTATATTACAGAATTGTCTAGCGGCCAAACTCCACCTGGGCATAGAAAAGCTTCAGGCAAAGAAAGTTCTAGATCGCTTCCAAGATCATTCAAACTCACTCCACATACTGGTGCTGCACTAACATACTATGATATAGCCAAAGACAAACTATATGTAGCCAAAAGTATAGCTCTCATATGTCAATACCCGTATGTGAGGGTTGCCCAGCTGTTTTTAGAAAATTTATTCAGGTAATTTTTGTACAATTACTATTAGTAAGTATTGGAATGACAAATTGTAAAAAAATTAGATTACATCCTTTGGTTATGAACAATAGAGAATATGTATTAAATTTTTATTAGTCTGGGTGTTCTTTGTGTGTTTCACACAATTATTTACATACTGTAAACCGGGAGTAGTCTTTAAAAAAATATCAACTGCATCTAGTTACAGCAATTTCATTACATAAAAGAACATAAATATACCAATCATAGTCAATGTCAAAGTTGCAGTGCTTTTATAGTGGTATGGCATACAGAAGAAAAATAGGCTGGATCTTCAATGTATTCTTATTTTCAGATCTCTGCCTAGACAACCAGGCCCAGGGCTCAGCCCAGAGTCTTATGTCTACAACTTGTTGTATGAAGTTCCAGTGCCATTGCCTGGTCAAGCTTTACGTTTATATGTGCCTCCATCAGAACCACATTTGGATCCAATTCCTGTTGTAAGTAATATTTTGCTTTAAAGCCCCCAATCTCTAATGGTACTTAGACTATGACATATTAGCTCCTAATTCTTGCCTTTTTTTGAATCCACTGGTGTACCTAAATACATCTTCTGCATCAGTAGCAATAGTGTCGACAATAGCAATAGTAAAACATTTATCCACACTGACCCAGCATCACTAACTAGTTTGTGTGTAAACAGCTTGCACACAATATCCGTACTCTTACAAATGAACAACTTCATCTACTACTACTAACTACACAAAAAATTCATCCAATGTAAGCAGTACAGACATTTGTCTGACATTTATGTCGTAATTTCTGTTATAGTCTAAATGTACCTTGTAGCGAAGTAGACTTATTTGTAGTAGGTGGGCAAGATCATATTCATATGCATCTGTTGACACTAATGATAAGGCTGCATGTGTATTTGTTCAAAGAAAGCAATTTTTGTCAATAAGAAGTAAACCTCTGTAGAAAGTGATAATAATAATAAATCGCTTTATTATACACCAGATAATTAGGTACATAACTTAAAGCTAGGTATGTCGGTAGTACAATTGGCGGCCTTATTGCTCAACGGCAATCTCTTCCAGGCAACCGTGTAATCAAATAATTACACTTATTCCCTATTCATTTTAGATTCTAGCTATGTTAATCAGCACTATCACAAGCCTCCATGTTGCTAGAATTTTTATCAACAGTTGGTGAAAGGTAGATTTTTCTTAAATTTTTGATTATCATTTAGAAATCATAAGTTTATGGTCTAAAAGAATAATAATAATCTTTTATTTACCAAAAATACAGATACCTGATACAATTTATACATATGTAAGAGTACACTAGTAGATATAAAATTAGGAATAAGTATATCTGTATTTTGTAACATTTGACCAAAAATTTAACGTTTCAATAACACACATGTTTTTATTGTACTTAAAAGTTCAGTAAAGAGTTTGTTGAAGTTTAAGCCAGGTGGAGAGGCCTATGTCCAGCAGTGGACTGCGATAGGCTGATGATGATGATGATGACGTAACAAATCTGTATACAAATAACAGTCCCATACACAAATTACAGAGCCATGTGTAACATTTTTCATTTATTTCAGGTGATAAGAATGCCAAATCTTCCCGATGAGTTACCTCTTCTAGATTATCCTCTAAGGGTGATGTTTTCCACTTTAGGTGTCGAATGTGTTGTGCAACTCTTTACCTGTGTTCTATTAGAACACCAAGTATTGCTTCGATCAAGTGGTAAGTATTATATCTATTTGTTCATTCAATAAAAACTAAGGCCTTGCATTTACTCAGATATAACTATTATATAAAATATTAAGTTTGAAATGATTCGACATGTACAGATACGGAGTCTATAATATTGAGATGCTAATATATTGCTCAAATCACATCAAGGATTTATTTGAATAATAGCTGACCCACGCAACCTTGTTTGCGTCTCTTATTGCTCGTAGTGTGATGTACAGAGTGAAATAAATTGTTTACCATAATAAAAGTTATGGTCAGCAAACTTCAAAAGATAGTCAATTTTTATAGTTTTTTTGATGGAGAACGTTTTCTTAATAGATTGTTTGGAAAACTTTAGCCATTTCTGGTCTCAAAAGGAATAACTTTCCTGGATTTTTGGAATATCGTCGCGTTCAATAATATCGTTGTAGTGTATTATCAAATATAGCCTACAGCCTGCCTTGGTAGCTGAGCCATGTAACACATATTTTTTCAAATCGGACAAGTAGTTCCCGAGATTAGCGCGGTCAACCAAACAAAATGTTTAACTTTATAATATTAGTATACATCTAATTCAAATTGCGCCTGCAGCTTACAATTAAATGCAATGTCTAGATATACTCATAGATAGATGAGTGTTAATAAGTCGCATAATATATCGTAAATAACATATTCAAGTTCAGTTACATAAACTGAGATAGGTCACGTAGCCGATATCACGAACGAATAATGTTATTAAATATCAACTGCAGTAATTTAAAATAACATGTAGTAGTAGTAACTTATCGAATGAAATATAAAGAATTATTTTTATTCCAACTAGAATTTTTCATTTTTCGAATGCGAATACAAACTTCTTGTTCAAAAGTGGATGCATTTAGTGGAATGCTCACTTAAACCACTGCGATCGATGGTGCAGTTCCTTAAATCTTTGACCCAAACACTATCCCTAACAGAACATTATTTTAACTGCACGATTGGCGTAGTGATTTAAGGGGTCACCACGCCGCTTTCTTCTGATTACAGTATTGTGGGTTCAAATACCACATGGAACAACACTTTGTGTGATCCAAAAATTGTTGTTCTGAGTCAGGGTGTTTTTTGTGTCCATTTTATGTATGTTTGGAAAGTCCCCCGCGACAAAGGATTTATTCCTATTACGATAGCTTTCTTTACACAAAAAAAATTGGCTCCTTGAAGAAGTAGTATTCTAAAACCTCCTGTTTAAAGAGAAGTGAGGTCAGGTTAGGACTAATAGCTGTTGAATATGTTAAAAAGTTATGAAAATTTTGAAAAAATAATAGGATAAAAGTACATTTCAACAACATAATGTAATTTAAAATAGGTATACAAGAGCGCAAAAGTTTATAATTGACCAATTTGGTGTCAGTGTTAGTATAGCCAGGAAATAGTTCGGATTTAAATACAATAGAGAATTCCAGCGAACTATTAGACGTATTTGAGGTATAATTTACCTCAAATACGTCAAATATAATTTCATAGTATTCGGATTATAGGAATTCATAGTATTTAGATTGCTATATACCTTACCCATGATGTATAGATATGGATATAAATATGTTTGAATTTTGTTTGGTGCCTAACGATCTTACTTTACAATTACTTTATAGTATAACATATAGTCGCTTCCGCTGTCTGTTCACTTATATCTTTTATACTACTTTAAGGATTTTAATACAGTTTTTATACTTTATAATATTATATATAATACATACATAGGTAATATATCCGTTAATTTTAAAAACCTCCGTGCGAAGCCGGGCTTGGTCGCTAGTGTATTAAAGGAACATTAATTAAAAATTAGTGTACAACTTGAAGGTCGACGGAATACCTGATACACACCTGTATATACAAAAGTAATGATTATGCACCTGTAGATTCTTTTATTTATAGTGTTGGCAACTTAAGTTTTTCAGCACAAATCCTAAGCCGGCTCCGACGGCGGTTTTGATCTCGAACAAAGCAGATCTTGTGCCATGGTAGGACTGCTAATAAACATACTCATATATGTAGTTTTAAATACATGCATATTATAGATAAATCACACCCAGAAACTTATTTATGTGCGATAGGTTTCTAACTCACGACTTCTATCAGAGTCCCTTACTCTGTACCACTGTACAGTGTACACTGTACAGTGTCGTCCAGTATAGGTCTAGCAACCAACAGGCCCATCACAGTTATACCTACAATTTAAGATTTATTAAATTTTCAGATTACAACAAGCTAATGCTGGTTGCAGAATGTATAGTATCTTTACTCCTACCGTTCACTTGGGCGCATGTCTATGTTCCGATACTACCGGCGCCTTTGTATCACTTTCTCGACGCACCAGTGCCATTCGTCATGGGTAAGACAATACTCTTTATTGGAAAGGTCAATGGGTTCCACGTCTAATTGTGATGTCCTAGTTAAAGTAACGCTCGTTTGCATCATCTGTATGTTGTGTTTAATTACTAGTTGAATTTAATTCGTTTATTATTTTTTTTGTTTGAGTAATCGGTATTTTAAAAATGAAAAAAAAAATATTGTTATAACCAGCAAAACAACCACAGATTAAAAACTAAATTAGTTACTTCTATTTTTATATAAATATAATCATAAATATATTATAGTTATATATATATTATAGTATAGTATAGTTGTTTATCATGCAAAGACCCATAATTACTTATATTACGAATTTATTATGGAAATAACTATCCCAGTTTTACCTGCGTTTATCACTGCTAAGATTCTAGTGACTGGAGCGTGATGTTTTATAGTCTATATATAACCTCAATAAATATTGAATCTAATACGAAAATATTAATTCGAATCTGGCTGATAATTTCAAAGATTGTGATAATCTTAGGAACTATT
The DNA here is from genome assembly GCA_003709505.1 of Hyphantria cunea. NCBI lineage: Eukaryota > Metazoa > Arthropoda > Insecta > Lepidoptera > Erebidae > Hyphantria > Hyphantria cunea. The sequence continues at coordinate 362,752 of PKRV01002974.1, forward strand.
TAAAACAAATAAAAAATCTTCAGATTTATTATAGCAATATAGATAGGTTCTATGATACATTATTTAGAAAATTAATTCATTAAAGGCTATGCACATGCACTTACATAGTTATGTATGTGTGTGTATCTCTACATTATGCATATTTGCTGCTGCATAAATGTTTCTTAAAATTGAGCGTCAATTGAGAATTATAAAGTTACTGTAGTGTTGCAAGTCAATATCAGCAGTTTAGATCCGCCTTGACATGACAAGATTACAACCCATTCTTCAGGTCTCCATGCAGACAGCGCAGCTATGAGCATAGGCTCTGGAGGCCCGCGAAGCATCGCTCTTGGCTCAGAAGCAGCTCTCTGTTTAGTAGATATTGACAAACCTGACATACAACTTCCTGAAGAACTACCGATATTCCCGCATAGGACGCCTTTTATTGAAGAGTTGAATCACGTTCTGGATAAACATCAGGTGAGAGTATAGGACTTTCAAATAATGACCTAATAATAGACGTTTTCCGAACCTTATCCCTTACTCATTCCATAGAAATACAACTTGAATTGAATCACCACATTTACATGTATTAAACTAATTGCAGCTGTATAATTTAATTGGTGTCACTTTATTTATAAACAGTATCTTATTAGAAAAGATACAATGTCGTTTTTAAAAACGTGAATTGGAACGAACTGTAAGCTAATCGAAGTTTACGTACGTTTAAGTAACCCCACGGTACACTAAAAACAAACTTATTATGACCCAGATTTAAATGAAACTATGTAGTTGAATAGTGCACTACTGAAAAATTGTAAGATAATAATAATACTAAATATGTTCAGACATTTTAACACACAACGCCATCTAGTCCCAAACTAAGCAGAGCATGTACTATGGGTACTAGACAACTGATATTAATACTTATATAGTTTTTTTTTGTAAATACATATTATACATAGAAAACACCCAAACTCCGAAACAAATATTTGCAGATTATACAAACATTTGGCCCGTCTCAGGAATCGAACCCAAGACCTCTAGCACAGCAGTCGCATTCGCTACCACTGAGCCACAGAGGCGGTCAAAACAAAAAAAGATAAATCATTATACCCTTAATTTTCTTTAATTTAACTATATGTTGTTAAATTAAGTATAACTATTTTGTAGTTTGGGATTTACAATCATTCTACATTATTGGGACTGTGATTAAGTCTCAGTTTTAACTAGAACAGGGTCGTTTTAGTTTTGTCATTGATGACAGTCACCAAGAACTACTAAAATCATGTATTTATCTGATGAAATGGCGTTCAGAGAGTATTAAAATATTTATTTTCATATTTAGAGCGAGATTAATAGCTAATTAACAAAAATAAAACAACTAAATACAGCAATCCGCCGTGTTGAGTTCAACACCAATCAGAGCGAGTTACGTTACTTATGTATAAAGGCCACTTTGCTCGGATATAATCGACGATCACTTTACTGTTTTTAAGAGCTATTATAGACACTGGTTGATAAATGGTTACATCCCGTTTTTTCCAAACAGACGCCATAATACCACCGTGCGTTTTTGCGTGAGTTTCAAACTTCAAATCGCATTTTTTTCTGCTAAAACTTTAATTTTCGTAGAAATATATTTGTTTTTGACAACAAGAGATACTTCCGAACGTCATAAAACATTTTTTCTAAATTAGTCGCCATGCCTATTGCAGTTTAAAATATAAAGTTTTAATTTTTATTATATTTACGGTTTATAGATTCAGAGACCAGATATTGAACCGACTAAACTGGGCGTCCCTATCAACGGCACTTCATACAAACATATGAATGACAGCATGAGCAGCAGCTGTACATTACCATCAGGTATTTTGTTTATTTAATTTAATAACAAGTCAGAAATCCCTGACCGAAACTAATTTTAGAGACCGTTCTTGATCAATGCTACACTATTTTCTTAACACGAATGAACAACAGATTACTTTTCTAATCTTCAAGTTTTTTATGATGGTATTTAATTACAATCAATTATCTCAGTTAACAAATAATAACACACTCTGCTGTGTGATCAAGCGGATTCACCTGTACTTTTTTAAATATATCTTGAGCTATATTACTTATACAATCTGTAATGCCAAGTATGCCACTTTCATACAACTCTACATGGTGGTCTTCTGTAGGGTGGAAAAGCTTGCCAACACAATATCCAAATTTCGATTTCCATATTATTTTACTTTTTGTATAACTACATAAACACATATAGAATGTGACTAAATTCTTTATATTTATCTTTTCCAGGTGGTCTTCGGCGCAAGCACTCGTTCCACGACGTATTAGAGTGGGACGAAAACCGCCCATTGAATTCGTCACCGCCGGCCTCTCCCACGAGACGGGCGCCTTTGCGTCTTGAGGCGTTGCAACGTATTGTGGATATTGTTAAAAGAAGCGGTAAGCTGGTTATTTGAATGATATCAGTATTGCTAAATTTGAACATTATCTCAATTACTTTAATCATAATGATGACATTAATTATCATAAAGGTATTATTTAAGTTTGAAAATATTTTTAAATGTGCATTTTTACAATTTTAATTTAAGATTGAGGATGATACAAATTGATAGAAACAATAATTAATTCAGATGACAAATGAAGTAACGATCGAAACATCGTAATTGTCTAATATAAAATAGTTTTTCTTGTCTAAACTTAATGTTGTACGACAAATATAGGTAAAAACATAAACTCAAATCTAAGACAATCTGCGGTAACCAAGTATTGAACGTGAATAACTTACAAGCAGCAATCAAATCAAGTTACCTAAACTTGACAAAATATCCGTGGGAGAGCCACGCTTCGGCATGCATGGGCCGGCTCGACCGGAGTGATACCAGGGCCTCACAGAAAACCGGTGTGAAAGAGCACCTGCGCTATGTTTCACCGAGTGAGTGAAAATACCGGAGGCCCATAATCCGAGCCTTCGCCTCATCCCTTCCCTATCCCCCAAGGGCTGGCTCTGGTGTTACGGGTGTCCATGGGTGGCAGTAATCGCTTATCGCCATCGGGCGATATGTCTGCTCGTTTGCCCCCTATTCCATTAAAAACAAATACCCACCTCAATCAAAAAATGAGTGTCTTTACTTTTATTATTTAACAACTCACGTTATCGCATAATAAAGGAATCACGCTGTAGTCTTGACTACTTACATAAATTGGTAAAAATAAGTATTACGTATAACATGTATATATTTACAAAAAGTAGAGTGTTCTATCAGTCGTTAATATGGACATAAAACAAGGTCTGTTTTGTTTAGTCATAGATGACGCTATGTGTCAAACCTCCGAAATATATATTATTGTTATTACTATATTGGTTAGTGCGAATTTAGAAACGTACACTTTCATTCCAGTACTTAAAACCCTTTTCTTACTTTTTATTACAGGTGTTAGTATAGACGATGTAGATGCCGATACAGTAATGCCCACCACTAAAAAGAAGATACTAAATGATGAGGAACAATACAATGAAGATATAAGGTTCAATATCGCGATCAGAGAGACTTTCTTGAACAGATTCGTGCATATGTTCCTCATGTATGAAAACTTTGTCATAATGCCTGATCAGGTAAATATCTAATATTATTCTCGTGTGACGTTGTTGCTCATGATGAACTCCTATTTTTTTAAATGTATGTTTTGCAAGCGTGCCCAAGCTATGATAGTTAACATTACGCTTAGACCGATGGCAGATAAAATTGACAATAAACACGAATTATTTAGTGAACCACTCTTGACGATGTTAATAACAATGATGTTACGTTATGGTTAACGGGAACAACCAGACACACTCCATCATCATCAGCTGAAAGACGTTCACTGCTGGACACAGACCTCCTACAAGGCTCCTCACAACACCGGTCCTGTGCTACCCACACCCATCGGTTGCCCGCGACCTTCATCGGGTCGTCGGACCACCTTGTAGGTACCCACGCTTCGTTTTTCAGTACATGGTCGCCACTTTAAAAGTTTTTGGCCCAATCGGCCGTCTTGTTCCCGAGCAATATACCTAGCTCAGACTGCTTAAACGTGGCATTTCTCTTGCAATATTGGTGACCTTGGATCGTCTAAAAGTTTCCTTTTTCCTGATTTGATCACGCAGAGAAATTTCTAGAATTGAGTACAGGCATTTCTCGAATCTCAATGCATTTATGTATTCGGGTGAACCAGCTTACAAAACATGTATGTAAAAAAGGTTGAAAAATAACCACTTATATTCTTCGATGGCTTCGTCTGCAGTCCAAAATTTTCACCAACGTATTTTTTTTACCGTGGGAAATAAATGAAATCGCATGGAGCTAAATCTGAGCTGTACGGAAAATGGGTAACATTTACACGGTAACATTTGTACCCCCGAATTTGTCAAATAGTCCATAGTTCTAGCAGTTGTGTCAGCGGGCACGTTATTTTGATTCAAAAAAATCCCATGGACGCCGGTTCTTGGGCCTCGCTATACCATTTAGTACTTCTGTTCTACGGTCTTCTAGCGGAATTCCTGCTACTGGTCCACTGCGTCGGCCACTAGGCGCTCATAGCCCAGTTGCACTCGGTGATTAGAAACAATCAACGAGGGTAAGCAACGATGGCGCGGTCTAGTACCTGGATGGGTGACCGCTGGTGGCATGTTACTATGAGCGTCTCCGTGATTCGGAGGTCACGTTAAGCAGTCGGTCCCGGTTGTTTCATACGATAACAGTCGTGAAGCTTAGTTGGAGGCCTTCGGGCGGCTTAAAAACATCCAACGGCAAGATTTACGTAGCCACAACGTATTCTTGCCAGTCCCCAACCCGCACTTGGCCAGCGTGGGGACGTACGGCCTTAACCCTCTCCTGAGAGGAGACCCGAGCCCAGCAGTGGGACATTATGGGTTGTTGACAATACTTTTGAATGAGAGGCTGAGTATAGTACTTTCCGTATAGAGTCCTAGACGAAAACCGAACTGTGCATCATGTATATTCAGATGTTTAGCAAGTTCCAAATCAAGCACACTTTCTAACACCTTGGCTATCCCCGTAGCCAGAGATATGACATTGCCAGCACTGGCGCCAGATGAGCACCAATAAATTTTAAATGCTCAACACTAAACCCGTTGTGCCCAAGCGACTTACCTCTTGACATGTCATATATATAATGCGACGTTCCTGGTGGATAGACACAGTAAACTTATCAACCGACAATTCAGACCCAGAGTAGACGGACCGAGAGTGATTTTACTGTAAAATGTTCTCTGAATAATTCAGCTATACCCCTGTTTTCATTACCACATTTAACACTCACAGGGAGGCCAGACTTAGGACTCAACCTGTTTACCTTCCAAAAACGAGAAAAATTATTGATGCTCGATATTCAGCAATAATGTCCATCTTAATCTGTTCTTTATTATCTTGACACCATTTCAAGGTCCTTTTAAATGTTTTTCTACTTTCACACATTTCATTGTAAACAATACCCGTACGTGGCGTAGCCTGTTACGTGGCGTTTATTATTACAAATATAACTTTTATGGCTTACTATTGCGATTTCGGTTAGAGCGCCTATTATATCACTATAAAGTTTACCACCTCCACCATACGTTTTACCTCTAAGTACACCTTCCAAGATATTAACCGCTGATGTGGCTGTGTACACAAAGTCTTGATCAATCGTGCCTAAGTACGGTATTTCATAAGGGAGGAGCCAGGTTTCCAGCAAAGCTATAATATCCGCGTTCTCACATAAATTTCGCACACACTCGACCGATCTCTTAACCGGTTTACAGTTAAAATTTATAAGAGTAGTTTTCTCATTAAGTTCATACTATCACTAGATTTGTTGGTTTTGTTAAAATACACAAAGCGTCGAAAAGATATACCTTCCGGCCGGTAATGTGTCTGTTCTCTCGCAATAGTTACTCTACCCTGATGACTTTTTCACTGCGGTTAGTGGTCAGCCGGGTCTGAGGTCATCGTTTAAGTTCTCTCGACCACGTTCAAATTCACGAAACCAATGAGTTACTGTTGCTAACGCAAGAGCACACTCCATAAAAGCAGTTTGTAAATTTCCTTGAGATTCCTTGAAGTTTAACTCTCGTTCATAATCGTAGAAAATCACAGCACGAAAAGTTCCCCGCGAGACGTCCATTGTTACAAACAAAAGAAGAGTGACAAATATACTTATGTAATTTTTTTAATAAGCATTAAAAAAATTACACGTGAGTGAGTTTGAGTTGAAATTAGCCGTCAATCCAAAATATCATCATCATCATCATCAACAACCCATAATGTCCCACTGCTGGGCTCGGGTCTCCTCTCAGGAGAGGGTTAAGGCCATACATCCCCACGCTGGCCAAGTGTTGGTTGGGGACTGGCAAGAATACGTTGTGGCTACGTAAATCTTGTCGTAGGATGTTTTTAAGCCGCCCGAAGGCCTCCAACTAAGCTTCACGACTGTTATCGTATGACAACAACCGAGACCGACTGCTTAACGTGACTTCCGAATCACGGAGACGCTCATGGTAACATGCCACTAGCGGTCCAAAATAGTTTCATGAAAAAAGAGATTGTATTTATTCTGGGGCTATCAAATTTCGGAACAACCTAGGTATAATGTAGATCTAAAGTGATTTATGTTTCTTAATTTGATTACAGGACCGTGAGTCTTGGCTGTCATCAAGAGAATCTATGGTTAATTTCGATAAAGCATCGTTTTTATCAGACCAGCCGCAAAGACACCGGCCGTTCCTCTCGCGGTTTCTCGAAACACAAATGTTTGCCTCGCTCATCGATAACAAAATTATGGGCAATTGGGGAGAATATGACCCAAATTTGCAAGTCTTTGAACATCGAATAAAAACTGTCAGGTATGTCAATTTAAAGCACGTTAATTTCACAGCATGGGATTGGGGATTTGCAACTGTTTTGAATGACAAATTGGTACATGCACATCTTTGACAGGTGCCTCCGCATACTAACGTGATGCCACCAGGGACACAGTAATTATTTCTACGGTTACCATAGTTTTAACTAAGGATTTAGTGGTTTATAAGACTAATGTTCACCATATTGCATCAAGTATAATAATTTATGTTTTGTAAACGGCATTACTAACAGTCGTTTTCAGAATTTTGGTACACCATTCGATTTACATCATAATCGTTACCATAATATGCAGGGTGTTTTTTTTGTAAAGAAAGGACATATTCGAGGAAAGTATAGAGCTGACGGTACTCCTTCCAAAAATATATCATTAGTAGAGTCTTAATGTCTTTTTTTCTTTATTAAATTTCGAAATCCAGTTAACGTAAACATATATATGAAATAAAAATTCTGTCAATTTGAATAAGCCGACAAGCGATTCGGTGCAGGCAAGATTAAAAATCATTCGTTTATATCTATGTTCATCGATAGCATTCAAATTACGCTAATAGTGATAATAATAGAGTGCCTTGCATTATTTATTATTTGTTTCATTTGTTTTATATTATATTTTTGTTAAACATAATGTTCTTTGAAGAAGGAGAACTTGAAGCAAACCCTATACCGACCCACCTGGCCGGCGTGCTATAAGTAGATCAAAACCTACTTTTTAAGGAGAGCCCTATCTCCAGTAGTAGACTATTAAACGCTATCGTTGTGATGAGAATTTTGTTTAATCGATGAAACCAAGTTTTATCGCACCTACTATGTCCTTTCTTTAGGGAACAATGACTATTAACATGGGTATCATCGAATGCAAAGATGCCCTTGGTGATGAGTGCGACACTGTAGCTGATATACAGTACTTTACCCAGTGATACCGTTTGACAGCAAACGTTCGCGCAAGCTCAACGGTATAATCGAAAGCGAAAATGCCCTAGGAGTACTTCACTGTAGGTGATATACCGTGTGACAGCAAACTCGATCGTAGGCGCAGCGGGAGTAAGGTGAGGTGTGTTTCAGGCGGCGGATAGGTGAGGGCGGGCTGACGCGCGGCTACAGCGTGTGGGCGGGCGCGGGGAGCGCGGCGGGCGCGCGGGGCGGCGCGTCCCTGGAGGTGGGCGCGC